>CM059874.1:15996226-16596226 GCA_030490815.1 Acer saccharum
TGGGCAGTAGATCTCATGATAGTGAGGATGGGGATGATGGTAGTGAAGATGGAATAACACACACAGATGGTACGATAGACAAAGGACACCAGGTGAGTGTATACAAGCTGTTTTGTGTTTAAAAAATATTGTAAACAAAATTAACAAGTCAACTTATTTCATGAATGCTTCTAAATACTGTATATACTTAACTGTGCGTCCCTGTATGTTGCATGTTAAACTTATTGAATTACGTTTCATTTTTTATGAATAATGTACACAGATAATGTAGCAGAAGCAGATGATGTAACAGAGGGTGTGCAGGATGAGGAGGAATCAGGAGATGACAGTGTGAAACGGATGGGGGCGACAATGTGATGTGTTTGAATAGTGGAGATGAAAAAGTGAGTGAGGATACAGAAGATCAAAAAGTGTGAGTGAGGAAACAGGAGATCAAAAAAGTGTGAGTGAGGGAACAGGAGATGAAGAACAACCTTGTGATACTAAGTGAATCAGCTAAAGCAATCGAAATCCAAGAAGGGGAAGGAAGCAATTGGCGCCAATGATGCATCCGAAGGGAACAACAGTCGATCTCCTAAACAGAAGAAGAAGAAAGACAACCTTCACAGTGTTACACTGAAGGATATCCCGGAGCAAGCTGTACATAACAAAAAGAGAAAACCAACTGCAGATGCTGATCAACCTAACAAGAAGGCTAAAGAAGCAACAAAACTCTCAAATAGTGGAAAGGAAAAAGTGCCAATTGCTGAACCAAACAAAAAGGTGCAGAAAGCTCCCAATACCAAGAAGACAGAGGTTGTTCTTCCAATTGTTCAACCCAAGGACAAGGTGAAGTTAGCAGAGAAAAAGATAAGAAAAAGACATCAAAGAAAGCATCGACAAGGAAGTCATCTAGAATAGCAGCAAGGTGATTTGAATACGTTGGTGTAATTTTATGTTTAACCTAAGCAAACTGAATTCCTGTTTGTGATCTAATATGGACTTGTTGAACATATAAATGTATATTTAGGTCATATAACTGCAACAAAATATCATGTCAAGTAGAACTGGTAGGATGAAATGACTAAGACGTTTTTTGTTTGCTGATCACACCTTGAAGGTGTTGTTGTATTTGTGATCATAGGGTAATGATGTCAAATAGAACTGGTGGGATGAAATGACTAAGACGTTTTTTGAATGCTGATCACACCTTGAAGGTGTTGTTGCTGATCACTCAGTATGTTTGTAATGGTGATAACAATATTACGTATGGAATATGACAACTACTTAATATTATAGTTAGTAAATCTTGAAGTGATCATATTGTTATTATGAAGTATGTACATCGTTATCCTAATGTGTCCTTCCTTGCCAATTTTCACCTTACCAATGTTATCAGAGGAGTTACAGTCAAATATTTCGTTTTACAGCTTTACACTTCTTTCATTCTAACAAAACTCAAGTAATCATTTAAAAATTTTATTAAAGCAATATGAAAGATGGCATCTTTTTTAAAATAAGAAGATTGAAATTATTCATTAAACTATTGTTTTTTAAAATTATTTTTTTTAATTTTATTACCATAATTTGTTCACACATGGGTTAGTTGAATGAAATGAAACATCATATTGTTCAATGAAACATCATATTGAAACAAATTAATTTGCATTCCGTTAATAAGGAGAACACTACTACACTTAAAGTAAAGGAAACATATTTTCATAACATCCGATGCAATTACAAAAACAAAAGGCAGCACTTCGCCAGGACAAATAAAACTAAACAAACAAACATAACGCTACTTTAGACGTTATCAAGGTCTGCCAGACGTGTCCTTAAACGGGTGGATTGGTCTACCAAAGAGTAAATTTGATCTGCAAGACCATCAACTTCCATTTCCAGTTGCATGACGCGTTCTCTCGATCGTTGACTCTAGCATTCTCCACAATCCACTCACGATGCAGATTCCTACAACGACGACGCTCGTGCTCGAGCGCTTTCTCAACGATGGCTACCTTCCCTTTCAAAAACTCCAAAGTCTCTCTATCTCCGGCATCCATCCTTCGCATTTGTTAGAAAAGTTTTCTTGAAATGAATTGAAAACGCTTACTTATAGAACTTTGATGTCTATCATTACGAAGAGTACAATAGTTGTAGTAATTGTTTTAATATTGTTTAAATAATCAATTGGCATTCAGATGAAGTAATAATGATACACGATTTCCCAGTAATCGTTTCAGCTGAACCAAATAAATGTTTATCAACCATATCCATTCATATATCGATACACACCTCTTCGTAATTAACGTTGACATTTTGTTTTATCGAAACTGTGATTTAATATTGCTTTAATAAAATTTTCAAATGATTACTTCAGTTTTAATATTGTTTTAATATTGTTTAAATAATCAATTGGCATTCAGATGAAGTAATAATGATACACGATTTCCCAGTAATCGTTTCAGCTGAACCACCGCCATTTAAAGAAAAACGTATACAAATGGACCAATTGGTTGAGTACACACAAATTGAGACACCATTTTTTTAACGATGATTTGAATCCTGGTGAGATTGTAGGTAGGTTGTCTAGCATTGATTAAAGTACATGAATGTAAGTGGTAAGTTGAAACGATTAATTACAAGATTGGAATATCATTTATTTATGAGTTCAACCAACCACCGTCATTATATGGTGTCCAGTTAATTAACTTTTCTACTTTTTAATTACAAATCATGCAAGTAATATAAAGGGTGTTCGAATCAGATAGAGCATGTACTTGAGTTTCTCTCTATTTATGAAAAATGGATTCCAACACCAATGGTTTCATCAATCATGCCATTTTTGATTTGTGGAAGGAAAAACACACTATTCTTGAACGTGTGCTGGAGAACGAGCGCATACGTTGCAGGAACCTGGTAGAGGATTGGAGACAGGAGAATAAGAAGGTCGAAGATGCTGATATCTGCATCATGAAACTGGAGATGGAGGTCGAAGCAAAAACCACTGAAGTTAACAGCTTGATGGAGGAATGCAATCGTTTGATTCTCCTTATTGAACAACGTAGTTGTAATCCATGATGTTTCTGGTTGTGTTTTTTTTTTTTTTTTGTTTATCCTGAACTGTTTGTAATCACAACGTATGAAGCGTGGTATTTTGTAATTACATCAGAAATGATGTGGTTGTTCATATAATGAACTGTTTTCTATTCTGTGGATAATTGCGCTCACTGAAACTTATTATTGTATGAAACTGTATGGATGGACGAGTTATGTAGTAGTTATAAGGATTAAAAAATACTCACTGAACATGTAACAATTTTAAAGAAAAAACAAGGTCCACAATCGATTAACACTTTAAAAACAAATAATCAAAATGTGTGCTATCAAGCAAACAATCATGGTCCGCCGCTATGAAGACCTTTTAATAATTTGCAATCTCACTTTTCGTTATCCCCTTTCCCCGGTCCACCGCGACGTCGATAATTTTTACCAATATTAAGACCTTTTGAATAATTTGCAATCTCACTCTGTGTTGTCCCCTTTCCCTTCTTATATTTTTCAGCAAGCCGCGTTGCTTGTCTGATTGAATTTGTGGGGTTTTTGGAGAGACTGCAATGAATCTTGGCTTTCCTGTACTGGCGTTTCTAAAAGTTCTTTCAGCATTTGATTTCTGTGATGGTTCGCCAGATCTAAAGCAATTTTCATCCTGTGATACTCAGAGTTGTACTGCAATCGATGGAAGTATCATAAGAGTTAGAATATTTTATTTAGTTACCACAGGAAAAACAAATAATAATCTAGTGTTTTTTAATAGGGAAGGATACGTATCCACGTACATTACTCTGATCGAACCATGTAATGGAACCATGCACACAATTGTTGATCAGGAATACACCACAATCAAAACTATTAGGCTGTTTTGGACATTCAACATATGCTTCGACGAGAAAGGATTTGAACTCAAAATTTAAAGCGAGGATTTCAGAAAAGTACCGGTCCAGAAATGCAAGCTGCATATAAAAAAAATTAAAAATAAGAAACTCATTCTTGAGTAAAATTCAATACTTCAGGATACGCACAACTCTTTTTGCTGACAGCATTCTTTGTTCATTGTGCTCATCCGTGGGAAAGCTATCCCAGACTTCTGCCTTTTCATCGAAACATTTATCACCAACAAGAACCAATGCACACTCCCCTCGTTCATGGGAATATAGATTGCACATGGACTAATATAGTTCAGTGATTTCACCAAGTTACACGTGATAGACTCATATTGATTTTTTTTTTTTATATTGTTGTGTATTGAAATTAATAATATTTCTGTATTTAAATAACGTAACCTTGTCGCATTCACGCTAGACCCATAGTAAAATGTGAGATAGCTCAGGCGTCCAACCAACCTCAATTCTGCCAACTGACTTCTGGGTGACGCAATTGCACAAAACTGCAATCATGAATGGGCAGGGTATGAACGTCTACATATATTGTCCACAAGTTTTGTTAAAGGAAGAATTAAAAATAATAATGTTGGGTTTAAGCAGCTAACCGAAAAGTATGTCGACAGATACCACACCGTTTTGAAGAATCACGGGATAGATTGTACATGGCCATATCAATGAGCTGCACAATTGATGATTAATTATTTAAATTAAGTGAGTACACATTGGATGTAAACAAAAAATAATTAAATTAAAAACGAAAGGAATGTATGTATGCTCACGCTATCATTCAACCAGCCATGAGGTAAAAGATTGGCCATATCATCGCGAGTTAGATGCAGATCGTCATTAGTAATGACAGAGAGACTGAAAGGAAAAACGGTTAACAATCACGAGAAACATAAATCGTAATTTCTATAATAAAATGTGTATCGCTGAACAATTTTCTGAACGTTAAGTTATATGTAAAACCGCACATATACATCGCAAAGCATAAAAGATTATTACAGAGGAAAGTGATCAACAACAATGCAATAACAGTTTTACCTTCCATTTTTTGTTGTTGGGTGACTAAACAATACGTTCAATAAATGAAGTTCTTCTTTTGAAAATGACAAGAGAGGGTCGTTTGGGGGAAAGTCTAGTGTTCTCGTGGAAAATCTGGTATTTGGTCTCGAAGGTGTGTCAACCTCATTTTACAGGTTGATCCTTCTTCCCTTGCGGTGGATTTTGCCTGCCGACTGTTTAGTCCAGTTAAAATCTTGCTTTGTGAGAAAGACTCCGTACTGGAGCTGATTATTTCAACGGTTTTGCAATCTCCCTAAGTGATACATGTTGACAAGTAATATCAACAAATAGTAAACATGGGGCCGGGGTAAATTAAAACATGCAGAGTTAAACTTTAAAAAAGTTAGTAAGTAACCATACCATATCATTGCAATGGACATGCTCAGCTCTCAATTCTTTGTTTGGAAGCAATTTCAAAATTTCAAGCTTGAAACTCTCCAGTAAGGGTTCGACCATTCTTCTCACCATGTCAGGTACTTCGACTTTTTAAAATAATCGAGTGAAACTCCGATGGAACTGAGATTTTCTGTCATTGTTTCTATCCTTTGTTCCAAACCCCGGTGCATGACAGACCAGTATGGCTCGTCGACCTCTACAGTGCTGCTGTAGTAACCACCTATAACGTCATCATTGTCCACCAACCTATTCACTGCTTCAGCCTTGTTTTTGGTCCAAGCAACCAAGGGAACATTAGTCTGTTCACGTAACTTTATTCTGCGAAAGACATCCCCAATAAAAGATCTGCAGAAAAGGAAGGCACCCTTGGAAAAATGTTGTACCTCGGTTTCTGATGTTTCTCACACCATCCATTAAATACTGAAACGAAAATGTTGCCCATTTCTTGTGTCTGATTAATTTTGGATTCTTCAGTTGGGTCAGCAATGATTCGTCAACATTAGGTGATGCAGGTGGGCATAAAAGTATTGAAATAGTAAACAAAGCAAATGAAATCTTGAAATCATCATCTGCAGCCCTCATACTCTGTAGTTTTTTTTGCAAGGAAGAGAGTGTAATCTTGTCCTTAACAGTACTACTCTGTAGAAGTGCTTTCATTCTAATACAAGTTTCGTCAAACTCTTCAGAGTCACAGTTGACTTCATCAATGCCGTCTGCCAAGCCCATCACCTTAGAGAAATCTGACACCCTTATTGGGATCCACTTACCGTGGAGCACTACAGACTGTGTGCCAGGTTGGATCACTGTAAGCAACATATTGCATAGAGAACCAAATAACTGAAGACAACTCATGTTCATTAACACCCCGAATCCCATATCCTCCACGCATTCTCTTTGTTCTTCGGTCAAATTGTCCACTACTTCGCGAAACTTTACAGGGCTGCACAAAGTTTGCCAATAACCTAGGATTTCTTCACTTGAAGACATTGTTTATAGGCTTCAAAAGTATATATGAAGAATTTAGATATTTTAAAAAAATCTGAAGGATTTTATGCTTCTGGTTTAGAATGGAGTAATTGGGACAGAGAGATCGTATACATGCATGGAAGGTGTTATTAGTATATAATAATCATCAATCATAATCATTACGTAGGGTGGCTGGTTATTTGATATCTCTTACGTTTTTCCATGCTAATTTTGTAGGCTTGTTGACAATAATTGATAGTCCATTTTTGCTCAACCTCCTACAAGGGGGGTAAGCATTACCCCCATCCCAAACATAATTACCTCCCTGGACACATGTCATGCATTTGGGAGGGGGGTAATGGTTACCTCCCTTGAAACGGGGTGAGCAAAAAGTTCTCTAATTGATATTTAGATGTTAATTTTGTAGGCCGATTGGTAACATTGAGGTAACCATTTACTGCAACTAGTGTGAAGCTATGATCATTATATTAAACAAATCAACGGCTGAGATCAATCTGAAAGGAGCTTATAAAAAAGTATATTACATAAACGAAATGTTGTTTACACTTTCCAACGAATAATTATAACGGGATTTTTTATTTAGGTGTGACATACGAACTATGTAGGGCATAAAATATGTGCAGAGTTTAGGGCTTCCCAAAAATATAATGATGTAGCATCTGCTTTAGATTTTGATTTATTTATTTTATAAAAAGAGTGGCCAATTGGGATACAGGCTTATCCAAACCTCTTACGCTCTTCAATAAAAATTTAGTTTGCTGGTTGATATTTAATTTCTCAATAACATAGATTGTACTCATTGATACTCAACTGATTAGGTGGGAAATCTCTTAACTTCAAACTATTCATTTTCAACTTTTTAAAATATTTTCTTTCTATTGGTTGTTTTAGTTGAAATGGGTTGGTCCGAATTTAAAACAAAGCCATGTGTAACGTGCATGCACAAACTGAAATTTATTATTACAACAATTTCCAATGTAAAGCCGAATTATAACTTCAAACTATTCATTTTCAAGTTTTTAAAATATTTTCTTTCTATTGGTTGTTTTAGTTGACATGGGTTGGTCCGAATTTAAAACAAAGCCATGTGTAACGCATGAAATTTATTATTACAACAATTTCCAATGCAAAGCCGAATTATAATTTCATTTTTTACCCTTATGAAAACACATTAGCATCTCTCTGTCTTGGATTCACGATTTGAAACCCTAAATACAACTCTTTTCATCACGCCGCTGTTGTTCCTTTCACTAAACATTGTCCATCACGCAACTATTCTTCTGTTAACGAGAGGCTTATGTGATAAGATTGACAGACCTATGAGGTTTGTGAAAATCGCACGGTCTGATCTTTGTAAATGTTTATATTTTTGTTTCTTGTACTGAAAGTTTGAAGATGTTTTGATTGGTTTCGTAATCTCTGCACGTGTTTGTTAAAGGGTTTTTGGGGTAATTAGTGTTTGAAAAATGTTTTTGCACACATTGAACATAAAAAATATGTATGTCTTATTCTTTATAGAATCCACATTCGAAAAGCATTTATTAGTGTTGCTTCTTCTTTGATCTGTTATGTGTTGGATGGATGATTTATAGTGATAGTACCTGTTTGTTCAATGGCCAATCTTTCATATGATTGCAATGGTTCAATACGAATATGATTACCTTCGGCGCAAGTTTTGAAAATGAAACCAGATTTGATTAAACATGTTTTGACGGATAATTTTTGCTCTTCTAAGAGAATTTATCTGTTGCTTATTCTTTGATCTGTAATGTGTTTCATTAATGGCCAATGTTAGATTTGATTGCAACGGTTCAATATGAACATGATTACATTATGGATGAAAGTTTTGAAATGTACAAATATATTTGCTTGAACATGTTTCGATGGATAATTTTTGCTCCCCAGATTTATGTTTTATTGTCGTTTATTCTTGTATGATGATAATTGTTGTTTGGTCACGAGTTTATTCAATGTATCAAGAATCGCCGGTTAATGTGTGGGTGGTATCCCACCAACAGTCTGTTACGCACACTATTGAGCTGCATTGCACGCCGTTGGTGGGTTACCACCAACACGTTGGTGGGATAGGTTATATGCATCAGTTAGAATCCATATTATCTATATAATGTGGTCACGATTTTATTTAATGCATGACAACATATTCTAAAGATACCAACTACAATACAATTTACATAAATTATGTGTTTGAAAATATAAAATAATAATTACATCTTTATATATTACATACCTTGTATGATTGACTATTTATTTGGATAATCTTGTGTGATTGACTATTTTATTGGATAATCATTCAGTAAACAGTATAAGCGTAAACAGTAATTATAGGCTTTGGGTCTTGGGTCTTGGGTTCTTGGGCTTGTCTCCTGACCAGCTAGAGCCCTTTGAGGCTTGGGCTAGTCATTAGAATACAATTTACATATATTCTGTGTTTGAATATATAAATTTACAATTACCAAATAAAATATAATTGCACTAAAAAAGTCGATATAAACAGTTTCAATCAGAATCCATATTACATATGTTATGTGATTGACTATGTATATATAATCACTTTAGTAGACAGTATAATCGTAGATTGTATTATGTGCTTTGGGTCTTGGGGTTCTTGGGCAAAATACCGACTAGAATACAATTTACAAATATTATGTGTTTGAACATATAATAATAATTACATTTTTAGATGTATACAAACTTTCAATCAGAATCCATATTACATAACCTACGTGATTGAATATTTATTTTGATAATCATTAATTAAATAGTATAATCGTAAACAGTAATGGTGGACTTTGGGTCTTGGGGTTCTTCGGTTTGTCTCTTGACCAGCTAGAGCCCTTTGAGGCTTTGGCAAAGGGCTCTAGTAGTCATTATAACACAATTTACATATATTCTGTGTTTGAATATATTTATATACAATTATCATTTCCAAAATATAATTTCATTAACCAAGTCGATATAAACAGTTTCAATCAGAATCCATATTACATATGTTTTGTGTTTGACAATTTATATAATAATCACTTATTAAACAGTATAATCAAAATGCAACGATGTGCTTTGGGTCTTGGGGTTCTTGGGCTTTTCTGGACGAGCTAGAGCCCTTTGATACTTGGGCTAGTCATTAGAATTCATTTTATAGATTCTGTGTTTGTAAATAATTATTACATTTACATTTTAAATGTTATAATGACATTAAAAAAAGTCGATATAAACAGTTTAATAGAATCCATATTACATGCTATGTGATTGACAATTTAATTCTATAATCACTTAGAAAACAGTATAATCGTAAATAGTAATGATGGGATTGGGTCTTTGGGTTCTTGGGCTTGTCTCTTGACGAGCTAGGGCCCTTTGATGCTTGGGCTAGTCATTACAATACATTTTATATATTATGTGTTTGAAAATATATAATTATAATTACAATATATGAAGTATAATTACATGTTAAATCATCGATAGCAATTATTTCAATCGAATCCATGTTCCAAATATTGTGTGATTGACTGTATCTTAATATAATCACTAAATACACAATATAATCGTAAGAAGGAACCATGGGCTTTGGGTCTTAGGTTTCTTGGCCTTGTCTCTTAACAAGCTACAGCCCTTTGAGGCTTGAGCTAATATGACTTTAATAAGGTTTTTTTAACTTAAAACGGTATTGGTGATCGTAATTATTTTAATACAATCACAACATTATTATGTAAATATCACTCATTGCAGAGGGTGGAACCGTTTTATTGAAACACTGTGTAATGCGAATACCACATCGAAAATAAAAAGGGATTAAAATGGTTTATAAGTAGTAAAGTAATGCCTAGACATTGAACAATAGGCTCCCAACTGGGCCTAGCATATAAACCTATTGAAGTAACGATGGGCTTGGGTCTTGGGGTTCTTGGGCTTGCATCTTGACGAGCTAGAGCCCTTGGAGTCCTGGGCTAGTATAACTTTAATAAGGTTTTTTTTAACTTAAAACGGTATTTGTGATCGTAAGTATTTTGATACATTCACAACATTATTATGTAAATATCACTCGTTGCAGAGGGTGGAACCGTTTTATTGAAACACTGTGTAATGCGAATACCACATCGAAAAAAAAAAGGGATTAAAATGGTTTATAAGTAGTAAAGTAATGCCTAGACATTGAACAATAGGCCTCCCAACTGGGCCTAGCATATAAACCTATTGAAGTAACGATGGGCTTGGATCTTGGGGTTCTTGGGCTTGCCTTTTGACGAGCTAGAGCTCTTTCAGGCCTGGGCTAGTCTAACTTTAATAAGGTTTTTTAACTTAAAATGGTATTTGTGATCGTAAATATTTTAATACAATCACAATATTATTATGTAAATATCACTCCTTGCAGAGGGTGGAACTGTTTTGTTGAAACACTGTGTAATGTGAATCCCACATCAAAAAATAAAAAGGGATTAAAATGGTTTATAAGTAGTAAAGTAATGCCTAGACATTGAACAATAGGCCTCCCAACTGGGCCTAGCATATAAACGTATTGAAGTAACGATGGGCTTGGGTCTTGGGGTTCTTGGACTTGTCTATTGACGAGCTAGAGCCCTTTGAGACCTGGGCTTGTCTGACTTTAATAAGGTTTTTTAATTTTTTTTTTTTTTTTTAAGAGAGATGTATGTGAATCTATAAAAAAAGCACAACAGAAATGAAGTTTCTGGATTATACTACTGTTGTTGTTGTTATGAATGATGTAAGTACAATGGCATGTATGCCTGGTGTGGGACTATTGTCAATTATTTCATTGCAAAAAATAAAACTTCTCTTACTAAACAAAAAAATTAAATATATCAAACTCGAACACTCGGACAAGGGGGTTGTAAACCTGTACCCAAAGCTCTATCCATCCTCTTACTTGTTGGACATTAGATTCACCAGCCCATTATATTTTTAACTATTTACCTATATCGACTGTTATCACACATTTTTAATGATGATTACCTTTATTTAATGTAATCACATTTTAAATGCTGTTTACTCATATCGAGTGTTATCACACAGTCCAAATGCCAAACGAATGACGGGAACAGATTTAATTTTATAAATAAATGATTGTTGTTTAAATTTGAAACACATTTATTGTTATTTGTCAGCTGCATTGATTGTTTTTTAAATTTGAAAAGAAATGATTGTTTTACTTAGGGAACAGTTAATAAAGCAAAAATTTAAATTGCCTTCGATTAAATGGTAACCTGCTCAACAAGTTTATAGGTAAACAATAGGTAGCGATGTTTAGTACACTGTTGTTCTATAGATTTAAATTGCCTTGGATTAAATAGTAACCTGCTCAACAAGTTATAGGTAAACAACAGGTAGCGGTGTTTAGTACACTATAGACAACCCCATAATATAATATATATATATTTGGGGTTGTCTATAGTGTACTAAACATCGCTACCTGTTGTTTACCTAAACTTGTTGAGCAGGTTACCATTTAATCGAAGGCAATTTAAATTTTAGCTTTATTAACTGTTCCCTAAGTAAAACAATCATTTCTTCTCAAATTTAAAAAACAATCAATGTAACTGACAAAAACAATAAATGCGTTTCAAATTTAAACATCAATCATTTATTTTTAAAATTAAGTATGTTCCCGTTATTCGATTTGCATTTATACTGTGTGATAACACTCGATATGAGTAAACATTATTTTAAATGTGTGATTACATTAGATACATGTAAACATAATTCGGAATGTGTGATAATAGTCGATACAGGTGAATAGTTAAAAATATAATAGGGTTGGTGAATCTAATGTCCAATAAAGTAAGAGAATTGATAGAGCTTTGGGTATAGGTTTACAACCCCCTTGTCCTAGTGTCCGAGTTTGATATATTTAATTTTTTTGTCTTGTAAGAGAAGTTTTTTTTTTTTTTTTTTTTTTTTTTTTTTTTTTAATGAAATAATTGACAATCGTCCCACACCAGGCATACATGCCCATTGTACTTACATCATTCATATCAACAACAGTAGTATATATGAAAAAAAAAAAAATTGTAATCAAGAAACTTCATTTTTTGTTGTGCTTTTTATAGATCCAACATACATCTCTCTTAAAAATAAAAAATAAAAAACAATTTAAAAAACCTTATTTAGTCAGACTAGCCCAGGGCTCAAAGGGCTCTAGCTCGTCAAGAGACAAGCCCAAGAGCCCCAAGAGCCAAAGACCATCATTACTTCAATATGTTTAAATGCTAGGCCTAGTTGGGAGGCCTATTGTTCAATGTCTAAGCATTACTTTACTACTTATAAACCATTTTAATCCCTTTTTATTTTTCGATGTGGGATTCGCATTACACAGTGTTTCAATAAAACTATTCCACCGTCTACAACAAGTGATATTACATAATTACGTTGTGATTGTATTAAAATATTTGCGATCACAAATACTATTTTAAGTTAAAAACCCTTATTAAAGTCAGACTAGCCAAAGCCTCAAAGGGCTCTAGCTCGTCAAGGGACAAACCAAAAACCCCAAGACCCAAAGCCCATGGTTACTGTTTACGATTATACTGTTTATTCAGTGATTATATAAATATATATTCAATTACATAATATATATAATATGAATTCTAATTGAAACTGTTTATATCGACTCTTTCAGATGTAATTATACTTCTGAAGTTGTAATTGTAATATATATTTAAACATAGAATTATGTAGATTGTATTCTAATGACTAGCCCAAGCATCAAAGGGCTCTAGCTCGTAAGAGACAAACCCAAGAACCCCAAGACCCAAAGCCTATCATTACTATTTACGATTATACTGTTTATTTAGTTAGTATATAAATAAAAAGTCAATCACATAAGATATGTAATATGGATTCTGATTGAAACTGTTTATATCGACTCTTTCAGATGTAATTATATTTATTACATTGTAGTTGTAATATATTTTCAAACACAAATATATATAAAATGTATTGTAATGACTAGTTTAAGCATCAAAGGGTTGTAGCTCATCAAGAGACAAGCCCAAGAACCCCAAGATCCAAAGCCCATCATTACTGTTTGCGATTATACTTTTTATTTAGTGATTATATAAATAAAACGTCAATCACATAAGATATGTAATATGAATTCTGATTGAAATTGTTTATATCAATTCATTCAGGTGTGATTATACTTTTAAAGTTATAATTGTAATAATATATATTCAAACACAGAATTTATGTAAATTGTATTCTAATGACTAGCCCAAACCTCAAAGGGCTCTAGCTCGTTAAGAAACAAGCCCAAGAACTTTAAGACCCAAAGCCCATTGTTACTGTTTACGATTATACTATTTACTTAGTGATTATATGACACGCCCAAACCGGTTCTACAAATACTACAGTAAATTACGCTATTCTACCACGGTTATTCTAAAGGGGCGCGTGGGTGGTTCACCTATCGTAAGTGTACGAGTCGTACAAGTAGTACAGGGATACGAGTAAGGGTGGTCGTTGTTAGGATTATGCTTGTAAGGTTTATGATTTGTATTGGCTTAATTCATTGCAAAACACTCTATGATATTAGTTGTTGCTTAGGACATTATTTGAAGAAAGGAAGCTTAAAGAGTAAGAGCAACGTCTAGTGCAAAAGTCGTTTTCTAGAGGTGAAAAACGTCAAAGGTAAATCTTGACTTCTATCCTCTTGCAAGGCGTTAGCGCACACACACAATTCATACATGTGTGTCCCTGCATCGTGGTTCAAACATTTGGTATAACACATTCACACACTTCATAGCATGCTCATGCATTGATCTTGTATTGACAAACATTGTGAAATTGCATGCTTTGTGACTATCTCTTGATATGGCATGCTTGTGTGAATATGTGTTTATTTGTTTCCGTATTTTGTGTTTAGGACTTGAACATGTTCTTATTTAATGCCTTATGAGTTTCGGTCGTTTCGGTTACTCATTCATAAGGTTTCGAGTCCAAACAAGTTGACTATGCTACTTTTCGTTCTAATTTGTTGTGTTGACTTCATCGTCGGATTCCGAGATGATTTCTCAACCATTTTTCAAAGTTGAGTAGTCGTAGTCGTGCGTGAGGGAGTCATGGTTCGTAATCTGAAAACGGATTTGAAATCGGAGGTTGGATGCTCAAGATATGGGCTGAAAATCCGAAGGAGCGCGCGAGAGGAGTTGGAATCACGTGTGGCCACATGGCCAGCCCGTGTGGGAGGCCGTGGGCCCCACGGGCAAGGGAGCCCTCTGATCCCGTGGGCCCCACGTGCCCCCCACGGGGTGGTGACATGGCAGCTCCTGATTCGCTTGTAAAATCTCTCCTTTCCCTCCTTTTAAGCTCATCTCCTTCCCTCCACACTTTGGAAAATTTTGAAGAACACTTGAACATTTCTCGTATCAGAATTCTACAATTTTTGTTTACTTGTTTTGATCATATCTCTCATACGAACTCGAAATCAATCGATTCAAAAACCAAAATTGTTGGTCTCGAAGAGAGCTACAAACCCCAAGCATTTCCAGAGGCAGCTGACTTCATCATTTTTCTCAGCTGAAGCATTTTCAGTACGTGGTCAGTGTTTGATTTTCAACTTCTTCTTTTCGATTTCATCTTTGATCATCTCTTGATTCTTACTATTTGATTGATGAAATTTGTTGAGAAGTATGTTAGATCACTTGCTAGGGTTGTTTGATCATTTGTTAATTGAGTTTTAGCTTTGTGATTTGTTTTGAACATATATGTGCTAAACTTGAGTTATCATGAAATTGATTCTAGAAAATATATGTGTGATGTGCTTCATGTTATTTTCTATGTTTTATTTCATGATCTAAGAACTAGGTTTTTAGTGTGATAAATTGAATATTCATACCTTTGTTCTTATTGATTTGCATGTCTTGATTTCTAGATAATTTTGTGATTGTGTGTTGAAATCATATTCTAGACTATCATTGAACATGTACATTTTGCTTGATTGATCATCTAGCTTAATTTGTTTGTGTTTGCATCACTTGCATCACTTTAGATCATAGCCTTGCATTAGGTTGAAGTCTCTAGCAAAGTGAGTGAAGCTTTGTGGATAGAGCAAGGAAGCCTTGATTAGTGTCGGAAGGACTCGGATAATCAAGCAAGGAAGTCTTGTCTAGGGTCGGGAGGATCCGGATAGGCAAGCAAGAAATCTTCCTAGAGACGTGAGCGTCTTGGATAAGAAGTTGCTTTTTAGGGTGTAGGACACATCTCAGATAGGAAGTAGGCTTGGTGATTCACTAGCCCGAGGGTAGATTAGGAGTTGATAGCTTGAGCGGATATCATGAGTGATAGCTTGATGTGTAAGTCCTTTTTCACATAGTGGATTGCTTCGCCGGTGGTTGTGGTATCAACCCGTGGATGTTTCCTCATTGAGGTTTTACCACGTTAAAATCATTGTGTTCAATTTTGCTTTACTTTCCTTTATCTTCCATATATTACATTGATTGCACATCTTGTAAATTGATTAACTCTTGTCTTAGTGAAATCAATTCATTTGCTAAATCTAATCAAGTGTGCATTTGCCTTGTAATTTTCCGCATTATTTTTAATTGGAAGAATTTGGAGCCTATACCTATTCACCCCCCTCTAGGTATATTTCATTACTACATTAAGGGAAATTTCATGCTCAATAGCAAGAGTGTAATAGTGTTTTTGACAATCTATTCATATTAATAATTGATTTCTGGTTTAACAAATCTTATAGCATTTATGGTTTAATTATTATAATTGTCAAAAGTAAATAATCATAAGGTCAAAAGACTATGAGAAAAGAAGAATTGTTCGTATATCTGATATGTATGAGGTAGACACAATTCTTTAGTTAGTCTTGAATAATGTTCACAACTTAAGTTAAAGGTTGGGCACCTTTATCTTGTTAAAGTTGTAGAATTCTTTTACTAGCATTTGAGTGGGATCAAATGTGTTATGATGAGTCTAAAATCATTGGAGGGTCTCGAGTAAAAGAATCTAGTGCACTGGGTGCATTGAACTGGATCACAATGAAATACTTTATCTAGAACTGTCAATAGATAATAGTCTTTTCATTATCAGGACAATCGGAGAGTCTATCTTAATCTGAGAAATGATGGACTTATGGTTGCAAGTGGTATCATTTGAGTTATCAATGAGTACGATTATATAGCATAGTCTATCCTCGATAGTTTGGTGGTATTCATTTGTTAATCGATAGAGGACTTCATTTATAGATATGGACATCGTGGCTCCATTTATTAAATGAGAGTAATATTATCATATGGATGTTTTGAGGTATTGGATATTAAATCTTAACGTTAAGTTTTCGATAGAGTCTATTGAAACATGGCTTCTGGACAAGTCAAAATATCCAAGTTCAAAATATGGTCATATGAGTAAATATGGTAACTTGGAGAGCTATAGGCGGTCTATGAGCTCTTGGCGATTACTATATTCTTCACGAGGATACACCATCTCCTATAAGATTGTCTAGGGTATGAATGAGAATCATTTACTTATTCCATCTTTATTTAAGAGTGCAATTTTAGTTCTTTAGTGGAATGAACTAAAATTAATAGATTGAACCTAAGTGAATCATTTGTTGATTGTGATTGGGTTATGTCTATTGGAGCTTAAATTTAGATAGGCCCGCCAAGATCCCCAATCCACACGGACTTGCATGGATCACTTGATATATTCTACCGGATCAATTTATGGGTCCATCTAGAATTGTATTTAATATATTAAGAATATAATTTGCACATTATTTATTTAATGGGCTGATCAATTATATTAATATATTAATGAAAGGCATGTGGCTTTTTCTTTTAGTAAGAATGGGTCTGATTCACATGTGGGCCTTTTATTAAGGTCCAATGGATTTAATAAAATAGAAAAAACAATATATAGATATATTATATATATGGCACATAGCCGAGATATATATATGATATTATATTGTTTTATTTTTATTATTTGATTAAATGGAAATTAATTAATTGATTAATTAATTATTTAATTACAAATCAAAATCTTTTTCTGACTAGGAAATATGTTTCTTAGTAGTATACTATTATGGTAGTATAATTAAAATAAAAGACTTTATTTGGTAAGTAGATAAATAAGGGATTTATTTATCTAGTCAAAGAAGGAAGTCTTTTATATAGTCACAAATACACTAAAGAGTTGGATTAGGGTTTGGAATTCTAAGGAAATCTACTTAGAGTTAGGATTTAGGTCAAAAGGCAAAAATCCTATTTGGTAGAGGAATTCGGTCACCCTAATTATGTAATGCAAGTTGAATTCTAAGATATATATATTATATATGCAAGTCTAAATTCGGGCAGATATATATAATATATATGCAAGTTGAATTCATGTGCAAGATATATATAGCAATATATGCTTTTCGATCAAGCAGAGAGATATATATAAATAATATATTGTGCACTAGATATATATATTATAATTATGCAAGGATATCGGGATATACATATATAATATATTGTGCAAGAGCACGAGAGATAGATAAGATGTATTGTGCAAGAATATCGCTATATATAGAATATATTCGGCTAACCCTAATGCTTACTTGAGAGTTATTTTTCTTTTGCTTGAGAAAAATAAAATCCAACTCTTAGATTAGTGTGAGAATTCGGCCAAGAGGAAAAGAGAGAAAAGTTTGTTCTTATTTCGATAGTGCACTAGTAACTTTTATATCAAAAGGTTTTGTGCACAATTTCGAATAAGGTTCACACGAGTTTCGATCTAACGATTGTGAATTCAAAAGTGACCGGAACTTCTTTGTAGCCTCTTGGAATTTGTTGTGACTAATGAAAAAGAAAAAGTTTTGTTAATCCATCATCAGGTACACAATTCAAAGAGAAGGGAGACCACGCTCCTAGGTAATTCACGTTCGTGATTGGATTGGAAGATCTTGCGGATTACCATCGACGCAATGTTAATCGGATCACGCGACAAAGGTATGATATCTTTAGTATTATATGTTAATTAATTAGAGGGTTAAGGTTCAAATTATGGAAAATTTTAAACTATACTAAACTCTATTTTAGTCTCGCTTCCGCTGCGGACCGTATTTTTCCCTACAGTCGTTCCCACGTGGAGTTGAATTAGCTAACAAGTAAGTTCTAGGTTATCATTGATTATTGAATTTCTAATTCCTAACAAATACACTAGTTAATGTTATCTAAATCAATTATACTAAGCTTGCAATTAACTAAGATTAGGCTAGATTAAGATGTTAAAACTTAATTAAAGATGTTAGGGGATCGATTCATTCATAACCACCAATTCATTAACCAATCATTCATTAAGCACATTCACAACATTCTAATGCATGTATTTCATTATCAATAATGTTAAGCATCAAATCCTTCATCTTACATAATCTAATATCATAGATAAGTGATCAAGAGAGAATTTTAGGAATAATGATGTAGAGATTCTCTAATTAACCCAAATCATGAATTACTTAGAGATATCTCTATAAAATGGATATTGAAACCTTCATACACATAGTGTGACACATTTATGTATGAAATCAACTACCAAGTGTGTACAAGTATATGTTTATGCAAGACATATCATCAACATATCATTAGAGTTCATAATACACACATACAAAGCCTTAGAGAGTGAAATAACAATGGATTGATTAAATCATTGGTTTAATTACAAGAGTTACATCAATCCCTTAACAAAAGGATTAGTTACACATAGAAATACATGAACAAGAAAATACAAAGGAAGAGTAAAACAAACCCATTTGGATTGGTTTCTTGGCCAAGAAGACTCGTCTTTGCAATCCAAGAACAATATCCATCTAGAACAACTTGAAAAGAGCAAGTCTAAGTAACTAAACTTGGTGTTTGGCTACCTAGAAAATGATGGGTAAATGATGAAGAACACTAACTAAAGTTGAGAGAGTTATTCTCTCTCTTAATTCTACAACTAAAAGTAAATTAAACTAAAATTGTGTAGTCTAATCATAAGTGTGTAGTCTATTTTACTTACTAACTAAGATATATCATAGATATTTTGTATATAATAAGTTAAATGGAAAATATCTAATAATATCTAAGGTGCTAAGGTGGTTTGGGCAAGCTTAGGTGATAGGAAAAGCAAGTGGGACGAGTTTTCATCAAGTGGAGAGGACCCAGCGACTTCATGCACTCTGGCTCACGAGCTTGTTCCCGCCGTCGTGAAGTCGCCGTGAAAACGGAAGGTTTTCGGCGAGTTCTAACCTTCTGGACTGCGGAACATGTCCCGCTGCATGAACTCGCCGAGTTTCCGCGGGTTTGGACGTGTTTGGAGCGGGATAGAAGCCGCTGGAAGACCTTGGAGCTCAAGCTCGGCCATTGAGGTTTTCAAGACTTGGAGGAGTTGGTGGAGAGCAAAATACTTTGCATGGAAAGTCGAAAATGGTGGGAATCTGACCGGGAAGCTCCGGCAATCATTCTAGGTGGACGGCCACCGGAAATGGCGTCGAAAACTGTCGAAAAAGGTCCGGTCAACTATCGGCTAAGAACCGGGTAAACGGGTTGTTGACGGTGATTTTTCGATGGTCAACCGATCAACGATTTAGGTTGGTGAAACCTGAAGATAACGTAATGAAAGTAGAAAAATAAAAGATGAGCAAGTATAACACATATTTTACGTGGTAAAACCCAAGGCGGGGAAACATCCACGGTGCCGGTGACGGCGAGAAGTGATCCACTATGAATATAAGGATTACACACTCAATGCTCGCTCTCTCTCAAATAATTGCTTATGATCATCTCCCCGATATAATGAATACATTGATGTATTTATAGGGTTTGATCTAGGGTTGCCCTAGTTTCTGTCGTATAAAAGGTGGACTCATTAATTAGAGTTTTTGTAAGATTCTTGTAGAGTAGATAAATTAGGACCCATTTCTTATTTGGTGTGTATCCTTCTAGAAGCTTACAGTTCTTTCTTGATTAGACTTCTCTGGTACTGGAGAGGAAATAGGGATATTTCCTTATTGGAATATTATCCTAAGATTCCGTATCTGTGCAGATCTCTTCCTGATATGGCCTATCTGGTAAGGATGTATTTCCCGTTTTTGGCTAAGTACTGATTTTTGGCCGAGCACACTTGGCCGAGTAGAACTCTAGCCGAGTGGAATTTGGCCGAGTGGAATCTTGGCCGAGTAGACTTGGCTGATTGAAACCCTTGGCCGAACAGGTCTTTAGCCAACCATATTCCATCTGCAGATGGCCCCTCATATGGTGATGTCATGCATTCATGTTGACTTGTTTGATAACATGTCTCACATTTGATTTTTATGATGTGGAATCACTATATTTCCGCATTACCCGTAATCTTTTCTGACGTGTCATGCTGACGAAAAAACCCCTATAACAATACCCCCTCAAATCTATGAGATGAGTTCTTGGTGACTCATTGAAGGGGATTTGAATCATTCTCCTTTGATTTTTGTTGCTCGTCTTCAACCTAAGTCCAAGTTACTACCCAGTTGATGTTTGAACAATTGTCGGACATTTGTTGAGCCTTTGGTTGCTCTTTAACTCCTCTTGTAATTTTTGCCTTGTATACTTCTGTGATGCCTCGGTGCGCACTTGCACTATATATATTTGGTATTTGGTATACTTTGCATTTGGTTCTGGTCGCGCTCGATAAACTTCCTTGTCTCCTCAAGCTTTGATTATTGAGATCTTTTTCGCTCATTTGGGCGAATGTGAGTCCCCTTTATAACTTTGTTCGGCTTTCCTCGGATCCTTTTTGTACTGCTGCTGCATATCTGATCTTTCTGCTGTAATTCCTCTTAAATAGGCATGAATTAGGTCTCTTTTTAGTTCCATAATCAACCTCCAATAAGGCTAATTCAATGCGACTTAAAGTAGGAAGTATAATCCTTCTAACTTTAGGAATTTTAATCCAATCTCGACTAATCCCAACATGGAAAGTTTAGGATCAACTAAAATTGAATTAAACTGACTTTTAGGCCTTTGTTAATCTTCCAAAACATGATAAATTCGTCTAAGACCTTCATTCCCGAATAGGCAGCCCACAATGCTTTATTTCTGAAATCCCGTGTAGAAATTCTAGGCTGACCTTTGGGTAGTAAAATAGTCATAACTCCTTCTAGAAAACTCAAAATCACAAACCATAAATTCTATGGAAAGCTAACTTCCGTATCTTTTCAACCATATAAGGCTCGAAACCCAGTTCCTTCTGAGATGATACAGTTTAATTCTTTAAGTTGACCCATCAGCAGATGCTGCCCGAGTAGAAATTCTGGGCTGACCTTTGGGTAGTAAAATGGTCATAACTCCTTCTAGAAAACTCGAAATCACAAACCGTAACATTCTACGGAAAGCTAACTTCTGTACCTTTCCAACCATATAAGGTTCGAAACCAAATTCCTTCTGAGATGATACAGTTTAATTCTTGAAGTTGACCCATCAGCAGATGCTGCCCGGTAGAAATTCTGGGCTGACCTTTGGGTAGTAAAATGGTTATAACTCCTTCTAGAAAACTCGAAATCACAAACCGTAAAATTCTACAAAAGCTAACTTCTGTACCTTTCCAACCATATAAGGCTAGAAACCCAATTCCTTCTGAGATGATATAGTTTAATTCTTGAACTTGACCCATCAGCAGATGCTGCCCGAGTAGAAATTCTGGGCTGACCTTTGGGTAGTAAAATGGTCATAACTCCTTCTAGAAAACTCAAAATCACAACCGTAAAATTCTATGGAAACCTAACTTCTGTACCTTTCCAACCATATAAGGCTCGAAACCCAGTTCCGTCTGAGATACAGTTTAATTCTTGAAGTTGACCCATCAGCAGATGCTATTTTCACGGGTTTGCTCAAGAAATCTTCCAAATTGCTTCCAATTATCTTCTAGGACTTGAATAGCTGAGAATGCTTCTATCTGAAATATCTTTTCTTCTTGTCGTATCCTTTAAAGGCAAGTTCTGACGATCTTTTGAAGTTTTAGGGCTCAAGACAGCTTGAAGATGTCGAGGTTGAAGATCATAAGAGGAACTCATTAAGGTTTCCCTGAGCCGTGTCTTTCCTCACAAGCTGATAAGAATACAGTATATGTCGTCGCTCTTGGCAAGGTAAGATGTCGCTCTATAGAGATCGTGCTTCAAAGCATCCACCTCCTGAGACCACTGCCATATATATACATGCTCATGGTGAGTTGGGGGCTTTTGTTCTCCAGGGGTTCATGTTGCTTGGAATCTACCCCCTAGCATCGTTGTTATTCTTGAGTTGATGCGATGTGCAGGGTAGGAGCCACGCTTTTGGCACATTGTCTGGGTAGCCATTATTTTCTTCTTTGGTTGAGTCATTCCAAGCGTTCGGCCTAGATCTTTCTTGTCCATTTGAACTTTTTCTCGGCTTATCTTGTTTCATAGGTTTGATTCTTCCTTTTGGCCGATCTTTCTTATAGACCGGTCTTCTTTTTGGCCGATCTTTCTTACAGATAGGTTATTTTTTTTTTTTTAAATACCTTCTAGCTAATACTCCTGCAAAAAGAAAGCACTTTATGTATATAAATACAATTTTGACTTATAACTTACTTGCATTCGACTTTGTTCATTATTGTCTCTTTTGCAATTGCTCATTGGCTTTTGTACTTCTTACAAATTGTTCCAGGTGTTCGCTTATGGCTCAGGGCAACTTGAGTATTTTTTTACACCACGGGGGGTCCTGACTCACTATATCTAAGTTTCTACCCACTTTCGGGGTTTTTACTTGATTTTTAGCGAGCTAAGCCAACCTCAAGGCGTTTGGCCCAGGTGGCCTAGATCTTGCGTTTGAAAGCTTCCTGACTGTTTTTATGTGCACTTGCCCATTGGAGCTTTGTACCTGCATATTTTAAACTTAACAGATGCAATATAAACGGAAAAATCTTTACCCCTTTCCACAAGCTGGATCGCTGACAGTGTTTATTCACACCCAGTCAGTTTTTGAGTAGACAGCGCTTTATTTGCACTCAGTCAGTTTTTGAGCTGACATTGCTTTATTTGCACCCAGTCAGTTATTCTTTTTGATCAATTTGGTATAACTGCACACTCGTAAACGTGTAAATAATAAAAATATTTTAAAATATTTGTTTTATTTTTACCCGAGTGTAACATTGGTTCTTGTTTAAGCTGAGTAACTTATTTAACCAAGTATCTCATTAACTGGCATTAAGTTTGAGTAATCCATTGGTTTTATTGGGTCAAGTTTTTGTTATACTTGATTGGTTTATCCAAGTATCTAGTTACCTTGGTCTGAACAAATATTTATCCTTAGTTTGGCTTCAAGAATGATCAAGTATCTCATTAAACTGGTCATCTTCAGACTGACCAAGTGTCTCATTAAACTGATCAGTTTTTCTTCAAGAATGATCAAGTATCTTATTAAACTGATCATTTCCAGACCGACCAAGTGTCTCATTAAACTGGTCAGTTTTACCTAGGTGTTACGTCGAGGCTCACCACGACTATACACTTAGGTCCCCTGCACAAGTCACCTAGGACGTACTCCTGGTTTTGTCTGCTACAGGGTTGCCGAATCGTTGGGGTAGTGTATACCGGCCAACACAGCTGTGCATCTCACCAGACATATTCCGGCGGCGCCCGAGCAGTTTTCCAGGTATCCTATTTTCCAGGTATCCTAGTGCCTCGGGTTTGCCTTTCACTAAGGATACGTTCGTATCTGATTAGCTCGCAGGCATGCTATTTCAGCTTCTCCGCCCCTCGGAGACTATCCACTCGCTCTTCGCGGTTTCATGGCGACACGAGTACTATCTTCGGGCTTTACGCTCCAAAGATGACCCCTTCGGCCTATGTTAGTGAAGATTTTGGCCCCTTTGGCCTTTTCTTCGAATTTCTACATGCGCCGAGATAAAACTTGTTTTGCGCGGATTGAGACTATCCTCGATTTCTGTACTCAAGTTTTCAGCTTGTCTCTCTGTCAGACACATGAGTAGCATTTGTACAAATATATATATTTTAATAATGCCGAACAAAAATAGTTGGATCCATGCACGTTATTGGTGATGGTTACTGTTCGGGATAGAATACCCATGGACTCTTGATGGGTGTTTTGCATACAAAAACCATATAGCATGCTAATAAAACAAGTAGTATATATTTTCGCAAGTATATACGTGAGTTGTATTTATTATGTATGAAAGAAACATATAGCGATAGCATGTGTAAGTGGGGTGTAATACTAGAATAAATATACAAGCTACTTGTGTTGTGCATCATGTAAAATACTAGGATAAGTACACAGGCTACATGTGTTGTGCATCATGTAAAAAGTGCAGCAAAGAACTTTGATAAGCAAGGGTGACAAAAGTGTATCCCCACATTTTACCTCCTCGTCATCAACATGCGGTTATGAAATCCAAGACGATTTGATTTATAGGCCGAATAAAAAGTGACTAAGCGATAATTTAGATTTTACCTTTAACTCCACTTGATGAGGTATCCGAAATTGGTTACCTTTTCATTCTGAGTCTCAAATCGCAAGTCGTTCTTTCCTTGTGCTTTTGTATAATACTATGTCTTATGTTTCCCTAGATCACTACAAGGAAGCAAACAAGACAATTCAATAATCAATACTAACCTGCGTAGTGGTCGCTAGTGTAGAGTTATGATGTCTCGAATATTGTCAGACATTCCTTAGGGTGAACGATCCACTAGCTTTATTCTTGTACTCCAACTTTTGTTATGGTTCATCTTCTTTTCCATATACACATATCAGCCGAATCACCGCGATAGAGATGACTCCACTAAAACTACTTTTGCAACTGCAATTTTTTGTTTTTTTTTTTTTTTTACTATGCTGTGCTATGTTGTGCTACCCCTAGCCCCCCAGCAGTTGTTAAAGTATGTTTCATTCGAACATAGGTGTTTTCAACGCGTTTTTTTTTTCTTTTTAGTTTCCGCAGCAAGTGAAGAGGCTGTCTCCATGTAGGCTCTTTCTTATCTGATCCTTAGTAAAAAGGTATCTTAAATGGCTCAATCCCAACAATGCATAATGATCTCGCTGATCGCCTTCGGCATCTGACTTCTTTGTACCTTTACTTGCTATATAAATCGTATGATGGCAAATATACCTACCTTTTATCATTGGATGCTTTCATCCTCAATATTTTCCTCAAGGTCTT
This sequence comes from Acer saccharum, assembly GCA_030490815.1. Lineage (NCBI taxonomy): Eukaryota > Viridiplantae > Streptophyta > Magnoliopsida > Sapindales > Sapindaceae > Acer > Acer saccharum. Next base: position 16,021,780 of record CM059874.1, read on the forward strand.
CCTCCTAACATGTCCGCTCAAGAAGCTTTTCGGAAAGCAGCCTTATTTGAGTCACCGAGGGATAGTTAGTTGTTGGTTGAAGTTTGAAGTGCGCTGAGATGGAGTTTGTTCCTGCGCACAAGGGTAAAGCTCGATTTCTAAACCAAGGTTTTTACCTTGACTTCTATACCAAGCATGCGAGTGAAATTTTCACATATAACAATAGTTACGTATATAAGAAGGCCAAATTAAATAAAAACAACTAACTCATATAAAACATTATTGATGATTAGTGTTTGAATTTTGGCATCCAAGAATATATGTTAGGGAAACATACAGAGGTAATATGTGAGTGCAATTTATTGAGAAGTACACAAAGGTTATACATATGTACAATTTATTGAGAAGTACACAAAGGTTATACAATATGTACAGTGTACTCGCGTGAAAATAATATATGAAGAAGTGAGTGAATATCTCAACACATATTATCACAAAAACTCAACATTTCACACCTCACAATTTTGTTTTGATTTTGCTGTTTAGGCAAATCAAAATATTTGAGAGTGTTTAAACTTAACCAAATTCATGCTCATTTGATCTAAAGAACAAATTGGTCAACATGATTCGCACAACAATAAAAATTATGTGACGTACCTATTGCTGGCTGAATTTGCTCGGTGATGCGTTTCCAAATCAAGGTGATTTACGCACCGCTTTAACACGAGTATATATTTTGATAGAAAAGCATACAATATGCAACTCATGATTTTAATAAATTAGCAGCAGGTTCTCAATATAAAATAAGAACCACAATTTTCTACCAAGTTATTGACTGAGTTGCAAGATTATGTCAACAATAATAATTATTAATAATATAACATTTAAACAAAGATGTACCTTCAACTCCGACCGATTTCAACAATGTCGTTAAATGCCTTCGAAAGTGATTTTATCAAGATCACAGTCTTTGCCACTTACGAACCTGAAGTTTAGGCTTATTACTTTGGATCCTTTATTGTTGGACATGTCGGTAATGAAGAGCCGAGTGGACCCCTTTTTCTTTATTAAGATATGTTGGATTAATGAAGGTAGTTGGCAATGTGAGGCCAATGCTACTCTTCCCTCTCCGATCGGGTCACCAAGGCTATATGGTCTCTTTTTTGAAACCTTTAAGCGCGTTGAGATGAAATTCAATTCCCGCGCGCAGAGGCAAGACTAGATTCCTGAGCTGGCACTTTCAACTTGTTTTCTATACCAAGTATGTGAGTAAAGTTCGCACAAGTAATAATAATCATGTATTTTAATGAGACCAAATAATTGGAAGCGATCAACTCATACATGGTACTATTAATGATTAGTGATTAATGTCGAAATTTGACACCTGTATGATAGACAATATGCGCATAAGAGCCATAAAAGTTGCCAGACATAGTAATTAAGCATGCATTACATGTTTATAGATTTATGTGCACGTATTATGTATTGCATAGATAACATGTGAACGCAATATAATATAAAGAGAATTACACAAAAGTTATGTATGTTGTGTATTTGTATGTGAAAGTATAACGATATGAAGAGACAGATATAATTTAATATATCTAGATTACATATATTCAATGTCTCAAGCATACAAAATACTTCTAGTCACATTTTTCAACACTCATGCTCATTTGATTTAAAGAACAAATTGGTCGAACCCAATATCGTTGAGCCCAACCACTATCATGAAAATTTAAACATCAATAACGATGTCATATTTTGCTTGAAAAGTAACAAAACATTTTGACACGTACATGTTACATGCGTCTCCGAATCAATTGTGATTCATACACTATTTTATCAGTAGGAATTTCTATAGAAAAACATGGATTATATACTTATAGTTCTAGAGATTCCAATGCTAAATTCATAATATTCCAAACAGAAATAGTCACTATGATACCCGTCTATATTATCGATTTAAGATGCAATACGATGCCAACGATAATAAATAAAACGATTACGAGAAATCGTACCTTTTTATCTGAACGCTTTCGGTACTGCTTAAACGCTTTTGGAAGCATTTCTCACCAAGATCAAAGTCTTGATCAATTTTATTAAATAAAACTTGCTCGAAAGATATTAAAAAAAAACTATAATTACTCTCAAACATCGTAATATAACAAAACAACACTATTAATAGCATGGAGTCAGCTTTTCCACAACATTTAAATGATCAACCCATCACAAGTGAAAAAGCATTACACATGGAGGGTGCATATAACAACTAGTGCGATTGCATCTAGGCTCCAGCAGTGTTACTCGCCTCATTATTATTTAATGAGTTAAATTAATGACACTGACAACCATGTAGTATTCGTAATGTATTGTTTGCCCAAAACAATTATATGCTAAATAAGGTATGTATGTCATGAGCTTGGTAATTTTTATTAGACAATGAATATTCAATCGTTTTTTATCAAGATCAAAGTCTCAAATAAACTTAATCGAATTATTGTTTGGTTAATCAAAGTATCACAAATATTAAACATCAATCAATATGTTTTACTCTTATTAATCTAGAATAATAATCACGTTACATACTTGCTGCCGACTGAATCTATTCGGCAATGCACTCCCAAGTCAAGGCAATCCATGCAAGTATTTTAATAGAAAAGCACAATATGCAACTTCTAATTTCAACAAATTAGGAGTGATTCATAGTATAAGATTTAAGCATCCTGATATTCTATACAGTTATTGATGCAAGACGAAATCAATAATAATAATAATTAAGTGAAAACATACCCTCGAATCCGAATGATTTTATCAAGATCGAAGTCCTGATTAAATCTTGAATAATCATTATTTGGTTAGTTTTCACTTTTATTTATGTAACTATGCATATATTCCTTGTTTGCACAATGTAGATGAAATCATAAAATTAGACTGCAAATTGACTAACCTCAACCACTTACCGAACCTGGAGTAGTCTTTTACCATTGGATCATTGATGAAGGCCCGAGTGGGCTCAGTTGAGAATTGACATTGGGTGTTTTATACCAAGAGGGGCTCGGTTTCTAACTCGTCAAGGTAAACTTTATGCTGAACTGCAACGTTCCGAAAGTCGTCAAATATTTCTCGGGATGAATTGTGTTGAGACCCACATATCCCCAGAAAGATCTATATGTCTATTTTATAGCGAAATTCGCGGTTCATGATTCCATGCTCTCTGGAGAGAGTTGTCTTGTTTTAGCGTTGGTGGTCAAGTTGGAAAATCCTCCGCGAATCACTTCCTTCAATGTTTCAGGGATCATAAAATATTCCACAGGTTGAACCAGATTGCGAACCTTATATTTCTGAAAAGGTCCAGATGTCTAGTTTCTGATGGTTTTTACGGCTCACGATTTCGACTACTGTAGAGGGAGATATGCCTATTTAGTGTTCGATGGTCAGATCAGAAATCCGTGCGTGATCTGGTTTCTTCAATATTGCAGGAGCCACCAAATATGCTCAGATTGAACTAGGATACGAACCATATATTTCGGAAAGCCTTGGATGTCTAGTTCCAATGGTTTTTACAGTTCGTGAATCCAATTTCTATAGAGGGAGATATGCCCATTTTAGTGCGTATTGGTCAGCAATTCCGCGATTCTGGACAGCTCTCCTCTTTTTTTGTAAGCTGTCGGAATGCGAAAGCAATTCCTCGGATGGATTCTTGATACTTTGAAGCTCTGAGTATTGCTTTCACAATATTCTTCCTCTGGAATTGGTCACGGTTGCGGCTCTTGCTACGGGTTCTGTAGTTAATCCACTCCCTAGCACTTCCAATAGTCGTTTGTTGGGTGCTTCAAGTGTTGGATCTACATCAGAGTTCCTTCTGGTCTGTTCATGAGGGTTTCTCGAAGTTGAGTTCTCCACCCTCCTTCTAGCGCCAATTGTTGACGGTGATTTTTCGATGGTCAACCGGTCAATGATTTAGGTTGGTGAAACCTGAAGATAACGTAATGAAAGTAGAAAAATAAAAGAGCAAGTATAACACATATTTTACGCGGTAAAACCCCAAGGCGGGGAAACATCCACGGTGCCGGTGACGGTGAGAAGTGATCCACTATGAATATAAGGATTACACACTCAATGCTCGCTCTCTCTCAAATAATTGCTTATTGTAAGGATTCCCGTTGTTTTTAATTGGCTTATTTCGTGATCAAACCATATGTGGGGATTCTTTGTAAGGGTAGTTTAGATGTTGTTGTTATTGCATTAGGCCCTTTGAAGACCTCATTATTGACAAGCACCAAAGGTAATACTCTAAGTGCTTACTTGTCTTAAGAGATAGTTGCACACACTCACAACTCATGCATATGTTTAATCTTTGTATGTGTGTTTCTTTTTGTTGTGCATCAATGCCTATTTACATCTCTTCTTGCTTGTTAATGATTGCATCTTGTGTTTATAAATCATAGCATTTAGGCTTTTAGGATGCATCTTATTTACCTTTGTTCCCCTTGCATGATTGCTTGTGGGTTCAAAGTTGTGGCTGTGCGCTGGTCCACTGCGCATGTCGTCCAGCGCAGCACACCAGCGCAAAACGCCCAGTGGCGCTGGCTGGTCGTGCCTGGTCCACACAGCGCAAGGCCACCAGCGCTGATCGCCCAGTTGGCTCCGTTGGACTGGCGCCTGTGTGAGCGCTGTCGTCCAGCGCCAGCAAAAATGTGCTTGTGCGCTGGTCCTGCGCCTGTCGTCCAGCGCAGGTCCACCAGCGCACAAGCAATTTTCTGGCGCGTTTTCAAAACGACCTCACTTCACTTATGCCTCTATATATATGCTAACTTGATTTTAGGTCATTCAAGAGAGTTCTATTCAGCTTCATACTTAGGATATTTTCAAGAGAAGAAAATACACAAAAACTCATTTTTAATTACTCAAACACTTTTCATGATCATCAATCATCATCTAGCATCATCTTAGATCATCTAGATGTCATCTTGCATGGAATCTTCATCATACTTTGCTTGGTAAGCTTTTCACTAATATCTTACATATTTTGTTTCTCTTATCTAGCAATCTCAATTAATTACTTGTTGTTATTTGTATGCTTTGGATACAAGATTGAGATTAGTATGATGTATGTTTGAGAAGTTGTATTGTGCTAGCATATTAGGTTTTGTGCTTGATATTGATTAGCTAACTAATTGACATGTCATTTAGTTTTGATATCTAGGATTGTTCTTAATTGCATATTAATCATCTTAGATAAGCATATAGGGTTTCCCTTGCTCTATGTTGCATTTTGGATATTCACATATATTCACTTAGGGTTGTATTCTCTTCTAGAGAAGTAAGTCTTGTGTGTAGCAATCGGGATTAGGTTGCTTAGATCGCAAGCAAATTGGACTAGGTTCACTCATACCGGGATTAGGTAGGTGTGTGATTACTTCCGGGATTAGGTTGTAATCGTTTGCACATTTAGTGGATTCGAGGTTCGAGTGTGGCTTACTTACATAGCCCGTGGTTTTTCCCGTGAGGGTTTCCACGTAAAAATCAAGTGTTGATTTAATTTCCGCACCATATTACACTTGCTTGTTTATATTATCTTGAGGGTAAATTCGTAATTTTGACTAACACGAAAAATTGGGTAAAAAGCGTAAAATCTATTCACCCCCCTCTAGATAGTTTTATACACACCGTGCTATATTTAGTTTCAATTGGTATCAGAGCGGGTTCCTAGACATACATAGGTGATCCTTGCTTATTTTGGTGTGTTTTGCATTTTGTGTGATTTTTGATATTCATACATTTGCATTCATTTCATTCATTCATAAACACTATGAGTGGAAACGGTGGAAATGGTGGTGGCCACGAAGGAGCTTCTAGCACAAGGCCTCCACTTCTTACCGGATTGAACTATTCCCAATGGAAAGGGAAGATGGAATCCTACATATGCCAAATTCATGACCGTGCATGGATGGCGGTGGAAGACGGATATGATCTCCCTATGATGACTCCCGCGGGTGGAGGACAAGATGTTTTGAAGCCTAAGGCGCAATGGAACGCGCAAGAGTTTGAGGCTTCAAAGTGGAATAGGAAGGCGATGCATGCCATTATGTGTGCAATGGATGAGAATCAGTACAAGCTTATTCAGAATACTCAGATTGCAAAGTGGCATGGGACATCCTTCAAGTTGCACATGAGGGAACCGAGGTGGTGAAGGAGTCCAAGCTTCAAGTCCTCCAAACTCAATTTGAGTTACTTAGGATGGGAGAGGATGAATGCTTCAATGACTTCGAAATCAAATTGATGGACATAGTAAATCAAAGCCATCAACTCGGAGACCCGTATTCGGATAGGAGAGTCAAGCAAAAAATTATGAGATCTCTCCCCGATAGGTTTGAATCAAAGGTGACGGCCATAGAAGAAAATAGTGGCTACATGGATATGAAGCCAAGTGAGGTAATTGGGCGTCTCCTTGCATATGAGTCTAGGAAGGCTCCTAGCACCACTACTCCTCCTAAGAAGTCTAAAGGAATAGCTTTGAAAGCATCTAAGGATGCAAAGGAGGCAAAGCATGAATCGGATGAAGACCTTGCCTTATTTGTGAAAAGGTTAACAAGGTTATGGGGTTCAAGAAGAAGAAGGGATTTGGGTCAAGAGGACAAGATTTGAAGAAAAAGGTTCCTTCAAGAAGTTTGAGCCTAGACAAGAGAGGACCGAAAGGAAAGGGGTCCGATGCTTTGAATGTGGTGGGATTGGTCACTTTGCCCCGAATGTGCTAATCACAATGAAAGGAAGAAGGGTAAAGTGATGGCCGCCACTTGGAGTGGGAGTAGTGATGACTCCAATGAGGAAGATGAGTCTTCAAGTGAAGAAGAGCTCATGGCTAACTTCCTAGCTTTTGCTCTTCTCACAAGAGCAAAAGTGCTAGTGAAAAGAGGAGATGAGTCAAGAGGAAATTGACTCTAGTGAAGAAGAAAGTGACTCCTCTTCTAGTTCCAAAAAGAATTTGTGGAGCAAAAGGTGCTTGCTAAATACCATGCCGAGTTCAATGATTTAGCATTAAAAGCACAAGAAAGATTGAGAGGTTGAGAGAAGAAACCTTGAACTTTCGGCTCACAATGACCACTTAAGTGAACAAGTGGAAAGATTGAAGAGGAGAGAGGATAAGTTAATTGAGGAGTTAGACTTATCCAAGAGAAGTGAAGAAGGCTTGAAGAGGGAACTTGTTGAAGTTAAAGGGTCCTTGGCTAGGATAGATTCTAGCACCAAGAAGCTTGATCATTTACTTGGTGTTGGAAAGAGTCCAAGTGACAAGAGAGGTCTTGGGTATGAAGATGGCAAAAATCTCAACCTCTAACAAGACGTGTTTGTCAAGAGCTTGAAGAACGAAGAAACTTCATTTGTGCAACCTCCTAGGAAGAAGTTAGAAGTAGGACAATGTTCTAATGCACAAGTGAAAATGGGGCCAAGAAGGAAATCTCAAGCTCAACCCCTAGGGTCCTCAAGCCAACACTCCTCCCAAATTGGCTCACAAAGGAAAGAGACCAATCATGCAACCTCAAGCTTGGAAGCAACCTAGACCGGTTCAACAACGAAGATGGATTGAACCCACTTATCCACAAAGACATGGACGAGCTCCCATAGGCACAAAGAGGTATGATTCCTTTTTTCATCCCTATTTGTCACTTTTGTGGTTGTGATGGTCATATTAGACCAAATTGCTTTCAATATATTAAAATGTGTAGAAAACAAAGCATGATTGAAAAGAGAAAGAATAGAGCCAAGATGCATGTTTCTAGGAATGAAAATATTGATTTGCATGATCCTAGAAATAGTAGAGCACATGTACCAAAGACCACTAAGAAAGCTAAAATTGTTGCTAAGTGGATTAGAAAGAATGAAAATGTTTGCCATGTTGCACAAATAGCCTTGAAGGCAAATTCTTCTAATTTTTGGTATTTGGATAGTGGGTGCTCTAGGCACATGACGGGAAACAAGAGTTTCTTCGAGACTCTTGTTATGGAGGAAGGTGGAAATGTCACTTTTGGTGATGGATCCAAAAGAAATGTTGTAGGGAAAGGAACCATTTCCGTTCCCGGATTACCCTCCTTATCCAATGCTTTATTTGTTGATGGCTTGAAAGCCAATTTAATAAGCATTTCACATCTTAGTGATGAAGGATATTCCGTCTTGTTTTCTAAAGATTATTGCTCTATCCTTAAACCCGATGGACAAACCTTGTTGAAGGGCATGAGATCTAGCGACAATTGTTATTGTCTTGAAGCTAGTATTGTATCTAATCATGTGTCCATGGATGAGCAAATTGAGTTGTGGCATGAAAGACTTGGCCACATGAACTTTAGGGATCTACGGACCCTTGGAAAGTTCAATTGTGTGCGTGGCCTCCCTAAGCTTGGGAAGAAAGCCAATGGTATTTGTGGACCTTGCCAACAAGGAAAGCAAACTAAAAGCATGCACAAAAAGGGTAAGTATCTCACCACCAAGGAGCCTTGAGCTTCTCCACATGGACCTCATGGGTCCCATGCAAACCGAAAGTTTGGGTGGAAAGAGATACATTTTTGTTTGTGTTGATGATTTCTCTAGTTACATGGACATATTTTCTTAGAGAAAAATCCGAAACTTTTGATAAGTTTAAAATGCTTTGTAATAAAATTCAAAATGAAATGAACTCTAATATTAAAAGCATAAACGGATTAGAAGTGACCATCGGAGGGAATTTGAGAATGCCACATTTGAAACCTTTTGTAATGGTTTAGGCATCTCCCATGAGTTTTCTGCTCATAGGACACCTCAACAAAATGGAGTTGTTGAGAGGAAAAATAGGGTCCTTCAAGAGATGGCCCGTGTGATGTTGCTTAGCAACAATGTCCCTAGGAACCTATGGGCCGAAGCCATCAATACGGCTTGCTATATAGGAAATAGAGTATTCCTAAAGCCCGGTACTAGAAACACCTCCTATGAATTATGGAAAGGCAAGAGGCCAAATGTTAGCTACTTCCACACTTTTGGAAGCAAATGCTACATTTGAATGACCGTGATCAACTTGGCAAATTCGATGCTAAGAGTGATGAAGGTATTTTATTGGCTATACCTTAAATAGTAGAGCCTATAGAGTTTTCAATTTAAAGACTCTAAGTGTTATGGAATCATCCAATGTCGTATTTGATGATACTAGGCTCAAGTCAAATGATCATGAGGAGGAGGTTATTTTAGTGATGGTTCTCCTTTGGAGGAGGTTGTGGTGTCTCCTAATGTTGGGACATCTAATGTCAACAATGATGACACACAACCTATTGATAGAGTTCCTCTCTTAGACTCTAAATAACCCGCTCCATAGGTTAGGAAACTCCATGATAAAGAAGATATCATTTGAGAGGTAAATGAGGGTGTTAGAACTAGACGTCAACTTGCTAATCTTATTAGCTATACTTGCTACACCTCTCAAATTGAACCCAAAAAGGTTGAAGAAGTCTTAAATGATGAATTTTGGGTTCTTGCCATGCAAGAAGAGCAAAACCAATTCGAAAGGAATGAGGTTTGGACTCTAGTTCCTAAGCCTAAGACCACTAATGTCATAGGCACAAAATGGATATTTAGGAACAAATCCGATGAGGATGGCAACATAGTGCGGAACAAGGCTAGACTTGTAGCACAAAGGTACTCTCAAATTGAGGGTATCGACTTTGAGGAGACTTTTGCTCCCATTGCCCGCTTAGAGTCCATTAGGCTTCTCTTGTCCATCTCTTGTGTGCACAAGTTCAAATTGCACCAAATGGACGTCAAGGGTGCCTTCCTCAATGGCTTCTTGCAAGAGGAAGTGTTTGTTGAACAACCTAAGAGGTTTGTGGATGCTCACCACCCCAACCATGTCTATCGCCTCAAAAAGGCACTATATGGGTTGAAACAAGCACCAAGGGCTTGGTATGAGCGCCTCACTCAATTTCTTGTTGACAATAACTACACAAGAGGTAGTGTTAACAAGACACTATTCATCAAGAGAGATAATTTGAGCTTTTCATAGCTCAAATATATGTTGATGATATAGTTTTTGGCTCCACCAACAACACCAAAGTCCAACAATTTGTTGATGTCATGTCTCATGAATTTGAGATGAGTCTTGTTGGTGAGCTTAGTTACTTCCTAGGTTTGCAAATTAGGCAACTAGATGATGGGATTTTCATATCCCAAGCCAAATATGCCAAAAACCTAGTGAAGAAGTTTGGTCTTGAAAAAGCCAAACATTGTGATACTCCTATGAGCACCACTTTGAAGCTAAGCAAGGATGCTAACGGTAAAAGTGTGGACCAAACCTTGTATCGTGGCATGATAGGGAGCTTGCTCTATTTGACCGCAAATAGGCCCGATATATCATTTAGTGTAGGAGTTTGTGCTAGGTACCAATCCGATCCCAAGGAGTCCCATCTCTCTTCGGTTAAGAGAGTCATTCGATTTGTGAATGGGACTTCTAATTATGGGATTTGGTACTCATTTGACACTAATCCTAGTCTTGTAGGATATAGTGATGCGGATTGGGCAGGAAATTGTGATGATAGGAAGAGCACATCGGGCGGTTACTTCTTTCTAGGCAACAACTTGGTGTCTTGGTTTGCAAGAAGCAAAACTCGATTTCCTTGTCCACGGCCGAGGCCGAGTACATAGCTGCGGGGAGTGGATGCACTCAACTTATATGGATGAAGCAAATGCTAGTAGACTACGGATTCAACTAAGGTACTCTCACTCTCTTTTGTGATAACATGAGTGCTATTAATATTTCCAAGAATCCGGTTCAACATTCTAGAACTAAGCATATTGACATCCGCCATCACTTCATTAGAGAGCTTGTTGAAAATAAATGCATAGTACTTGAACATGTAGGTACTAATGATCAACTTGCGGACCTATTTACTAAACCCTTAGATGCTACTCGATTTAAAACTCTTAGTAGATCTATTGGGATATGTCTTGTGGAGTGATGTGTTCTATGATTGACCCCATATGGGGAACTCAAGCAAAGAGAGCTATTTTGCATTCTTGTAATTTGCAAAAAATTTGAAATAACTTATGCCTCTTCTTTTGATTGCTTGAGTAAGCTTGGTTGTACATATGTATATATGTTTTCTATTCTATAAGTGTGAACCTTGCTTGTTTACAATCCATGTCATATTTATGTTCAAACATGCATTTTTGGACTAGGAGATTTACATAGGAAGTATGATGTGAATGACCTATAGTTATCTCCATGACATGATGATTCTTAAATAACATGCTAATGCTAAATGAAAAAGCATGAAATTCATATAACATGCTCACATGAAAAGCATGAATTGATGATTGCATATTCTTAAAAATGCAAAACTTGTGTGAAAGCTTATGAGACTCAAAATGAATAAAGGATCTTGTATCCGTTCAAAGGAATTTACATTCCAAATGTCTCTCTTTCTTTATTAGTTGAACATGGTTACTATCATACGGATATCTTATCCGGAAAAATCAAATAGGGTGCAAAGTCGCTCATGCCATGTTTCGCTTATAAAGTTGGATATAGTTACTTTTAAATTGAAATCAATAATCTCTATATCCTTGCTTTTTCCATGACATTGGTGAAATTGGTTTGAATTCTATTTAGAAACCTTTGTCATTTGCTTTGCCAAATACCATTGTATTTTGGACTTGAATGCTATATGTCTTGTATGCAAAGCATGTTGGATTCACACATTTTCTCAAATAAATCTCCTTGTTTCTCTCAAATTAATTGAAGTGCATAAAGTGACTTATATGTATATGCAAATCTTGTATGCTTCTATCTCTCGTTGCTATGAGTGACCCGGTTGGGGACTACTCCTTTGCATATATCATGACAAAAAGGGGGAGTAGGATATGGTAAGGGGAGTTGCAAAATATAGAAGCTATTGTGCACTTTGGGGAGAACATAAATTGAGGGGGAGTAACCCTTTGAGGGGGAGCATTGCATTTATCATACATTGCATACATTTGGTAATGTTGTGCCTAAATTCTAAAAATGTAAATGCTTGGTATTGTTCTCACATGATTAATCTCACACTTTTCTTGTATTGGAAATGTTAGAAACTCTTTTTAGGGATTGATTATTCTACAAGAGGATTGAAGACTTCAAGTTGCATTCTCTTATCTCTTTGTAATGTAGAATATCATTGTAGTCCCGTAGTTTCCATTTTTTTTTTGTGAGGAATCAATGTGAGTGATGGTTTTGTCACGAAATAGCCAAAGTGGGAGATTGTAAGGATTCCCGTTGTTTTTAATTGGCTTATTTCGTGATCAAACCATATGTGAGGATTCTTTGTAAGGGTAGTTTAGATGTTGTTGTTATTGCATTAGGCCCTTTGAAGACCTCATTATTGACAAGCACCAAAGGTAATACTCTAAGTGCTTACTTGTCTTGAAGAGATAGTTGCACACACTCACAACTCATGCATATGTTTAATCTTTGTATGTTGTGTTTCTTATGGTTGTGCATTAATGATCATTTAACATCTCTTCTTGCTTGATATTTTGATTGCATCTTATGATTATATGTCATAGCATTTTAGGCCTTTAGGATGCATCTTAATTTACCTTTGTACCCCTTGCATGATTGCTTGTGGGGTTCAAAGTTGTGGGCTGTGCGCTGGTCCACCTGCGCCTGTCGTCCAGCGTAGCTCACCGGCGCAAAACGCCCAGTGGCGTGCCGCTGGTCGTGCGTTGGTCCACACCAGCGCAAGGCCACCAGCGCTGATCGCCCAGTTTGGCTCCGTTGGACTGGCGCTTGTGTGAGCGCGTGTCGTCAAGCGCCCAAGCAAAAATGTGCTTGTGCGCTGGTCCTGCGCCTGTCGTCCAGCGCAGGTCCACCAGCGCACAAAGCAATTTTCTGACGCGTTTTCAAAACGACCTCACTTCACTTATGGCCTCTATATATGCTAACTTGATTTTAGGTCACAAAAGAGAGTTCATATTCAAGCTTCATACTTAGGATATTTTTCAAGAGAAGAAAAATACACAAAGAACTCATTTTTAATTACTCAAACACTTTTTCATGATCATCAATCATCATCTAGCATCATCTTAGATCATCTAGATGTCATCTTGCATGGAATCTTCATCATACTTTGCTTAGTAAGCTTTTCACTAATATCTTACATATTTTGTGTTTCTCTTATCTAGCAATCTCAATTAATTACTTGTTTGTTATTTTGTATGCTTTGGATACAAGATTGAGATTAGTATGATGTATGTTTGAGAAGTTGTATTGTGCTAGCATATTAGGTTTTGTTCTTAATATTGTTTAGCTAAACTAATTGACATGTCATTTAGTTTTGATATCTAGGATTGTTCTTAATTGCATATTAATCATCTTAGATAAGCATATAGGGTTTCCCTTGCTCTATGTTGCATTTTGGATATTCACATATATTCACTTAAGGTTGTATTCTCTTCTAGAGAAAGTAAGGCTTGTGTGTAGCAACCGGGATTAGGTTGCTTAGATCGCAAGCAAATTGGACTAGGTTCACTCATACCGGGATTAGGTAGGTGTGTGTTTACTTCCGGGATTAGGTTGTAATTGTTTGCACATTTAGTGGATTCGAGGTTCGAGTGTGGCTTACTTACATAGCCCGTGGTTTTTTCCCGTGAGGGTTTCCACGTAAAAATCAAGTGTTGTTTTAATTTCCGCACCATATTACACTTGCTTGTTTATTTTATCTTGAGGGCATTTTAATAATTTTGACTAACACGAAAAATTGGGTAAAAAGCGTAAAATCTATTCACCCCCCCTCTAGATAGTTTTATACACACCGTGCTATATTTAGTTTCATGAGGCTTTATTAATAAATGCGCTATTTCAAAAAAAAAAAAAAAAAAAAAAGGATTGGAAATAGGAGCCATATCCAACGGTTATCATTAGGGTATGATGAAAATGAAGTTGTTAAATTGTTTTCAGTTTTGATTGTTTTGTTAATGGTTTTTCAGGTGGTCCATTTCTCCATAGTGGAGTTGTTGTACAACAAGTGATATTGATTTAATGTTACAAAAATAAATATGCACAATTTTTCAATAAAATTACACTATGTATGAACATAGACATCCTACTGAGAGTGAGATTAGAATGTGTAAACATTCAAATTTTCATTTCTGATGGTATGATATTAAAGGGGCAAGTATCAATATCAATAGGTTCATTTTTATGCATAATTTGTTACACAAGTTGTACATAGCACTACAAGAAAAGGGAGCTTTTGCGGCACCTATTTTACCGCGGATGCCCATCCGTGGGGAAAAATCTATAAAAAATGGAAAAGAAAAAAAGAATTATCAGGTGTTATGTAGATTGACTGGTGTGGTCAATATTTGGCACACCTATTACCACGGATGCAAACGTGTGATAACTAAAAACCAAAAATAAATCCCTAAATCATGATAAAAAAATCACTTCATCCCTAAATCCCTAAATTAATTCATCAGCCACCCATCATTTACTTGTCGCCGTCATTGTCATCATCGCCTCATCTTGTCGTTGTCGTCACCGGTCAACAACAGCAACGGATCTTCTCTCTTGCCTCTTACTTGTAAGTTCTCTCTTCTCTCTCACCTCACACAGCCAACTCGTTAAATTTCTTCTCTTCGATTCCTCATCTTCTTCACCTTCTTCACTGTTGATTTCCAACGGACCTTCCAATTTTGCTGTCAGATCTCAACAGTGTAGCTTGATTACTGTTATCCTCAGTTGTATGGTCACCGACGGTGTTCACTTCGGTTGGGCCTTGCAACTATCTTTATTAACTCCTTAATTCAGGTTTGCTTTTTCATCTCTCTTGCGATCTACCGTTGTTCAGTTTTCTTAATTTAGTTGATCTGTCTTAAATTTTTTTGCTTGAAATTTAAGATATTAGCATGTACTTAGCAAATTGATTTAATTTGATTCTAACGTATTTATTGATTGCATTTGATTGTAGAACGAGGTGATTAATTGTTATTAGTTCTAAATATTGCGGTGTTTAACTTTTGTATTGAAATTGCTCACCTTGATGCTCTATGTGATCATGTATTATTTGTTTAGAACAAGATACTAGATGGGAAATATGAAGTCATTTTACGCATAAGAAGTCATTTTACACTGCCTTGAAAAACAATTTATATTATTAGCTGTATTGTTTAATACATTGTCTTTTATTAAATTGCTTAATATACTGAGTTGAATTTGCTTAAGATACATTAATAATACACTATATTCTTCAAGTTGTTAAATGTGTGCTTAATTATTTGTTTAGGGAGGTAGACATGGATAAGAGTTGGCCGGATTGATTTGCCAAGTAGAGCCTGTATGCAATATATTGAGGAGGTTGATAAATTTCTAGATTTTGCATTTGCAAATATTATTGATGATACTAGGATTTATTACCTATGTAAGAAATGCATTAATAGATACCTAGTTGAGAGGGAGGTAGTAAGAGCACATATCACAGTGAATGGTTTTTTTTCTAAGTTCAAAAATTGTACTAAACACGGTGAATCCTACATATCTTTGCATTTAAGTGAAGATAATGTCAATAGTGATGTAGTCATGGGTGATGATATGATTAGGATGATAACTGAAGTAATGGGTTTCCCAAATATAAGTAGTATTTTTCAGACCGATAATCCGTCTCAAAATAAGCATGGTGAGGGCCCAAATGATGAAACTATAAAATTCTTCAAATTACTTCACGATGTAGAATCTCCTTTGTATCCCGGGAGTAAGAAGTTTACTCAACTATCCTTCATAGTTTGATTATTACACTTGAAAGTGTTGTGTGGATGAACGAATAAATCTTTCACATTATTGTTAGAATTATTGAAGGAAGTTATACTTGCGGAAGTAAAATTACCAAATTCATATTGACGCAGTGTGAAACAATGAAGGAATAAGACTAATATATATACTTCAAAATAAACTGGAATCCACCAGAAAAGAGGAAAATTCTTATGAGAAATTATGAATTTTCTTAGATAAAAGTTGATTTGCCTCTCAGCTTACAAGCCTATTTAAAATAAACGAACTCTAATCCTTGCTGAGCAAGGAAACAAACCAAATTTAGGGAAAATTACCAAAAATAGCAAAATTGAGATAATAGCGAAAACAAATAATACTAAAGTCCTAAATCAAGACAGAATTGACGGTAGACGATTCTGACTTGTAAAACTCAACTTATTACCAAAACAAAAGTTTCCTAAAATAGCAAAAACGACAATTACGGGGCTTAAACGATGAAATTTGACAGAAAGTTTCATGCCATTCCTACTCTGTTGCTAGAAATCATTTATGCTTGAATTTCCATCAATCCATCAAAGCCATGAAGGACTTCGCCACTTGTTCTACATCACATATTATGAGGCACAAAAAATTACTGTTGACTTAGGCTTCCCATAAAAGACATGGGACACATGTCCTAAAAATTGTATGTTGTTTAGAAATGATGATGAAAACCTTGATGCATGTGACATATGTGGAGAGTCTAGATACAAGGAGGTATGTAGTGAGCTAATAACCCTCAAATTGAGGGTAAGAGAACACCGGCCAAACAAGTGAAGTATTTTCCATTGGTGCCTATATTGCAAAGGTTGTTTATGTCTTCTAAAACATCTTCATTTATGAAATGGCATGTTGAAGGGCGCACTAATGACGATGTGTTTAGACATCCCGCTGATAGTAGTACATGGAAAGAGTTTGATAAGGAAAACTCAAATTTTGCTTATGATAGTCGTAATGTTAGGCTTGGGTTAGCTTATGATGGTTTTAATCCATTAAGAACAATGTCTACAGCTCATAGCACATAGCCAGTTGTTCTCATCTCTTATAACTTGCCACCATGGATGTGCATTGTAAGGTTCATGATGTGTATTGGCTTGATTCCATTGCAAAACACTCCATATTTGTATTAGTTGTTGCTTATGACATTATTTGAAGAAAGGAAGCTTAAAAAGTGAAGAGCAACGTCTAGTGCAAAAGTCGTCTTCAAGAGGTGAAAAACGTCAAAGGTAAATCTTGACTTCCATCCTCTTGCAAGGCGTTAGCGCACACACACACAATTCATACATGTGTGTCCCTGCATCGTGGTTCAAACATTTGGTATAACACATTCACACACTTCATAGCATGCTCATGCATTGATCTTGTATTGACAAACATTGTGAAATTGCATGCTTTGTGACTATCTCTTTGATATGGCATGTTTGTGTGAATATGTGTTTATTTGTTTCCGTATTTTATGTTTAGGACTTGAACATGTTCTTATTTAATGCCTTATTGAGTTCCGGTCGTTTCGGTTACTCATTCATAAGGTTTCGAGTCCAAACAAGTTGACTATGCTACTTTTCGTTCTCATTTGTTGTGTTGACTTCATCGTCGGATTCCGAGATGATTTCTCAACCATTTTTCAAAGTTGAGTAGTCTTAGTCGTGCGTGAGGGAGTCACGGTTCGTAATCCGAAAACGGATTCGAAATTGGAGTTCGGATGCCCAAGATACGGTTGAAGAACGTGAGAGTGCGCGAGAGAGGCTAGAGTGGCCATGAGACCACGTGTGCCCCTCCCCGTGGGGGAGGCCGTGGGGCCCACGGCCAGGGACCCTCTCTGGTCCCGTGTGGCCCACGCGCCCCCCATGGGAGGATGATGTGGCTCATGGTGATTGGCCCTGAAAAACCTTCTCTTTCCTCCTTTTAAAACTCCTCTCCTTCCCTCCTCACTTGTTGAAGAACTTGAAGTGATTTTCACGAAATTTCTGCAGTTTTCTTCAATTTTTTGTTTTCTTATTTTGATTATAACTTTCTCATACGAACTTGAAATCAATCGATTCAAAAGCCAAAATTGTTGGTCTTGAAGAGAGCTACAAGCCCCAAGCATTTTCAGAGGCATTTGACTTCGAAATGTTTCCCAGCAGTCTCATCTTCAGTACGTGGTCAGGTTGTTTGTTTCAACTTCTTCTTTTTCAATTTCATCTTTGATCATCTCTTGATTCTTATTATTTGATTGATGAAATTTGTTAAGAAGTATGTTAGATCATATGCTAGGGGTGTTTGATCATTAGTTAATTGAGTTTTAGCTTTGTGATTTGTTTTGACATATATGTGCTAAACTTGATTTATCATGAAATTGATTCTAGAAAATGTATGTGTGATGTGCTTCTTGTTATTTTCTATGTTTAATTTCATGATCTAAGAACTAGGTTTTAGTGTGATATATTGAATATTCATACCTTGTTCTTATTGATTTACATGTCTTGATTTCTAGATAATCTTTGTGATTGTGTGTTGGAAGTATATTCTAGATTGTCATTGAACATGTACATTTTGCTTGATTGATCATCTAGCTTAATTTGATTGTGTTTGCATCACTTGCATCACTTAGATCATAGCCTTGCATTAGGTTGAAGTCTCTAGCAAAGTGAGTGAAGCTTTGTGGATAGAGCAATGGAGTCTTGATTAGAGTCGGGAGGACTCGGATAATCAAGCAAGGAAGACTTGTCTAGGGTCGGGAGGATCCGGATAGGCAAGCAAGAAATCTTCCTAGAGACGTGAGCGTCTTGGATAGGAAGTTGCTTTCTAGAGGTGTAGGATACATCTCGGATAGGAAGTAGGCTTGGTGATTCACTAGCCCGAGGGTAGATTAGGAGTTGATAGCTTGAGCGGATATCATGAGTGATAGCTTGAGTGTGTAAGTCCTTTTTCACATAGTGGATTGCTTTACCGGTGGTTGTGGTATCAACCCGTGGATGTTTCCTCTTTGAGGTTTTACCACGTAAAAATACTTGTGTTCATTTTTTTTTTTACTTTTCTTTATCTTCCATATCTTACATTGATTGCATATCTTGTAAATTGATTATCTCTTGTATTAGTGAAATCAATTCATTTGCTAAATCTAATCAAGTGTGCATTTTCTTTGTTATATTCCGCATCATTTTTAAGATTGGAAGAATTTGAGTAAATACCTATTCACCCCCCCTCTAGGTATATTTTACACTATATTGCTTAAGGGAATTTCAATTGGTATCAGAGCGGGTGTCTAGAAGTAATTAGATAGATCCATATTATAGTGTTTGTGTTTTGTTTTGTTGTGTTTTGTTGTGTTTGTTCATTTTTGTAGCTATGGGTGATTCAATGCCGGAAGGTGCCTTTAGTGCTAGACCTCCACTCTTGGATAGTGGTAACTACACCTTTTGGAGAAATACAATGAAAGCCTACATTAGAGCCACCAATGATAAAGCATGGATGAGTGTGAGTGATGTAGTAAAGGAAAAGGAGTCCTTGGATGATCGAGAATCTACTTGCAATCACATTGCTCACGTGGCTATATATGAAGGAAGATTTGAGGATAATAGTGAAGACTCCTCAAGTATTGAGGAAAGTGAAAACTCTTCAAGTAGTGAAGATAGTGAAATCTCCTCCAATGATGAAGAGTTTGAAGTCTCCTCAAATCAAGATTTTATAAGCTTCAATGATAAGATCCTTCAACAAAAGAATGAAGAGAACATCAAGTTGAAGTTGATCAATGCCAATTTAGTGGTGATTTTTAAAGCTCTTATCAATGAAAAGAAGATGTCTTTGGAGAAGATGAGCAAGCAAAGTGAAGTCATCAAGGAGCATGAAAAGACCATTGAAAAGAATGTCTCTAAGGTGGAGGAAAGTGCTCAAGAGTTAGATAATTTAAAAGAAGACTTTACTATGAAGTTGTTTGCCATGGAAGGAGAGATTAAGCAAAAAGAGAACTCTTTGTCTATCATGAAGATAAAAGAGTGTGAGCTTATAGATGAAGTCAAAGCTCTCAAAGAGTCTATTAATGGCATGAAAATTGGAGCCATTAAGCTTGATGATGTGATAAAACTTGGAAAGCATCATGGAGATAAAAGTGGCTTGGGTTATGTAGAAGAAGTTAAGAAGACTCCTACAACCAAGAACAAGTCAAGAAAGTCCAAGAAGAATAAAGACTCTAGTACTATTCCTTCCAACATCAAAGACAAAGGGAAGAAGAGCAATGGAACTTCTCAACCGACTTCTCAACCAAAGCATGCACACCCAAGAGGTAATTTTTCTAAATTCATTCCGGTTTGTCATTATTGCAATGTGGTTGGTCACATTAGGCCTAAGTGTTATGAATATGCTAGGCAATGCAAACTAGGAAATGTGGAATGTGATAAAAATGTGAAAAAGTTACCTATTCATACTCCTAAGCATGAGTTTAAGTCTAGAGCTAGACGTAACATCTCTAAGTTTATCTCGGTTTGTCATTTTTGCAATGTTGTTGGACATATCAAACCTAAATGCTATGAGTATATTAGACAATGCAAACTAGGGAATGAGATGCATGCTAGTGAGATGAAAAGACTTCATTTGGTTGTTTCTAAACATGTTAGAGCATTAGAGACTATGCATGAACATGTTAATGAAAAGAAATCAACAAGGAAAGTTTGGGTTAAGAAAAATAATGTGCATTCTTGTGAAATAGATAAATCTTCTTTGAAAGTTTCTAAACATGACAATAGCTTTGATGCTTTGAGAAATGTGCATATTGATCATATTCATGTGAAGAAACCTACCAAGAAAATTTGGATTGAAAAGAATGACATGCATGTTAATAATAATCATGTTAAGAAATATGTTGAGAAGAAGTTGGTTAAGAAGAGTGTTAACCATGATCATTTGAAGAGTCTTGATGAAATATTTGTGCGTGGCAAAAATGTTGACTTTAATATGAGTGATGTTTTCATGAAGAAGATAGTTGATGATTTATCTTCTAGATTTCATATTGCCATGCGTAATGATCATGATGTTGTTTGTGTTGGTTCACCTAAGACCAATATGGTCAAAGGTGAGTGCTCTCATACTTGATTGAGTAGCACATATGAGAATATTTTTTGTTCTTGTTTGATAAGAGTTCTAAGTTTGATGCTTGACTAAGCTATTTGTAATGTGCTAGGTCTAGCATTCAAACTTGGTGTCTCTAATCAATTCATGAACTTAATATTGTCATAATCACTATGATAGTCAAAATTTGTTGATTAACTTTAAAGAAGTTGAATTTTGAAATCTATATGGTGATTAATTTTGTTAAGACTTTTAGAGAAAGTCATTTTTATGTGTTTATTTGAGTTGAAAGTGTTTGGTCTTTATTTTCTTGGGATGACACACCAACAACTTGTTGTCATGAGGACAAACAAGCCAAGAAAGCTCATAAAAAGAGCGGAGACCTTTCATTGGTGAAAAAGCTTGCTAAGGTATTTCTCTACTCTAAAAGCTTGCTTTCTATTTCATTTTTTTCAACTCTATGTATGCATGATATCATTGCACATAGATATTAGGCATCATTTCATTAGAGAACATGTTGAACATTCTATTGTTTCTCTAAAGCATATGCTTACAAAAAATCAACTTGCGGATTTGTTTACTAAGTCCTTGGACAAAAAGAGGTTTAAAACTCTTCTAAGATCCATTGACATGATTTGTGTTGATTATTGTCTATGTGTGATTGTGAGTGGCTTGATGAGCAAAACTTTATTTGAATATTAATATCTTTGAGAGCTACTCACTTGAGAAGTAATGATCTTAAATAAATAACTCTTATTATTTCTAGATCATGCACTTGAGCTTGAAAATTTATTTTTTGATAAGTGCACTAATGCTTCTCTTGTATGTTTTAGTTTTGAGTATATGCGGTTGAATATGTGTAGATAATGGATGCATCTAGAAGTTTATTGTTAAGTACATGATAGATGACCTATGGTATGTATCCATTTTGCTTCAGCACTACATAGTAATCAACGAGCACCCTCATGGAAAGGGCTACACACCTTGGTTGTGCAGCTGCCCAATGTAGGAAAGGGCTACACCATTGTGATGAGTGAAAGCCGCCATGAGGTGTATATGTTTATGTTAGAAAAATCAAAGAAGTGTTGAAAAGAATCATTAAAAAAAAAAAAAAAAATCTTTGATTCTAAGCCTAAAAGAAATGAAAAATAAAAGGCTTAATGGTGTATAGTTGAGAATTGTGAAAAAGCTCGGGTTGACAAATAGAAACGGGAAAACGAGCCACATGCACACACACGCTCATATGTTGATATCTATTCATTTTAAAAGCAAAAACCGGATGAATATCGGTTTGACCTATTTTTGGAAAGGCTTTAGATGGATAGGTGTGGATAGAGTTTGCATGTTGATATCACAATTACTCCTACTATATATTTGAGAAGCATTCACACACACACATTTTGCTTATGTGCTTGATTCATTAGCAATGTGAGAATATTTTTGAGAGATTAATGAAAATCTATGATTCTCTCTTGGACTTTGACAAGTTATGAAATATTTTCTCTTATTGCTTGATTGTGAGATTGTGTGATTGTGTGATGTCCCTTGTGAACAAATCTACTTGGCGATAATATGTGGAGCATATGTTAAAGGGGAGCTTTAGTTTATTCAACTTCGCTCTCTATACGATTTGTTTGCTTTGTATCTTGTTCTTTATCTCTTGTGTCCCTTGTCTATTCCTTGACAAAAAGGGGGAGAAAAATGTATACCTCACCATGTTTGATATGGAGGAATCCATGTTTGATATAAGGGAGAAAATTGTATACCTCACACCATGTGTGGAAAAATGTTCCAATTGTGTGAGTCTTGTACCTCTTTGTGCCTTTATGGAGACTTTGTCTTAAGGGGGAGAATTCTTGTCTTAAGGGGGAGAAAAGAATTCTTGCCTAATTGGGTTAAGGATTTTAGGGAGAGCTTTAATGTGAAAACATTCATACACTTGAGATAATGCTTTTTTTGTATGAGATAAGGGAAGTCTTGTTATTTGTTTATGTGAATATATCTCACCATTCTTCTTTAGAGAAGATCTCTTGTTTGGTTGCTATTTTCTCTCATAGGTACTTTGAAGACCAAAAGAGGAATTCTTGAAGACTTGAAGACTTTTTAGTCTAGGAATTTCTTTGTAATGTGAGATTGAGAGTATACTATCATCTTGAGTTTATTTGAGTGAAACATTGTATGGTGAGGTTGAGTGTTTTTGCCAATGGAATAGCCAAAGGGGGAGATTGTAAGGTTCATGATGTGTATTGGCTTGATTCCATTGCAAAACACTCCATATTTGTATTAGTTGTTGCTTATGACATTATTTGAAGAAAGGAAGCTTAAAAAGTGAAGAGCAACGTCTAGTGCAAAAGTCATCTTCAAGAGGTGAAAAACGTCAAAGGTAAATCTTGACTTCCATCCTCTTGCAAGGCGTTAGCGCACACACACACAATTCATACATGTGTGTCCCTGCATCGTGGTTCAAACATTTGGTATAACACATTCACACACTTCATAGCATACTCATGCATTGATCTTGTATTGACAAACATTGTGAAATTGCATGCTTTGTGACTATCTCTTTGATATGGCATGTTTGTGTGAATATGTGTTTATTTGTTTCCGTATTTTGTGTTTAGGACTTGAACATGTTCTTATTTAATGCCTTATTGAGTTCCGGTCGTTTCGGTTACTCATTCATAAGGTTTCGAGTCCAAACAAGTTGACTATGCTACTTTTCGTTCTCATTTGTTGTGTTGACTTCATCGTCGGATTCCGAGATGATTTCTCAACCATTTTTCAAAGTTGAGTAGTCTTAGTCGTGCGTGAGGGAGTCACGGTTCGTAATCCGAAAACGGATTCGAAATCGGAGTTCGGATGCCCAAGATACGGTTGAAGAACGTGAGAGTGCGCGAGAGAGGCTAGAGTGGCCATGAGACCACGTGTGCCCCTCCCCGTGGGGGAGGCCGTGGGGCCCACGGCCAAGGACCCTCTCTGGTCCCGTGTGGCCCACGCGCCCCCCATGGGAGGATGATGTGGCTCATGGTGATTGGCCCTGAAAAACCTTCTCTTTCCTCCTTTTAAACTCCTCTCCTTCCCTCCTCACTTGTTGAAGAACTTGAAGTGATTTTCACGAAATTTCTGCAGTTTTCTTCAATTTTTTGTTTTCTTATTTTGATTATAACTTTCTCATACGAACTCGAAATCAATCGATTCAAAAGCCAAAATTGTTGGTCTTGAAGAGAGCTACAAGCCCCAAGCATTTTCAGAGGCATTTGACTTCGAAATGTTTCCCAGCAGTCTCATCTTCAGTACGTGGTCAGGTTGTTTGTTTCAACTTCTTCTTTTTCAATTTCATCTTTGATCATCTCTTGATTCTTATTATTTGATTGATGAAATTTGTTAAGAAGTATGTTAGATCATATGCTAGGGGTGTTTGATCATTAGTTAATTGAGTTTTAGCTTTGTGATTTGTTTTGACATATATGTGCTAAACTTGATTTATCATGAAATTGATTCTAGAAAATGTATGTGTGATGTGCTTCTTGTTATTTTCTATGTTTAATTTCATGATCTAAGAACTAGGTTTTAGTGTGATATATTGAATATTCATACCTTGTTCTTATTGATTTACATGTCTTGATTTCTAGATAATCTTTGTGATTGTGTGTTGGAAGTATATTCTAGATTGTCATTGAACATGTACATTTTGCTTGATTGATCATCTAGCTTAATTTGATTGTGTTTGCATCACTTGCATCACTTAGATCATAGCCTTGCATTAGGTTGAAGTCTCTAGCAAAGTGAGTGAAGCTTTGTGGATAGAGCAATGGAGTCTTGATTAGAGTCGGGAGGACTCGGATAATCAAGCAAGGAAGACTTGTCTAGGGTCGGGAGGATCCGGATAGGCAAGCAAGAAATCTTCCTAGAGACGTGAGCGTCTTGGATAGGAAGTTGCTTTCTAGAGGTGTAGGATACATCTCGGATAGGAAGTAGGCTTGGTGATTCACTAGCCCGAGGGTAGATTAGGAGTTGATAGCTTGAGCGGATATCATGAGTGATAGCTTGAGTGTGTAAGTCCTTTTTCACATAGTGGATTGCTTTACCGGTGGTTGTGGTATCAACCCGTGGATGTTTCCTCTTTGAGGTTTTACCACGTAAAAAATACTTGTGTTCATTTTTTTTTTTACTTTTCTTTATCTTCCATATCTTACATTGATTGCATATCTTGTAAATTGATTATCTCTTGTATTAGTGAAATCAATTCATTTGCTAAATCTAATCAAGTGTGCATTTTCTTTGTTATATTCCGCATCATTTTTAAGATTGGAAGAATTTGAGTAAATACCTATTCACCCCCCCTCTAGGTATATTTTACACTATATTGCTTAAGGGAATTTCATGCATGAAGAAACCTTTCTTTTATTGTCTGCGCTCATCGATGGCCCAAATGTACCTGGTAATAAGATCGATGTTTATTTACAACCTTTGATTGAAAAGTTAAAGGAGTTATCGCATGAAGGTGTGATGACTTATGATGCATTGAGTAATCAAATTTTCAAACTACATGTAGTATTGCTATGGACTATCGACGACTTTCCTGCATTTGGTAACTTGTTAGGGTGGAGTACTAGAGGTGATAAAGTGTGTCCTTGTTGAAATCAAAACACCAAATCCTATTGGTTGAATCATGGTAGAAAGTATTGTTACATGGGTCATCTTCGATTCTTACCTTTTTCTCATAAATTTCGAAAAAATAGGGTGTCTTTTGATGGGACAAAAGAATGGGGATATGTACCTAGTCAACTATTTGGATATATTTTGAAAGGAGGAGTGGATGACATACTTACTGAATATAAGAAGGAAGACTTAAAGAAGAGGAAAAGGGATGAGATAGAGAAAAAGGAAAAGGAAGAGGGTAGTGATATGACTTATTGGAAGAAAAAAAAAAGTATTTTCTTTGAATTACCTTATTGGGAGCATAATTCAATTCACCATAACCCTAATGTTATGCATATTTAGAAGAATGTTTGTGATAACATACTTTGGACATTGTTAGGTGTTGTTGGAAAATCAAAAGATAATTTAAAGGCTCGATGTGATTTGGAAAATTGGGGACTTAGGAGGCCGTTACATCCTCAACAACAAGGTGCTACTAAAATATATTTACCTCCAGCATGCTTTACAATGAATAAAGTCAACAAAGATGTTTTCCTTAAAGTGTTGAAGAGTGTGAAAGTTCCAGATGGTTATGCATCTTACATCTCTTGATGTATGCACATGAAAAAGCACACTATCTTCAATCTTAAAAGCCATGATAGTCATATATTAATGCAACAACTACTTCCTTTGGCTGCTCGTAGAGCATTACCTAAGAATGTGGTTAAAGCATTAATTGAGCTATCTAACTTTTTTAGGTAATTGTGTTCAAAAGTGAACTTACCTTCTTATTTAGAAAATATTCAAGATAGAATTGTGTTGACTTTGTGTCATCTTAAGAACATCTTTTCAATGTCCTTCGATGTAATAGAGCATTTGCCTATTCATTTAGCTAAAGAGGCATTGATTGCTGGACTGGTACAATTTTGGTGGATGTATCCTATTAAGAGGTGTGTTATTGTGCCACCTACCAATTCTTCTAATGTCAATTTTTCATTAATTTCAATTCGTCCCCGACCCCGACCCCGACCCCAACCTTGACCTTTTTGTGTCATAAATCCCTCATTTTTCACAGCTTCACATTGAACTTCCAAATTCTCCACCAATTCCTTAATATCTTTACCACCTACCAATTCTTCTGATGTTAACTTTTCATTAATTTCAATCTAACCCCGACCCCAACCCCAACCCCGATAATTTTGATTCTCCACCAATTCAAGATTCTGTGTTTGAGACCTGGTCACTTTTGGCACCAACTCAAGTTTTTGAGTCTGGGACCTGGTCACTCTTTCGTTATCTTGTGGATTCCTCATCTTCCTTGTGGAGGTCGACAAGAGAGTCGTCCAAATGAAGCTCTTTCTTTTTTTTTAACAGCACATATATTAAGTGAGAGATGATTTTCAAGGACCCAAATTTATAGGGAAACAAATCAGAACATGTCAGGTCATTGAAATCTGACACACCCATTTTTGTTTTTAATTACTGAATTAAGAAGGGCATCTGAGGACAAAGCAGCAGTTGCTCATTTATGCTAAGTTAGGCTCATTAACAAACTTTTGTCAGAATCATTTAAGTGGTAATTGAAATCTGACACACCCATTTTTGCTTTTAATTACTGAATTAAGAATGGTAGCTGAGGACAAAGTAGTAGTTGCTTATTTATGGTAAGTTAGGCTCATTAACAAACTTTTGTTGGAATCATTCAAGTGGTCTTTGAAATCTGACACACCCATTTTTGTTCTTAATTACTGAATTAAGAAGGGTAGCTGAGGACAAAGTAGCAATTGCTCATTTAAGTGTATGGCAGTTGCTATGTATCGGTCAGGGTTGAAGGGAACATCCTACACATTGCCGATCGAGTAGCATTCTGGACCTCCATTTGATGTACGAAGTTCTCCAAGTGGCTAAGGGGGTCTTTTGATCCGGAGTACTTCTCGGTTGACATTTTGAATTTATTGTGCCATTTTATTTATACATGTTCATTTCTTTATACATAATGATAACAATTTATTTTTAGGTATCTATCAACAGTAAAATGCTATGTTCATGATTGAGCACATCCTAAGGCATTAATTGCTAAAGGATACTTGATGGAAGAATGCACTAATTTTTGTTCAAGATACCTCAATGATGTGGAAACCAAATGGAATCTTCCACCTCTAAATGATGGTAATTTTAATAAAAACAAAGGAGTTAGAATACGTCTTGATGAGATTAAGTGGGTGCACTAGTCAACTCCGATATTGTCACGCCATGTCGAGAGTATGTTGTTATTATTATAATATACTAATCAAAGGCGGCTCAAGGGTATCCGAGGCCTTAGGTGAAATTATAAAACGAGGCCTTGGATGGGTATGTCAAATATATATTAAATATACAGTAAAAACAAATAGTTTATTTAAAATTATTTTTTTGAGTTTTTCGTATCCGAATTCATATTTTCTACTAGACATGTCTTATGTCTATTGTCTATTGTCTAATATCATATTATCAATTATAAACACTTTAAAAAAAAAAAACAAATAATTAAGTTACAGGTGAAAAATAAATAAATAAAATGAAAAAAAATAAATAAATTAAAGTAACATATCAAGTTTAGAACAATAAAACCTAGAAGGCCGGAATGTTGACAGAAAGAAGATATAGTAAGAGAGTTTGATTGCAGCAGGTTTGATTTCAATTTGCAGATTGCAATAGAAGGATTTGAGTGAATATAGAATATATAAAACAATAGATTTTATTAATAATATATAATATAAAAAAATTAACCATTGAAACTTTGAAAGAAAAAAAATAACATTAATGAGTATTTAAGTTCACTTAAATGTGATTTACTTGAAAATAGGAATAAACGGTAATTTAGAAGTAAAAAAGATATGTTTTTTGAATAATAAATAGAAAGAAAAATATTGGATATTAATTATTAAGATATATATACATATTTTTTGATAATAAAAATATGGGGCCTTGATTTTAGGTGGGGCCTTAGGCAACTACCTTAGTTGCCTATAGCTTCAGCCAGCCCTGATACTAATAGTGCCATTTCAAAAATTGACTGAAATCACTTAAACATGGTTTATGTAAACTACAGAAAGCATCTCGTGACACTTGACGTAAGGAACGCGGAAGAACAAAAAGATATAATTCGAGAGCATGTGTTCACTCAAGTAATGGGACCGGATGATCATGGTCGTGTTCGTTTGTATGGCACTGGAGCTTCTTCAAATGTTGCTTAAAACTTGACTGTTGATGAGATGCGGGTAGAGTTAGATGAATTGCGTTCTAATTATAAAGACTTGCAATTGAAGTATGAGAAATTAGAGTCCATTGTGATGAGCCATTACGAAACATGCCCACAAATACAATCACAGAGTGAACAGGTATGAAATATTCTACATAAATTAATTTTATCCATTATGTTGGATATTAAGATCTACAATATTATGTCAACAAATTCAAGACAATTCTAGTACACACCAACCACGTCAATCATGAAGTGGACATTGATTAGGTATGTCGAATGTAATCATATTAAGAATCGATACAACTTAGGGTTTTTTTTTTTTTTTTTAATAAGAAAATGGTTATCTTAGTTGTTGTCCATTTTAATCATTCTTGTACATTTTTATTGATTTGAGTATGTTTGAGGATATGCTTAAAGAATTTATAATGGATTCAATTCTTTGGCCAATAAGACTAGTCGGTAGTTACTTAATTTTTTTATTTTTTTATTAAATATATTTGTTGAATGTTGGTCTGGCTTGATTGGTTGAACTGGTATATATATTCAATATTCTATTTGAGATATTTTAACTTTGTTTGTTGGCATGGATACATACTGGAAAAGAAGAGATTTTGACTTTTAATATGGATGAGTCATGACTGAAATTTGATCATACTCTATGTAAGAAATTATTCATTCACCTTTTGAATCTTTTTTTGATTTATGCATATTGTTTGTGCATTGAAAAAGTCGTTGGATGATGGTATAGTGAAGCGTGAGGATTTATGGATCACCTCTAAACTCCAGAAATTTTCTAGAAATTTGAATTTCAATGCATTATTCATATGCACTCTTCTTTTTGATGTAATATTAGCTTACTCTTCATTTTGTTGATGATATACATCAGTTGGCAAATTGTTTTTGTTAATGCAATGGAAATTAGGATTAAGAATTTATCTTATAGCAAATATTTACGATTGTTTTGTCTTACATTTTGTCTATATTTAGTATATAATATTAATTACTATTATTAATATATAGTAGAAGCTTAAAAAAAATGAGGATCCTTAAATAAATTTACATATTCCATAGAAGCTTTAGACTTTAAAGGTGAACCTGTAATTATTTATTTTTTTTCTTCTAAGTTCCTAATTACAATCATTACACATGTCAACCTAAAACGGAGGTGGGATTTTCTAATGGAGGAAATGGAAGCTGTAAGGGCAATACAAGAAGTTTAAATGAGTGATCAGGAAAAAGGAAATGAGGGAAAATGTCAAGAAATTCGGAAAAAAGACAGCAAAACAACAAGGGGCAACAAGAAGAAGGATCCACCTCCAGTGGTCGAGGTTTGGGAAGAGTATCCAGAATTCAATCCGTTAGAATTCGAGCCAGACACGGATTGGTTAGAAACTGTTTCAGGTCAAGAGCTTCTTTACACTGACCCCTGGTGGAAAATGGATTCCGTAAGTATGGTTTCATGTTAAACTTTCATTCATAATGTGGTAACAAATTTGTATATACGTGGGCATAACATTTGTATTGTTTAAACAGGTGTTGATACCATGCAACACTGAAAATCACTGGGTCCTTTGTCACATAATTCTAGAGAAAGGCGAAGTACATCTGTATGATTCATTGTGGCCCCACAACGGTAATAGTGCTCGGTTAAAAGACATCTGATGCCTACTTTACCTGTTGCCGTCCATATTGAAGCACTCGGGTTACTATGTAGAATCGAAATCCGATCCTCACACTAGTGCATTCACTGCAACAAACATCAGTCACACCGCGATTCCCCAACAAAATGATGGGTATTGTTCTTTTCCTCATTTTCACTTGCTCAATTTCTTCATTGTCCTATAGAATCTTATGTTTGTCTAATCTTAACATGTTGCAGTTCTAGTTGTGGTGCCTTCATGTTGAAGTATGCTAAATTGATACTCTCTGGAGTTAGATTACCGTGGACGAAAGAATTTTCCCAAAAAGATATACCTGCTTTTCGTAAGGCAATGGCAATTGACATTTTCACAAATGGGCAAATTGTAAATTCCCCTTAAATTTGTCCCTGTAAAGATTGATTGTCTATGTCATAGATAGATAGTGGGGTAGGCAGAATAGTTCATTGTATATATATATTCGTGAATGTTTTGTGCCCAAGGCCTAGTTGGGCAATTATGTTTTGGATGAAAGATAGGAAAAATCTTAGAAGAAGCTGGGCATATATTTTGAATGTTTGAGCCTAGGAATGAATATAAAGTTTTGACCCCTGAGGGAATATCTATCTGAAGCCTATGAATGAAATGAAAAAGGAAGTTATTATTTTGTTTTGATTTTGTATCATTTAGATTAACGTTAAATGTATTCCCGGGCTTTACTATAATATTCCTAGGTTATAACTATAGTATTCCTAGGCTTATAATATGGAAGAACTTACACAACACGAGAAAAAAAATGGTAGTTACAAACCGATCCATATGCGACTTCCATTGTGACTTTGGGTAAAGTCGCTTCTAAAGTTGCAATGGTCTCGATTTTATGGTGTCCGATACATAATTTCACGGGCTTCAAAGTTACTTTCCTAGGCTTTATAAATATTTCTCAGGTGTTACTATAGTATTCCCGGGCTTATAATATGGAAGAACTTACACAATATGAGAACATAAATGGTAATTTCCAACCGATCCATATGCGACTTCCATTGTGATTTTGGGCAAAGTCGCTTCTAAAGTTGCAATGGTCTCGGATTTATGGTGTCCAGTACATAATTTCAAAGGCTTCAAAGTTACGTTCCCAGGCTTTATATATCATTTCTCAGGCGTTACTATAGTATTCCCGGGCTTATAATATGGAAGAACTTACACAACACGAGAACACAAATGGTAATTTCCAACCGATCCATATGTGACTTCCATTGTGACTTTGGGTAAAGTCGCTTCTAAAGTTGCAATGGTCTCGGTTTTATGGTGTCCGGTACATAATTTCATGGGCTTCAAAGTTACGTTCCCAGGTTTTATATATTATTTCTCAGGCGTTACTATAGTATTCCCGAGCTTATAATATGGAAGAACTTACACAACACGAGAACACAAATGGTAATTTCCAACCGATCCATATGCGATTTTAGATTGTGACTTAGTGTAAAGTCGCTTCTAAAGTTGCAATGGTCTCGGTTTTTATGCTGTTCGCTATTTAATTTCACGGGCTTCAAAGTTACCTTCCAAGGCTTTATACATTATTTCTCAGGCGTTACGATATTATTCCCGGGCTTATAATATGGAAGAACTTACACAACACGAGAACAGAAATGGTAATTTCCAACTGATCCATATGCGACTTCCATTGTGACTTTGGGTAAAGTCGCTTCTAAAGTTGCAATGGTCTCGGTTTTATGGTGTCCGGTACATAATTTCACGGGCTTCAAAGTTACATTCCCAGGTTTTATATATTATTTCTCAGGCATTACTATAGTATTTCCGGGCTTATAATATGGAAGAACTTACACAACACGAGAACACAAATGGTAATTTCCAACCGATCCATATGCGACTTTAGATTGTGACTTACTGTAAAGTCGCTTCTAAAGTTGCAATGGTCTCGGTTTTTATGCTGTCAGTTATTTAATTTCACGGGCTTCAAAGTTACCTTCCAAGGCTTTATACATTATTTCTCAGGCGTTACGATATTATTCCCGGGCTTATAATACGGAAGAACTTACACAACACGAGAACAGAAATGGTAATTTCCAACCGATCCATATGCGACTTCCATTGTGACTTTGGGTAAAGTCGCTTATGAAGTCGCAACGGTCTCGGTTTATGGTGTCCGCTATTTAATTTCACTAGCTTCAAAGTTACGTTTCCAACCATTATAAATTATTTCTTAGGCATTAAAATAATATTCTCGGGCCTATAGTATGAAAGAACTTACACAACACGTTCATTAGATATTTCTCATTCTCAGGCTTTACGTATTATTCCCATGTTTTAAATATGTATTCCCGGGCATAACAGTATAACAGGCCTAACATATGTGTTCCATGGCTTATGATATGAAACGTTATAATGTCCATCATAAAATTCATGCCACGTGTTGTTACATTATAGGGGGGTTGGTAGTGGTTTACAGCCGGATCCCAAAAACCTGTTCTTTCTTTTTTTAAGGCTGAAAGGAAACCTAAAACCAAACTTGTTCTTCTTCATACGTTCGTGTTCTCAAACCCAAAACCTAAAAAACTACAGACCCCCCGGACTTCTCCTTTGCGTTGTATACCAGTTCAAAGCAAAACTTCAGCCATATACTGATCCTCACGTCCATGTCTGCAGGTAAAAAATCTTCATCGTTTATACATCTCCTTGAATTTGTACAGGGTTAACGTTCGGGGTTGAGTAATGATGTCATTGGGTTTAAGTTTCAAAATTTTGTCATAGCAGTTAGTTATAACATGTTCAAAACTGAACTGATTCAGGAGAAAATGCCGAACCCTAGAGTGTTCTTAGACCTCAACATCGGCGGCCAACCAGCGGGTAGACTTGTGATTGAGCTGTTTTCCGATAGTACCCCCAAAATAGCAGAGAACTTTCGGGCTCTCTACACCGGGGAGAAGGGAATCGGTAAGAACGGGAAGGCACTCCACTACAAGGGCACAACCTTCCACCGCGTGATACCCAGGAGCATGTTCAATGGAGGAGACCTAACCGAAGGTAACAGACTTGTGGCGATAGTTTCGCCGATGAAAACTTCATAAACAAGCACATCGGTCCCGGGATCCTCTCCATGGCCAATATTAGCCCAGGAACCAACAACTCCCAGTTTCTCATCTGTACCGATAAGACCGAGTGGCTTGATGGCATTAATGTCGTATTCGGTATTGTCGTTGAGGGATTTGATGTCATGAAGGCCGTCCAGAAGGTTAGTTCTATTTCCGGCTTGACTTCCAAGCCTGTAATGATCGCCGATTGCGGTCAATTGTGTTGCATTATTATAACAATAAAACTCTTTTGATACATTATGAATGGTATGTGTTGAATGGTTTACTAGATCATGATTAATTAGATATAAAATGGCCTTGTGTTAAATATGCAAAGGCCCTATTTTCCAGCCAGAGAAAAAAAAATTGTACTAAGCCCAAGAAATTTTATTTGTGCCTGGGAATATCTCTTCAAACCAAGCAAACTTACTCTCAGGAACGATGCCATGTCTCATGAACACATGATATGGCCACCGCCCCGCTTGTGTAAAACAACGACCCCCCGTCTAATGTCAGTAAGAAAAATGAAAAAAGGCTCGGGATTCACATCCGGTCATAACTTTATCCATTTTCCCAGGCATAACAAACATTGTGCCACGTGTTGTCACATGATAGGGCTGTAGTGGTTTAAGGGTGGAAAAACATTGAAAACTATTGTGCCTGGGAATATATCCTGGAGCCTGGGGAAATGAAAAAAAAAATTGTGGGAAAAATCAAATTTGAATTTAATCTGTATAAAGATTGAAAAATTCAAAGTCAAACAACACTTTATTTCCCTCCACCAATTATATCTCGCCACTTGCCTAGAAAGCCATCATTCACCATTTGGGACTTAAAAATTGGATATCCCGAGCTTCACGGTTGTATCCCAGGCCTAACAGTGGACGAACCGTGCATCCGATGGTGTGGGCCCCATTCCGTTTTCGTCGATCAGGACCGGTGAATAGGGATGTGGATTCGACGAGCAACTTCACGTTGTTTTTCGTGAGCATCGAACGGTCGGATATATCTCCCAGTGCAACACCACTGCAATTGGTCCGTGGATACTGTTTTGATATATGTAAACTACTTAGGAGTTTCTGGACTTAGTCGCAGGGAATATGCATTTTTGTGTTTAACACTCTTTATATGGCGTCAGACGAACACGGTGATTGGGCATCGCTCATGGAGAACAACCTTTTATGTCGGGGAAATAATTTTAAATGTCAGAAAATAAAAATGTAATCAAAAAACACAGACGACGTGGCCCGGGAATGAAAACCCTGGGCTTTAAAAAGTATTCTGGGCCCTATTAATGTTTCCCAGGCATAACAAACATTGTGCCACATGTTGTCAAATGATAGGGCTGTAGTTGTTTAAGGGTGGAAAAATATTAAAAACTATTGCACCTGGGAATATATCCTAGAGCCTGGGGAAATGAAAAAAAAAAATTGTGGGAAAAATCAAATTTGAATTTAATCTGTATAAAGATTGAAAAATTCAAAGTCAAACAACACTTTATTTCCCTCCACCAATTATATCTCGCCATTTGCCTAGAAAGCCATCATTCACCGTTTGGGACTTAAAAATTGAATATACCAGGCCTAACAATGGATGAACCGTGCATCCAATGGTGTGGGTCCCATTCCGTTTTCGCCGATCAGTACCAGTGAATAGGGATGTGGATTCAACGAGCAACTTCACATTGTTTTTCGTGAGCATCGAACGGTCGGATATATCTCCCAGTGCAACACCATTGCAATTGGTCCGTGGATACTGTTTTGATATATGTAAACTACTTAGGAGTTTTTGGACTTAGTCGCAGGGAATATGCATTTTTGTGTTTAACACTCTTTATATGGCGTCAAACGAACATGGTGATTGGGCACCGCTCGTGGAGAACAACCTTTTATGTCGGGGAAATAATTTTAAATGTCAGAAAATAAAAATGTAATCAAAAAACATAGACGGCGTGGCCCTGGAATGAAAACCCCGGGCTTTCATAAGAATTCCGGGCCCCATTAATGTTCCCCAGGCATAACAACCATTGTGCCACGTGTTGTCAAATGATAGGGCTGTAGTAGTTTACATCTGGATCCCACTAAATCTTGTTATTGTTATTGTTATTGTTATTCTTAATTAATTATTGATCCCACAAAATCTTCTTCTTCTTTCCCGAGTCAAACCACCATTGAAACCTAAACCTAAAAACTTCTTCTTTTTTTTTCCTTATTCTGAAACCGAAAACCTAAGCCCCTACATCAAAAACTTCTTCTTCTTCATGTGCTCTGAAACCACTAAATCTTCTTCTTCTTTCTTTGCTTTGTCTACCAGATCAACGCAAACTTATTTGCTTCTTCAAATTTTAGAATTGACTCCCATAAACTCTTTCTCACGTCCACAGTTGCAGGTAAAAATGTATACATATCCTTGCCGCACACATTCATTCTTCATTCTAGGGTCCGAAACACTATTTTGCTTTGTATACAAGTTCTCAGATCTAAAATATTCAGCCTATGTTATTCGTGTATTTATCTTCCTCTCTCTTTTTTAATTTAAAAAAAAAAATAAGTTTGAAGGTTTTGTGGTATTGTTTGCGAAAAATGTTCCTGGTATACTCAAACAATCATTTTTTAAATTTAATTTTTTGGTTCTAAATGATTGAGATAGTTTTGTGTTGTTAGCAATATAAGCCTGGTATACTCAAACAATCGTTGTTAAATACAATTTTTTTTTTCGATGTACAGATATAAAGTGTGTTGTTTGCAATGGGGAAGAATTGTGTTTATGTTGTTTTCAAAGGAAGGAAAACCGGTATGTTTAATTCTTGGCCTGAATGTCATGAACAAGTGGATGGTTTTCCAGGAGCTTCTTACAAGAAGTTTAACTCAACTAATGAAGCTTATAAAGCAATAACTAGCCGATCTGTATCTCCTAGCCATTATAGGTCTGAATGTTCTTTGAATGTTGAAGAGAAGATATCTAAGAAGAGTCAAAGCACTGGAGTTATGTTGTTTTTATTTCTATTTGTTTTTATTTTTGGAGTGATTGTCGGCAAAGTTGTTTGAAAGATGTTTTGTTTATGTTTAAAGTTATGGTGTGTGTTCCTTACCTGTTATGTTAGGTTGCTTAACATGTGTATGCCCCCTTGTTCCCACTGTTCTGGTCGTATGTAATTTAGTAATGAATAAATATAATGCTAGAAACAAGCAAAGAAAAACATAACTTTGATTATTTATTATCATAACGGTGCCCCTACAATAGGTGATTAAAAAAAAAAACATGAAATATTGATATGTGTTCTTCAATGGAAGGAAGATGGTGTTTTTTTCTTCAGGTTGATGGTGGAATATTGATGTCCATCAACTACTTCTACAATTTTTCAACAAGTTGGTACAGTCCATTGAGCTCATTGTCCCTTGCTTCGATCTGAACATTTAAATTGATAATTTCTGCTTCTAGATTATGAAATTTCCCCATCAAAACACTGTAATCAACACTTAGGCGCCCAACATTTGCATGGTCCTTAACGACAGTGTCCTTAGCAATTGCAATCCGTTCCTGCATACTTGCGAAAATGGAATTTATCCTGTGATAGTCAATACTTCTACCGTTTCCTTCCATTTTGCACTTGTAAAACTGAAATATATAAATAAATAAAAAGTTTCACAATTGAAAGTGAGGAAAATATGTAGCATATATGGGATATTTATAGTGGAACAAGATTACCTACCCTGATTACCCAAACCATATCATTGAAAAGTCACCTTTTCATATGAATATAACTTTTTCATTGAAAATTGCAACAGTCACAAATTAAACATTGTAACTTGAAATGACCATTCATTTTCATTGAAAAATGAAAAGTCATAAATGAATTGGAAGTAAATTAATATTCATTTTCATTGAAAACTGAAAAGTCACAAATGATAGTTGTTGCACTATGTTAGGCCCTGGAAATTATATCGTAATGCCCGAGAATAACCTTTTGTGTTTGTATTGTCAATCGTGTCACAAATTAACCATTGTAACTTAAAATTGAACATTCATTTTCATTGAAAATTCCAACAATCCCAAATCAAACATAACATTGTAACTTGAAATGAACATTCATTTTCATTGAAAACTGAAAAGTCAAAAATGATAGTCGTTGCACTATGTTAGGCCCGGGAAATTATATCGTAATGCTCGTGAATAACCCTTTGTGTTTGTATTGTCAATCGTGTCACAAATTAACCATTGTAACTTAAAATTGAACATTCATTTTCATTGAAAATTCCAACAGTCCCAAATCAAACATAACATTGTAACTTGAAATGAACATTCATTTTCATTAAAAACTGAAAAGTCAAAAATGATAGTTGTTGCACTATGTTAGGCCCGGGAAATTATATCGTAATGCCCAGGAATAACCCTGTGTGTTTGTATTGTCTATCATGTCACAAATTAACCATTGTAACTTAAAATTGAACATTCATTTTCATTGAAAATTCTAACAGTCCCAAATCAAACATTGTAACTTGAAATGAACATTCATTTTCATTGAAAACTGAAAAGTCACAAATGACAGTTGTTGCAGCATGTTAGGCCCGAGAAATTATATCGTAACGCCCGGGAATTACCATTTGTGTTTTTACTGTACCTCGAATACTTAGGTAAGGCCCAAGAATTATTTCGTCAACCCGAGAAGAAAGCGACTTTAAATGTGACATTATCCAAGTCACTTATGCAAGTTGCCTTTGCCCTATGTTCACTAACTGAAACGGCGCCGTTTTGGCCGATCAAGTTCCCTATTAAAGCCATTTTTTCTCAAACTCGCTGTTTGCCCTTTTCAAGTTCAATTTCCCCATATCAGGCTTTCCACTCGACGTTTTATCACTGCAAAGGACAAAGACAACAGTGGGTCTTCAACTGAAGGTATTTCGAAGGCCTAATCCTCTCTTTAAGTGATAGATTGGTTCATGTAGGTTTTTATTTTCTCCACATTGTAGTAGTTATTAATATATTATTCGAGTAGATTTCTTGAAGGGTCGTTATGTTAGGTGTGTGAATTTTTGAAGATTTTCTATAACAGTTATTGTTGTGGTGTTGGCCAACATTGTTGTGGGTTTTGTTGTGTGTGGTTTTATTTTTTTGTGTTCAATTGGAGATGGGAAACAGTAGAAGACGGGGTACAAAGGGGAAGCAAGTTGCCAAAGATGGTGGTAGGCCATCGAAAAAGAGAAAACCATCAGTTCCCGTTATTGGGTCACCTAAAGGGAAGGGTAAGGATAAGGGTAGCACCTCTACAGAGGCCCCAACCCCTGATTGTCCAGAAAGATGGGCTAATTTTGGTAAAAGAAAAATTTGGCCGGAAAGGGGTATCAACTTGGACATTTTTCGTGCAACTTGGATATCAGAGGCAGTAAATACTATGGGTTGGAGGGGTTTTGTGAGGACCCCAAACAAGGCGGCACTAGAATTGGTCCGTGAGTTTTATTTTGCAATGACATATCAGTTTTACCAAGGGATGTCAGTGATGGTCCAAGGGAAGGAAGTCCTGATTACAGCCACTAAGATTAACCAGTGGTTTGACACGATAGATGACATCGATCAACTGATTGAAGGCCTTCCAATGCATGAGTTCTTCGAGCCCTTTAATGGGCAATTAGCTGCTGATTTGAGGATAGATGGTTGTCCTGTGTGGATTGAATATAGATTTCCCTTTTTGTACAACGAACTTAAGATAGAGGCTGCCTTTTGGTACTTGTTCTTTAGTTTCTCCTTGGTGCCCACCACACACCGCACCCAATTGAGTTGTGATAATGCCCGTTATATTTTCTGTGCAAAGAATCTCATTCTCATGGACGTAGGGCAGATTATCATGAAAGGAATGTTCGAAGCTGGGAAATCTACTATTGGCCCACTACCTTTCCCTTGTTTGATTACACATTTTTGTGAGGAGGCCGGTATTGATGTGCAACGAAGGGGATGGACCATGATTCCTCCAACAGGAAACTTGGGCAAGAGGGGTTACAATGTCATTGCTAGGCGTAGAGGACTACCTCCACTTGTAATTATGAGGGGTGTGAATGAGGATGACATGGATGACTTGTCCGTAGGGCAGATTATCATGAAAGGAATGTTCGAAGCTGGGAAATCTACTATTGGCCCACTACCTTTCCCTTGTTTGATTACACATTTTTGTGAGGAGGCCGGTATTGATGTGCAACGAAGGGGATGGACCATGATTCCTCCAACAGGAAACTTGGGCAAGAGGGGTTACAATGTCATTGCTAGGCGTAGAGGACTACCTCCACTTGTAATTCCGAGGGGTGTGAATGAGGATGACATGGATGACTTGTCCGTAGGGCAGATTATCATGAAAGGAATGTTTGAAGCTGGGAAATCTACTATTGGCCCACTACCTTTCCCTTGTTTGATTACACATTTTTGTGAGGAGGCCGGTATTGATGTGCAACGAGGGGGATGGACCATGATTCCTCCAACAGGAAACTTGGGCAAGAGGGGTTACAATGTCATTGCTAGGCGTAGAGGACTACCTCCACTTGTAATTCCGAGGGGTGTGAATGAGGATGACATGGATGACTTGTCCGAGGAGGATGACTCAAAGGATGTGGACTATAATGAGCAGAACCTTGGAGATGATCTAGATGCAGAGAGACGTGATCAAGGGTCGAAGTTGAATCAGATTATACAGACGCTCAAGGGTTTGCGTTTACAGATGGATGCCAATCAGAAGGCCAACTTGACCGAGTTTGTGAATCTTAATCATAGGATGAATGCTTTTCAGAAGGCTTTAGTTCATTTTGGTCTCCAGTTTCCATATGTGCGTGGTCAGACCAATGGCTCAGAGAACACCCCGCAGTAGGCAAATCATGAGACAACCTCGCCACTCTTGGATCCATAGATGTTGGCAACCTACGAGTGTTCTCTTTTAGTTTAGGGTTTTAGTTGGTTTTTTCAAATTGTTCTGTTAATTTCATGATTAACTA
This sequence comes from Acer saccharum, assembly GCA_030490815.1. Classification (NCBI taxonomy): domain Eukaryota; kingdom Viridiplantae; phylum Streptophyta; class Magnoliopsida; order Sapindales; family Sapindaceae; genus Acer; species Acer saccharum. The sequence goes on from CM059874.1 coordinate 16,062,195, forward strand.
TTTCATATATTTTTTTTGTTTATCTGTATATATTCCGGGCAATATATATATTAAGCCTGGGGAATTATATCGTAATGCGCAGGAATTACTCTTTTTGTTATATTGTGTCACAGTTGCTTTGTATCAAAAGCCAGGGAATACATATGTTAAGCTCGTGGAATTATATCATAATGCCCAGGAAATAACCCTTTGAGTTTTAGGTTTATTGTGTCAGCTGTTCCATATTAAAAGCCCAGGAATACACACAAAGGCCAGAGAATAATCTCATTAAGCCCTGGAAATTTAAATATAAAGCTCGGGATATTACCAAGCGGACACAGTACAAACCGATCCATATGCGATTTTACAAGTGACTTTACCAAAGTCACATATGAAGTCGCATATGGATTGGATGAGAATTACCCTTTGCATTAGTCTTATGTGATATACTGATGGTTGTTTCATATCAAATGCCTGGGAATACATATGTTAAGCCCGTGGAATTATACATAATGCTCAGGAAATAACCCTTTGAGTTTAATTGTGTCAGTTGTTCCATATTAACAGCCCGGGAATACATACAAAAGCCTGAGAAAAAGCTCATTGAGCCCAGGATATTTAATTATAAAGCCCGGGATATTACATAGCGGACACAGTACAAACCGAACTAGGACGAACTGACAATAAATATATCAGGACGAAGAATGTGGACCACAGATTATGGAGAAGTTTTGACAAGTGCATACACTTTGAGTCAAATATTAAATCTAATGATCCACATTCTTCGTCCTAATATATCTATTGTCAGTTCGAACTGATAATAGAAAATATGTGTATATATATATATATATATATATATATTGCAAATATCGCATATTTTTGGCAAGGTTTTATTATAGTAATTTTTCATTGTATAATTACCATTTATAAATTTATTATAAATTTAAGAATATGATCTGACCATTCCTTTCCCACTTTTAGTTTTTCCATATTTGACCATTTTATTAAGGTATGCTTGTTAATGTTTGATGTGTTTAAACTTTATGTACTTAAATTGCCTTCTAAATTTCTATTTTTTTTAACTGAAAAAATAATTGTATTCTATTTTTTTAGTTAAACTCTGATCAGTCCAAAAAAACCCTTTTCAAGTTATTTACGCTCATTGTTAAAAAAAAAAATGTTATTTATGCTTATTTTAACAGTAATTTTTTTATTAACAAAAAAGAAAGAAATATTGGATGGACTTTTTCCCATTATTGTAGGAGAAGTTTGTGATAAGAAAATTAAATACCAAAATACTTTTTAACAACATTTTCAATATAGAGAGCTAAACAATTTTTATTGAGTATTGAGGCTTGTTCACTAAAATTATTGCATTAGCACGCCCATGAGAATTTTATTTTATTTTATTCGTTGGAATTATTTTCATTTCTCAGTTCTTCATATTTTATGAGCAAACTTGTAGGCTGTTTAATTTTTAGAAAAATAAAATAGTTTTGAAAGTATATATGAGCATATTACACCTGAGAGTAAAGTCAAGTAGATTGAATTATCTAATAGTAACTTATAATTAAAATTATTTACAAAATTTCTTTCATCAAGTAAAAAAAAATAGTTCGGAACCCAAAACATTTCTAGTGACGAGAAGATCTATTATATATTAGGATGTATATACTTTCTATTAATCCATCCCAGTTGAAATTATACCACGTGCCAAAATTTACCACGAGTATAATCTCAAGAGAACATGGTATAACAAATGGAAATCTTGGTGTCTATAAGAAATGGAAAAAATAAAATCTAAATGATTCATGGAAAAATATGATGGAGATGAGACCTCTAAATTACCACTATGATTTTTATTTTTTTTGATAGAGCCCTGTCTGCTGCCTTTTCTTCAACTGGTTGTTGAATAATGAAAAATGAAATTACATAGCATTAAATAATATAGAGAAAAGCTACCTTCACTGGCTTGCCTTATCTAAAAAAGGACCCCATTTATGGAAGATTTTATGAGATGCAAATCTGTATTATATATTTTTGTAATCTGAAAATTGAACTTACCCTATAATTTAATTTGTTACTTTTATTCAATTCACTACAAAAAAAAAAAAAGCCTATCAGTGACGAACTATTTCCGACGACGCTAATTGCCGTCGGAAATGGTACCATTTCCGACGGCCATTTCAGTGCCGTCGAAGATGAGTAAAAATATGATACCACATTTCCGATGGCCTTTAGCCGTTGGAAATAGTCGAACAAGCCGTCAATTTTGTTCTCAATTCCGACAAATACACTATTTCCGACGGCACAAAAAGTGCCGTTGGAAATAGTCTTGTTCCATTTCAAAAGAAAAAAAACGAATACACTATTTCCAACGGCTTCAATGCTATCAGAAATAGTCTTGTTCCATTTGAAAAGAAAAAAGGGAATATACTATTTCCGACGGCCTCAACGCCGTTGGAAATAGTCTTGTTCCATTTGAAAAGAAAAAAAAAAAAAAGGAATGCACTATTTCCGACGGCTTCAATGCCGTCAAAAATAGTCTTGTTCCATTTGAAAAGAAAAGAAGGAATATAGTATTTCCGACGATCTCAATGCCGTCGGAAATATTCTTGTTCCATTTGAAAAGAAAAAAAAAGAATACTCTATTTCCGACGGCCTAAATGCCGTTGGAAATAATCTTTGTTCCATTTGAAAAGAGAAAAAAAGAATACACTATTTCTGACGGCAATAAGCCGTTGGAAAATAGTTTTGTTCCATTTGAAAATAAAAAAAGGAATACATTATTTCCGACAGCATTGTGGCTGTTGGAAATAGTCTTTGCTTTGTTGACCTCAATTTCATGGAATAAATAAATAATTTATTATTATAATATTAATTAATAAATTATAATGGAATGTATGTAATTTATAACACTACACAAAAAATGTGACTTGTAGGTCAATATTTTAAATGTATCACTAAATGTGTTAAATGTATCCAAAATTCACTGTCAATAAGAACTCTAATAATTTTAATAAAATATTATTTTAAAAAACAATATCTCAATAGTATACAAAAAAATATATTTACTATAATTACATAGTATACTAACATATCAATAGCTTATATATAAATAATATGCAAAACATATCAGATATAAGGTTATAGCAAAATGGTAAAGGAAACCCTTACTGTCCTCTAGGTCAAGGGTTCAAGCCACATGAATTTCAAGGATTTATAGTGCCACATGCTGGGTGATGTGGCGCGTGTCAGGGTGACATGGCGCGTGGATCAAGTCACTATTTTTTTAATAATTCGACTATTTCCGACGGCAATAAGCCGTTGGAAATAGCACTAAAGCCGTCGGAAATACAAGTAATTTTGACCACCATGAATCACTATTACCGACGGCATTTTCATTTTTTTTCCGACGGCCATGGCTGTTGCAAATGGTAATATTTGTGACGGCTCGTCAGTGAAAAGTTATTTTTGACAAGCATATTTGCGACAGCCTCTGACGGCTTTTTCCAGTCGGAAAAGCGTATTTCCAACGGGAAATGGTCTTTTTCGATGGCATTTAGCTGTCAGAAAAGACCATTTTTTTTTGTAGTGATTGCACATCACAACAAACCTATAAATTAAGTACCAACAAAAAAGTTTCAATGACACTGGTATGTATATTCCCCTATTTTCCTTCTAGCACTGGGACATAGTCTTTCAATTCATCTCTTCTCCCTTCTCCCCTGCTTCAACAGGTATGCAGGTGAAGCACTAAAAAACCAATCAATTCAAAGATCTTAGAGCATCTCCAATACTATTATGCATTTGGAGAAAATGGAGTGCTATATAGGATAGATATTAAAAAAGTTAGAAAAACTCTCTCCAATGCTATTATCTAAGTTGAATATGGAGATGATGTGGCCAAAAAAAAGTTAGAGAATATGGAGTTGAGTTTCTAATTGTAGAAACTCTCCTAGAAATGCTGATTAGGATTTCTAACTTTTTCCACCAATAAGATTAAAGCTTTCAACTCTTTCCACCAATAAGATTAAACCTCATTTAATTGTAAAATAAAAGAGGAGAGAGAGTGTAATAATTGTTTTATTATGATTTGACATAAAATGGATGCATATTTGACTTTAGATAATTGCATTGGAGATGTGAATAAGCATTTCTCTAAATTTTTATCAAAAGTGGGTCAATAATAAATAGAAATGCTGATGTGGCACTATTTAGAAACTCAAAAATACATATTTGCATTGGAGATGCTCTTAGATGAAGACGAATCTCTGAACAGAAAAATCGTGGATCACCTGATTCTACTTATGCCAATGAGAAAATATACACATGCTTGAGTCACCATATATTAAGTACAATGAATCTCACATGTGAATAGTTATTAATACTACATAATATAATGACCCCATGGGCGTAGCCCAACCAGTAGATAGAAGAGCTTGGGGCTTGGGGCTTGGGCAAATGACTCTTAAATCAATGGTTCGAATCCTACGAAAGACAAAAAGCTTTAAAAAAAAAATACATGGTCTAAATAGGATAGATAGATAGATATTGTAAATAAATAAATAAATAAATATAATTTGAGTAGTTTAGACTTTAGACGTTATAAGAGCATCACCAAAAAGCTCTTCAAATGTGATATTTGTTAAAGTTAAACGAGCCACATCAGTATATTTGGTTCCAACAGACTCTCCAAATGAGATTCTTCAAATAAGATTTTACTTTTCTCTCTTCAATATTGAAGAGCAACTTCTCCCTCTTCAATTATTATTATATTATTTTTTATATCAAATCATCATTAATATTTGACATCTATATCTTTTTATCTTTTTAATTAAATTCAATTAATATATAATAAGTTTTAATTTATAAATTTTATCATCATAAAAAGTATACCATTAGAAAAGTCTCATCTAGATCTTTAAAATGAGACTAATATTGAATATTTAATAATAACATATTATTATTTCTAACTTGAAAAAATTGGAGGGTAATTAGATTTGTTGGGGGGAAGGAATTTGAGTGCTTTCATTAAAATAATATAAACCTATTTCTAATTGAAGAGCCTTTTGGAGGGGCTCCTCTTTTTTCACTCTTCAAATTGCCACATAGGTAAGCAAATAGACATTTGAAGAGTGAAAATAGAAGAGACTTTTGAAGATACTCTTGAAGATACTCTAACGTGTTGAAACGTATTTTAGGGGGGTGTATTCAATTAGGATTCTTGAGGACATTTAAAGACATTATAAATCCTGATGTATTCAATTGGGACATTTAACGACTTTAAAAGAGTCTATATGAATCCAGTGGTATTCAATTAGGATTTCTATGGACTTTTAAAGAATCCTTTCAAATCTAGGTGTATTGAATTGGGACTTTAAAAATGTCTACAAGAATCCAGGTGTATTCAATTAGGACTAGATTTTAAAGTATTTTATTAGGTCATAGATTTTGGTGGATTTTGGTGGACTTGATGGTAAGAGATATAAATATCAAATGTCATATCATGTCCGGTTTTCTTCCTAGAGATTTTGGTGGACTTTGCTCTCTCTCTCTAAAAAAAAAAAAAAAAACACACAATCTTGTAATTAATAAATAAAAATGATAAGTAGATTCAATAATCAATTAAACATCGTATAATTAATCTTGTAATCCATCTATTGTTTTATATATAAATTTGATAAATTCTCTCTCATTTGTCCAATAAACACAAACTCAAATGTCTATGAATTTAATTCTGTTCATCAAAGCCAACGCCCCCCACATAATTGTTATGTTATTTAATAAATATTTCGTTTCCCTCTCTGATCCAAAACATTATTAAATATTAAAATAAAATAAAAACATAAGAAAACAAGCACACAATCACGTGAAATTGAAGTAAGGGAGATATTCAGTGAAGGCAAGACCCGTGAAACAAGATAGCATTGCTTTTTTTGGTTTATAAAAATCCATGGGTGTCTAAACAAATCCATAAAAGTCTGAGATAGATGTCTAAACAAATCCAAAAAAGTCTGAGATAAATGTCTAAACAAATCCAAAAAAGTCCATGTGGATTTATAAAAGTCCATAGAAATCCATGAAAATCCATGAAAATCTGTCACTTAAAAAATGTCTTTAAAAGTCCTCAAGAATCCTAATTGTATACACCCCCCTTAGTTTCGTAAGCAATTAATGATAATTTAGTTATACTATTCTTAAATATACACATAGTAAATTTTTCCGCGTTCAAATAAACTAAAATATAAATGCATATAAGGGGGAGAATTTAGTTTGGCTATTTCCTTTTAACTATAATAAATTCGAAAGTTGAAGGAGGAGAAAATGATTGGAATTCACGGAATCACGGTATCATTAATGAGAGCGAAGATTTAGCATCGGGTCATCTCAACTTCCATTACAATTTCTTTTGACTTAAATTCCTAAAATTTATCAAAAAATGTTGAAATGTTTGGAACATTTTATTTATTTATTTATTTTTAAGAAAATCTATTTTACAAGAGAAGCCATGGACCAAAAAGTTGGGCAAGTTCCCTAGAAATATTTTTTTAATTTTTTAATTTTTAATTTTTAATTTTTTTTTAAGGAATCTATATAATAGATGTGATTAACGACCAAGTAGACTTTACAATTTTTTATTTGGAGTTACCCAACACAATTAATTTATGAGACAAATCTATTGGTAGTCTGGTGTGATATATTTATACCATTTTAGGTATAAAAAAAAAAAGGCAATAATTGGTATTTTTATTTTTAAAAAAGCAATAATTGGAAAAAAAATAAAATAATAATGTTTGTTATGGTCGGTACAAGTGTCAATTAGCTTGCCCTCTTAACTTTTTTTTTTTTTTTTTTTTTTGATTAAACTGGGAAAAACCCATGGATTACAACACCTGGATAACAGAACCAGGGCAAAGACAACTGGGACTCATCAGCTAAGAACATAAAAGAACAGCCCAGAAATTACGTCCCACAACGGGGAAAGAAACACCGCTTGTGAAGACACAAGCACACCCCAGAACAAACCCCACAACCGGGGGAAACAAACACCCACACACAAGTGGGATCCAACAATCCTCCCAAAGAGGATAGAAACAAATCAGAAAACAAAAACAACCTCACAGAGAGGAAGAACACTTACAAGCATCAAACAAACCCCATAAAGAGGATTAAAACTAAAAGAAAGCAACTAAAAATGAAAACAACCGACTGAGTTCAACACCGATCAGGGGAGGAAGACTTCTTGGCTGCCGGCGAGTGTCCGGCGGAGAGGAACGGGCCGGACGAATACATGGTCACCGTCGCAGTGCACACCGGAAAATCCACTCTAGAACTGGCCGGATCCGAGCGGATCGGCCGAGCTAACCGCTGCTGGCGTCGGCTGGAAGAAAAGGGCCCGCCCGGTGGCGCGAGAGGGACGGCCAGTCGACGCCAGTGCCGTCGTAGCAGCCGGAAAAGCACCGATCGGACCGGGGAGAACCCAGCTTGGGGGAGGAGATCGCCCGGAGAGACGACTTCGCCGCCGGCTCCCGCTGCCACAGCAAGAGACCGGCGGCGGTCTGAGGCGGCGAAACTGAGGAGAGAGTGGAGGCGGTCGAAACTTAACTAGAGAGAAGGCAGAGAGCCTCTCTCTCTAGGTTTTTTTCTTGAAAAGTTCTGCTTGCCCTCTTAACAGTTAACACTAGTTAACCATTTAATGAATATCACAAAATAGAATACAGAAAAGATGATTTATTAAACCGCATGAATAAAACTTTAATAACATTTATTATTTGAGAGGAGCTGACTTGAACCCACAACCTATTGGTATATGTATGAGGGGCAAACGACTGAGTTAACCTCATATTGATCACTTGATCTCTAACCTTTTTTTTTTTTTTTTTTTTTTTAAAACAACATTTTTTTTAGTTAGGGTTAATTGCATAAACATACCCCCGAGTTTATGTCTATTTGCGCTCATATGCAACTTTGCTCAAAATTACACGGAAATACCCTGCCGTTAGTGATCAATGGTGAAAAACCATTGACTCTCTTGGCCATATAAAAGGTCCGAAATGCCCCTAATTATTATTTTGATTTTTCTGTTAATCTTATTTAATTCCTAAAAATCAATAAATAAATAAAAAGTGATCTGACGGAAGAGATTTATTTTCCATTAGATCTGATGGATCTGCTCCATCAGATTAGATAGAGGATAAATCGATCTCCTCCCTTAGATTTTGATCAGACAGGGGAGAGACAATCTCTTTCATCTGATCTTGATGAGAGTATGAGACGGAGGAGAGTCGAACAAACAGAATTGTCTCCTCCGTCGAGTTGTCGGCTGATATCACATCAACTGAAATCTTTAAAAAAGGCAAGCAAGAACACATAATTGAATCATTGTATATGTAAAATGACACCAACATCGAACAAATGAACTTTGAACTGGGTATGTAGATTCGTTTAACTGGAAACCAAAGGAAGAATTCCTGGGCAGAGACAATGGACAAGGCACCATTCTGGCCATAACTAAGGATGCCGGACAAGGCTTCTATCTGGTTGTAATTGATGACGATATACAGGGTGTTGATCTGGCGATCTCGCTCGTGAACTTGGCATTATAGGTACGATCAAAGAACTTGGCATTCGTCAACGTTGAATTGGTCGATGCCCTTTTCGAAGAGACAAAGGATATCATCTTCTACGTCTATATAAGATGAATGAGAGATCTCCTCCTTCCTCATGGAGGAGATCACTCCTCCAAGTTGGGTTTTTCATTCACTATCTAGTTTCAATCCTCCACGAGGAAGAATATGAGTTTTCATTTTTTGTTTGCTTTTCATTTCTTTTTCAAATAATTATTTTCTTCTGATCTCAACCATTGAGATCAAATATATGGATAGAGGAGATCACATCTCCTCCATCCATTTTTGAAAAAACAATTTTAAGTATCATGTAAATAGTGAATGAATATTTAGGGTTAAATGACCATTTTACCCCTATGCTGTTAATTTCTAAGGGTTAATTGCAATTATGTTCCCTAAATTTTCCAATGATACACTAATAATCAAATTTTGCCAAAAAGACATATAAGTACCTTTGACCGCGTTGACTACTGTTAGTTCTAACGGTGGTCTTAACACTTGAAGGATAAAAATGTCTTTTTGACAAAAATAAAATTTTAATTAATTAAAAATATATTAATAAAAAAAATTAAAAAAAAAAAAAAAAAAAAAAAAAAAAAACATTATCATTGGAGATCACAACAAATGGTGCGATCCACCTTCAATAGAGGAGATCCTTCCAAAATCCATTTCTCCCTCCACTGCTTCCTCCTCCATGGCTCCACCGCATCACTCGATCATTTTTCTCCCCCACTGCCACCGCATCACAATCGTCTCCATCTTTCCTTCCTCCATCGCATCACCCACCCATCGATCTCCCTTCCTCTCCATCCACCGCCTCCAATACCACCCTTTTATCTCAATATCCTCCATTGGATTTGGGCTATTTGAGTGAGTGATTTGGTAGTGGAGAGAGTGATTTGGCTTTGAAAGAGATGTAGGGATAGCAAAATAACTTGGGGGTACAGGGTCCCGCAAGGACCCGCACTTATAGGGTGGGAATGAGTTTCAATTTGGTAGGGATGAGAATAGATAGTAAAACCCACAATGGGTATGGGGAAAGGATAGGTTTTATAATCCCCGCCCCGCCCACCTCACTTAAAATATAATCTTTATTTTTTTTTATTATATAGTTTTTTTTCTTTTAATGTTATGTTTAAAAATTATTCAATTTATTTGTTTATTTGTGAGATTTATGTTTATTTTTAATGTTTATGAGATAATTTTCAATAATTTTTTGAAATTACTTTATATATTATATCATATTCATTAGGTTAAATATTTATTATCTTAATAAATAATTTTGATAAATGGGTTGAATGAGACAAATGGGGTAAATGGGTGGGGATGGGTAAAGTATACCCTGCCCCTCCCCACCCTACTCCATATATTTTGGGATTTTATATGGGGATAGTGTTTCAAAAAATAAATGGGGCAAGTTGTGGGGAGGGCCATCTGGCCTCGAACCTACCTCATTGCCATCCCCTAAGGAGATGCTTGAATTTCAAGCACAGTTTGATTTTAGGTGATTTTTTTTTTTGGGTTTTGTAATGTATTTTTTACGGTGAATATACTGAGACCTCATATACTGATTATTGGTTTGTTGTTCACTAGTTCTAAACCCAATAAAAAAAAAAGTTTGCGTTGATGATTGATTTCAAAATTTTTGTTCCATTACTGCCTCCATTTTTTTTTTTTTTTTTTTTGGATTAGTTTGAGTTGATTTGAGCTTTTTATTTTTGAAATTGATTAGGCTAGAGGAATATTTAAGTGAGGAATATTGATTGGGCTAGAGCAATTGGAGGTGAGGGAGCCATTAGACTATTAGGGCGCGTTTATTAATCGGGAATGAAAAGAATTGGAATCAAGTTCCATTGGAAAGGGAATGGAGAGGAATCGGAATTAGATTACTAAATTTCATTCCAATGTTTACTAATTTTAAAGAATTGGAAATGGAATCAAATTTGTACAAAGTTGATTACAAAAATACCCTCATATATACAAAATATAGCTCTCTCTCTCTCTCTCTCTATATATATATATACATATATATATATACAGAAATTCTATTCTCAGTTCGAACTGACAAAAGTTATATCAGTTCCTTGTATGTGGGCCACTGGATTTAAATACTTTGACTTGGCTGTATGCACTTGTCAGTCAAAGTATTTAAATCCAGTGGCCCACATATAAGGAACTGATATAACTTTTGTCAGTTCGAACTGATAATAGAAATACTGTATATATATATATATATATATATATATATATCGCCGGCAGCTCAATTTTTCTTAATCAATTTTTTTCCTTTAAAAATTGATATATATGGCCACTTATGCAAGAAACTAGTTTATGACTTTATGTTCATAATTTTATTTTTATTTTTTGTCGCAGTTCGGTATTTTTTTTTATCAAACTTATTATTTTCCTAATAAAATCATTTATATATATATATATACACATACACACACACTTAACAAATTCAAAGGCATTCAGCTGTGGTTATTTATTTATTAATTAATTTTATGTAGGGATATTTTAGTAAAAATATATGAATTCATCTTGTAATCAGGAAAGGGAACTTAATTCTTATGGTGGGTGAGAGGAACTCACCCTAGGAATTAAGTTCCCTTTCTTTAGGGAACTTAATTCCTGATTTGTGTATGAGGCCCACAGAACTTAATTCTTCAAAACATTAATAAACACTAGAATTCAAAATTAGGAACTTAATTCTCTTTCCGTGAATGAGATTCCTGATTAGTAAACACGCCATTAGAGGAGAGGTGGTTCGAATCAGATCTCCTTTCTGACTTCTGATTTAAATTTTTTTATTAGTTTTGTTTTATTGTTTTTATTTGATATATTTTCTTTAATTTTGTTTTTATTTGATATTTTTTTGACTTATTATTCTCATTTTTGATATATATTTTTAATTATGTTTATTTGATATTTTTATTTTTATTGTGTTTATTTGATATTTATTTAAATATTATAATAATTAGTACACAGCTCAATTAGGGACAATAGAGACATTTTACAATGAAAGCTTAGTCAACCGTTATTTCTAACGGAAGTCAATTAACGGCATGGTATCTTTTTGTTGTTTAAGTAAAAATCGATTATTCGTGTATTATTCAGAAATGTTAGGGTAAGTTATTGCAATTAACCCAATTTATAACGGAATCCCACTAACAATAGAGTATGTTTATGTAATTTTGACAAAAAGTTAAATATGGATGCAATTTAATCTAAACTCGGGGTTGTTTGTGCAATTATCCCTTTTATTTATCTTTCTACCGTGAATTTGAGCCATCCCTAAATTATTCTAAATAGCTCAATTTGGTTTCTCCGACCAAATTTTTATTTGTCAACCGTTAAAAAAAACTACAAAGAGACGATTTTGCCTTAAACTTTAATTTAACAAATAAAATTATATTTTTGACATCAAATTACATTAAAATAATAATATCAAAATCAAATAAATAAAAAAACATAGGAATTAATCTAAAACATTATTGCATAATGATCGTATTGTTCGCTGTTCAAAAACTTGCAGTATTTTCTCCCTCATCAAAAAAGACTGCCTAGATGAAACCAAATTTATATTCAAGACTTATTATAAAACCGAGCCTTAGTACTTGTTTGGTTGGGCTTTCTACTGACTCAAAAGGTCTACGAACCTCTACTTGAGTTTTTTAGAGTTGTTTGGTTGGACTTTTGAAATTGTCTATTTTAAATTCAATAGATGCTAGTAGAGTTTAAACCTCTACTTGGCAAAAGCTCCTCCCTAGGAGCTTTTCGAAATAAACATTTAAAAAAAAGAAGTATATGACCTATATATCCTTAATTTATTATTATTGACATGGAATACCCTTATTAAAATAAAACCCTGGAACCTTTTTATATTCTTTATTCTTTGCTCTCTACAGATATGCTATTTCTTTGCTCTACACATACTGGAAGAACGATATGTATAATTTTTCTTCTTCATTATTATTATTATTATTATTTTTAAACATATCATCTTTTAATACTTCAATTCCCAGAAGCTGCAACAAAAACAACAAATGAACCCAAAATGCAGAATTTGCAGTCTTCACTTTAAATATTACCTCTGCAGTCGAGCTTTTTTAATCCATTCACAATCAATCAACAATCTACTTGCATGTTCCAAGTTTAATTTATAATGTAAATCAATAGAAGTGATCAAGAAAACTTAATCAATCTCTGATTAAGTTGTGGCAGAGACTGAAAATAAAACTTTAAACAAGCAAATAGATACCGCAAAACTTGGATTTTATTGTTGATAGTGAGGGGGCCATTTATGTAACATTTGCATCAAAACAAGTTATATAAAACTTAAAGCCCTTCCAAATCTCCATCTATTTGACGATATCACAAACAAAAACCAAAAAACAAAAAATTGTTTAATGAAGAAAACAAACTCAGTCCCTTAGATGTTCAAAATGATTTGCGATTATATATGCAAATCATTACAGGTCTATAGACTCATCATTACTGTTCTTCTTTATAGTAAAATCCACATCGACAAGATAACGAAGCAATGATGATGGTGAACAAGAATTAATGATAAAAATTACAACTTTGGAGGTTTGTTGAGTAGTCCTTTGAAAATTACTGTGAAAAGATGATGGGGTTTTTAAATTATGAACCACAATTAGAAATCAAAACTCAATTTAATTCAACAATAAAAGTTTGTCTAAATGATAAAACATAGGCCTCAAATTTATAGACACAAAGACCACACTTTTTTTCATGATTTTGTTTTTTATATTTCATGTTTTATTATTATTTTTCACGATCAAATTTATCCCATGAAGTTTTGAGCTTTGAATTTTCTTTTCAGTTTTTTTTTTTTTTTTTTTTTTTTTTTTTTTTTTTTTTTTTTGGGATTATTTTATTAGGGTTTATCACATAGTAGCTTGAGTTTTTGAGACTTATGTTTTCTTCTGTACTTAAAACTAACATGAAAATAAAGGTGAGCGATATCATCTCCCGAAATTTCAAGGTGGAAGGCAGCCTAGTGGAAAAAAAGAAATATTTAATCATGCACATTCTTTTTTGAGATGCACTATTGAAAGGACGTTTGGTGTTTGGAAAATTAGATGAAAAATATTACATCACATGCCCAGATTCCCATTTACTAAACAAGTGATTGCTTCAATGGTTCTTCATAATTTAATAAGAGTTAATGCTGATATAGATCAAAAGTTTAAGCCATATAATGACGATGAGGATAAACTACCAAGTGATGATGATGAAGAAGAGAATGTTACTCAAGATGTTTACGAGGAGCGACATCCTAATCGTGAAATGGACAAAGAACATGATAGTATTGCGACTTTTCTCATGCTTCGATGATAACTTATTTAACTTTGAATTTTTTTCCATTTAACTTTTTACCTTTGTATGAGATATTGATCATTTTCCTTTTGTTTAATCTTTGACAATGCTTCAACCTTGTTGAAAATTTAATGTTTTATGGAAAAAAATTTAATCTTTTAAGTTTATATGGTGAAAGTTTTGAATTTTATTATTATTGTGCAATAGAAAATGTAGTTAACATGTAGAAAATCTTTCAAGTTCAATTTTTTATAGAGTAAATAAATAATATGTCATTTTTAGTAATTTAATATCTCAGTAGACTTTTTGAGATTTTATAACCAAATGGTCTACTGCTATAAAAGTGCTTTTTTAATTACCAACCAAATAATTATAATTTATTTTTCAAAAGCTCTATTTCAATTAGATCTACTACAAGTAGACCTTTTACGAATAGATGTTTTTCAAAAGCCTAATCAAACAAGCCCTTACAAGTTTATGGCTCAAGGAACATGACCTTTAATTACCTATTCATATGTGTTGTCATTTAAACCGATGTATATCCGTGAATCCGTGATTGTAAAATGGAGAAATGCTTCAATATACCTAGACGTATATTTCCAAACGACCCATTTCGTTTATATTGTGTCAAGTGGTATGCATATATCATGTGATTGGTTATTCATGTTATATGACATGATTTGATTAGAGTAAGTGTATACAATAGATGTACGGAAGCATTTCTATTCAAAACGAAGGGCTGAATTGAAACTTGATTTTTTTTATTTAAAAAAAATGCAATAATGAAGATAAATTAAGCATTTCTATTTAAAATGAAGGGCCGAATTGAAACCTGATTTTTTATTTTTATTTTAAAATGCAATAATGAAGAAAAATTATTTTTCCTTAAATAAAATTTATTTATTTATTTTGGTGCTAAAATTGAACAGATGAGTTAAGGAAGGAGCTAACCTGAAATTGATTTTTTTGACTATTTGAAATTGATTTGTGACTTTTTTTATTATTTTTTTATTTTTAGATTTTGTTCCATTTTTTTAATTTATTACTAAACTACTAAATTCCTTTTTCAGAAATATTAGAAGTAACCATTATAAGTTCGAAAATTTCGTAGCACTCTTTAAAGAGTGATTTTCAAGAATATAACTAACTTAATAATTTAAGTTTTAATAGCACATAAAGTGTGGATCTAATAAAAATACCCTTAAAACACACTCACAAAAATAAGTTTTGCGCTTTTTTTTTTATGCTTCTGAGACTTATTTTGATGTTTACGAGACTTATTTTGTATTTTCTGATACTTATTTTGTAGTTTTTAAAACTTATTAGGTATATTTATAATGTTTGAGATTTGTTGGGCAAAAATCAAATTTTCCAATTTTTTTTTTGTCATCTTATTCATCGAGGTTTCCTTTGGAGGTCAATTTCGATTGTTGGACCTCCAATGAAGGTCGATTTTGACCTCTAATTGGTGGCATCTAAACTTAACTTATTAAAGTATTGGTACACTCAAAATTTAACATAAAAAGAGTGCTATTTACCACAATTTTCCATTTATTCTTGGTCATGAAGTGAACTTAAAGTGATGATGGCAATGACTAACTTAAAATTAAACGATTCAAAAATTTGTTATTAGTATTTAAATTTTAAAATCTAATGAAACGTTGGTTAATTTATTTTTAAGAATAAAGAAACACTCAAAATTCTACATAAAAAGAGTGCTATTTACCACTATTTTCCATTTATTCTTGGTCATGAAGTGAACTTAAAGTGATGATGGCAATGACTAATTTAAGATTAAACGATTCAAAAATTTGTTATTATTATTTAAATTTTAAAATCTAATGAAACGTTGGTTAATTTATTTTTAAGAATAAAGAATTATACATGTGCAATATCCAAGAAAAAAATAAATAAAAAACGTTCGCAAAATAAAAAAGATTTTGAGCCTGTCAGACAACCGTGTGACCACCTCAGGTGGGAGAAACCAGCCTAAGAACGATCCTCTGCAGCGCCACTCATCCAAGGATGGGTGAGACCATTAATCACGCTCTGATCACACGGTCATGATTCATCCACCAGACTTGATATCCTGTCTCCTTAGAACTCAAGGATACAGAGGTACGAGCCTATAGAACAGATCCTGTTCAAGTAAGGTCGTGATATGTAAGCAGCACCTGTAGTCTTATATAGCGTGCTTAGTTCTGTAAACTTTCGATGTGGGATAATATTCGCATTAGAGCATCTCCGATGGTAATGTGACTTGCATTTAAAAAAATTGTGATATGTCAACATTGTCAAGCCAATTGCTTCATATGTGGCATGTAACTAAACTTAATAGACATCCAAATAAAAAAGTGGCCTACAATGCTTCACTTGTAACATATATGTTTTTAATGACGTGTCAATTTATTATTGGTCTCCTTAAATATACTTTAGAATTGTTGAACAAAATAAGGTAAAAGACAAGAGTGGTTGCTGACTGGGCCAACAAGACGGCCGTCCAACAGACCGTCTGAAATCAGAGAGTCATGTTGACAGCCTCTAAAAAAAAAGTTGCCACCTCATCTTGAAGTTATATTGCAAGTTTGCAACTCTGACAAATAGCAAAACCATGTTGATGATTCCCTTTTAACCAAAGTGGAGTTCTATAGTCTCTACTGGTTGGGGTTTTGTGGTGCTTGCTATCCGATGGAGTCAGAGACGCAGAGGACGAAACCAGTAGCTGCTTTCATGGCCTTCGGCACCAACGGTGATGTCTACCCTCTAGCCGTAAGTCTCTTTATTCTGAGAAGTACTTTTCTCAAAAGCACTTCTGTTTAACGCTTTTGTTTGAAAATGCTTGCAGGCCATTGCTGCAGCTTTTGCTTGCGACCAGAAACAATACCATGTGGTTCTCATAACCCATTCAGCTCACGAGGTTTGTCAAACAGAGACACTACTGCTGTGTTTAAGTCTTCAATTTCATTTTTCATTAATTAATTTAAGCGATTGATTGTTTTAGGATTTTAATTAATCAATGTTATTGAACTTCTTTTAGCTGCTTTTGGGGAATTTAATCTATCATACAATGGAAATGGTCGCATCAAATTTATTAATTTATTAATTTTTTTTACAGAACTTAAAGTCTCACTTGGCTGGAAAATGTGTTTCTTTTTGTCCAATTTCATCTCCACCTGTTCTTTCAGTACCTCAGAATGTTTCCGGTTTGGAATCCTACTTTTATCTTTGGGAAATTTGGTTTTATTCATTGAAATTTGGAAAGTATCAGTTTCATAGCCTAACAAAGTACCAATGACTTGTTTTCTCTTATCAGATTTGCTGGCGGTAACAATGTTGCAGCAGAGAAAAAGAGAGATTACAAATGAACATAGAAAAGAATGCTATTCTGCAGCTGAGAGGGTCTTTGGAAATGGTCCAAGCATGGAGGGTGATTTCATTGTGATAAATTTTTTTGCATTGGTATTTCATTTCGATAAATTTTGTTGTCAAAATAAAATCTCTCAATATGTTGTTGATCTGGTCAGTACTTATTATTGCACTTTTGATGGAAAAAACAGCATATTAAAGGGAACCTCATTTTAGTTAAAGCTCTGAAGTCTGAAACGCTATGCTCGAAGATGTTAACCTTATATTAAGGCTTTAATAGAACATATATTGATTCAAAACATTGTAAAGATTCAGAAATAGTAATTTTTTATGCCCTAATTCTAAAGCTTAAAGTATCTATGCATTCAATTATTAAGAAAATATTGAAGGGAAATAACATAATTTCTGAAAGAAACAATTTACACTGTATATAGTTGTACGGATCATTGAGAGAATATGGATCTGTAATTCTGTATGTTACCTAAAGAGGTTGCTTTGTATGATGGTCCAGGAAGGGTGGAGTCTTGCGGAGCTTTTTCGTGTTCGTTGCATAGTGGCTGCTCCCTATGTTGTTCCCTATAGGTAATGCAAGGTTTTCATCTTTTGTGTTTTTGCATCTTTCCCATTTGTGATTCAATATTCCCTTGCAAAAAACTCCATTAGTGGGTATTTTTTGGGGAAATTTGAAAGATGTGCACATTTTTCATTCTCTTATCTTATGAGTAGATACGTTTTGTGGAAATTTGAAAGATGTGCATACTGCATAGTTTTCATTCTCTTCATTTTAAATCACACTTGGATGTCTATCAGTAGCTTTAAATTTTTCTGTCTGGTATGCACCTTTCTTATTGTTTTTGGGTTAAATTTTATGATAACCTTTCTATTTCCTGGGCAGTGCACCTTCATCATTTGAGCACCGCTTCATAAAAGAATACCCGCTTTTGTATAAATATCTTCAGGAAGCTCCTATCAATAAGGTATCTCATGATTCTTTTGAGTAGTTCTCTATAAATGTGATAAATTTTTTGTTTTCCGTAATCGTGTCCTTTCTAGAGCCTGAAGTATTATTGATCGGAAAATAAGTCTAGATCTTCCTTACTCCTATATATTTAAGAAGGTTTAAAACATGCACCTGGTTTTATTAACTGCATGTCAGTTTTTGGACATAGGTTTGCTGGAAAGATGTGAACCACTGGATGTGGCCACTTTTTACTGAAAATTGGGGATTGTGGAGAAGTGAGAAATTGAATCTCAGTCCTTGCCCTTTTACGGTTTGTTCTTCTTATGTAAATTCTTGTTGATGCATTTACTACTACAACTCATTTCTTCATTTATTTACAGTTTAAAAGTACCTCAGCTGAGATAAGTTTTTATATTGCAAGGACTACTTGGACTCATGAAACCTGTTCAGTGAATGCAGGATCCAGTCACAGGTCTTCCCACTTGGCATGAAAGGGCATCATCTCCCAAACTATTGTAAGTGATGCATTTGCTTTATGAAATGAGATTATGCTTCTGGATCTCACATATGTTAATCGTTTCAATCATTCCGTGTTACTTGTTGCTGCATTAATTTCCATGTTATAGTTTGAAATGTGGTTTGTAACACAGCTGGTCAGTTTATGAACTTATTTCCCTATGTAGCATGGATTTAAACCCGATTCAGCTGATCAGCCCTAATTGTTTCCTCTTATTTTTTCTGCCCTTTTTCTTAGACACCGTATGTTTCTTTTCCTCATAGAACAGCGACAAGAGGCTATTGTATGAATTAACTCACTCCGTGCTCAACATCTTGAACCAACTATCCAATTCTTCCAAGAATACAACAATTTCAAGCCAACACAATAATTTCTATCATAAATCTTTATTGCCTAAAAACTCATTCCTTGTAACTGTGGATCACAACTTCCCTTAGCCTTGACAAACATTTTTTTTTTTCTTTTTGCTGTTTTAAGAGTAAAGCACATTACTTAAAATTTAAAAAGCATCCTATATATAAATCTTTTTTTATAGTAGACAAACACATCACTGTACCAGACTACCGGTATTTGTTAGGCTCTTTTGGGACAATTCCAGGCTTCATATATTTTAATTTTGGATGGGCTAGATTCATAGACATGTACAAACATCAGATATAAGTTCACAGTCCCTGTAAGCCAGGTATGTGCTTTCACAAGATATAGTTCAAACTTTAAATTAGCAACATCCAAAAGTGCCCTTTAAAGATTAAATGTATTCTCTTCACTGATTTTTTAGTGTGAATTTTATCTTTCATCAATTTACTGTCATGATTATGTTATCATCCAAAAAAAGAAAAGAAAAGAAAAGAAACAAAATACACATTCACTTATTTGTGGTTTAATTTGTGGTTGCTTTTATATACAGGTATGGATTTAGCAAAGAAATTGTTGAATGTCCTGGTAAGCTTTTCATTTTTACCATATTATTATTATTATTTTGGTTTGCTTCATACTGTACAATTTAATTGCCCTTCCATTTTCCTGTACAATTTGACTGTGGGTGAACATGTTGGTGAGTGTATAATCTCTACTTTGGGAAATTTTAAATTGACTTGTGATCATTATGTTTTTAAGTCAGATTTTGTTCTTCCATTAAGTTCATTTAAACTTTTTTCTTTGATAGGAAATAAAAGAATTTTATTTCTTACATTAAACATGACACAGAGATCATTTCATTACCTAACTGATAACTAACACAATTACAGATTACTGGCCTTCAAATGTTCACTGTTGTGGCTTTTGGTTTCTCCCTATTGAATGGCAATTTTCATGTAAGGAGTGTGGAGACATTTCAGCGTTGTCTCCCAGGAATCTGAAAACAAATGCTAAAATGTGTTTAGCCCATGTTGAGTTGCAAGCTTTTCTGGAGGCTCCTGTATTAATTCCACCTATTTTCATAGGGCTGAGCTCTGTTGCAAGGCAGGTTTTGCTTTCCTGTGCATTTGTGTACCTTTTGTTTTTATAAGGGTAGGATCTCATATTTTTGTAATGCCACCATATTATCAACTCGTTTTTATTCCTAGGATTCTTCTACTTGATTCTCTTACCACAATACTGGGTCTGGATCAGCTGAACGAAGTTGATAATATGGTGGCATTACAAAAATATGAAATCCTAGCAGGCCTAGCCTACTAAAAATTGTCTTGCTTATTCATTTGTGTAAGTGGATTGGGCTGTTACTACTCACCCTTTGTTGATCTGAGTTCTTTTTATTTTTATTTTTTTTTATGCTCGCAGCATGGGCTTTCTAGAGAATCCTCGAGCATTTCTTCTTGTTCTTAAAAGAGTTTTAGAGACCACAAGTTACAGATTTATCCTTTTTACAGCTGGATATGAACCTCTAAATGCAGCAATTCAAGTTTTCGCAATGGAAACATCATCTTTTTCAAATCAAAGACAGTTCAGTGAAGATGGTATCACTCTTTTTGGTGGCTTGCTCTTCTGCTTTTCTGGGTGAGTACATCTTCATAAAGTTGGCTTGCTCTTTGATGTGCGACTTCAGTAACTGACATAGAATCATGTGCTTGCACTAGTGGTACTTGGACATTTTGATTCAAAAAGGTTTTAGCTGTGTCTCAAACTTGATCTCAGGCTCTCACTAGAATTAATTCCGGTGTTAATGACATTCTAATCATGTTCATGTGAAGACAATTAAACTTTTCTGTTTGGAGGTATTGAGAACTGATTTTTTTTTAATTTTTTTTTTTTCTATGAATATTACAGAAGGCTGTTTGTGTGTTATATTTTGATGTCTATGAATTAGGCTCCTGTGCACACAGGCACATTAGTAACATTACTATCAGCAGCACCTCATGGTATTCTTTAAATCCCATTGAGCGCTTCTTACTTGGATCTTTATAAAGCATGTAGCTTTCTCGAGACCACTTTGTGAAATATCTAAAGTTATATAATCTAGGAAATAGTTTCGTTCTTATTGAAACTCGAAATAATAGATAGGGAAGGAGACATTCTGATTGTATTGTTCATAGCATAAGAATCTGTATAGATAAACAATTTTTTCTATTTGGTTACCTGTCAAACTTAAATGATAGTCATAGTGTTAGACAACATTCTATCCAACTAAATATGTTCTTTTTTGTGTGTGCATGTGGAAATTGACATATCTTCTTTTGAATTTTATCATGTAAATTAGTATGATACCATACAATTTGCTGTTTCCAAGATGTGCGGCTGCAATTCATCATGGGGGAAGGTGAGAGTATTCACTTTTGCCACTTGATATAAATTGGATACACAACTCGCAATAAAGCTAATTTTAGTTTTCATTGCTTGTCATCGTGGGAGAACCAGTGGATCGACTGCTGCAGCACTATCTGCAGGAATCCCTCAGGTATGTTACAACCAAATTTTTATTGCCTTGTCTCTACATTAACTTTTTGGTACACATTGATTCTTAGCCACGGGCCATGGTAATTTATTGAAACAGAGAGGAGTGGATGAGGGAGTGGTATCCATTGCTCTTAATTATATCATGCCATACACTAGACCAGTTCACATTTATCTTTAAAGTCTTCTTCTTTTTGTGTATGTAATGCCATACAGCATAATGCAATACACTTCAACTACTCCTAATATACATACTTTTTCACTCCTAATATGTATATTATTTGTTGCCGGTGGGAATCGTGTGAGATAAAAAGAAACAAATCCCATATGGGGAAAGGTTAAGGCAAAAAAATTAGTTTATATGTAATTTGGAGTCACAATTTTATAAGTTAGCTTTTTGTGTTGTATGGTGATCCAATAAACATTGACTCGACCTAATAATGTCAAAGCCCAATATTTGGCAGGGTGTTGGAAATCACATGTGAGATAAAAAGAAACAAAATGAACATCGGAAAGGTAAAGACAAAAGGAATGGTTTCTATATAAATTGGAGCCACAGTTCAATAATGTAGTTTTTTTGGTTGGATGGTGATCTTATAAACGTTGACCCAGCCCAACAATATAAAATCCCTGTATTAGTCGAAATTTAAAATTCCAATTTCCAATATTTCCCATTGATGTGTATGTATAAATGTATAATTTTGAACCAATACTTGTTTCCTCTGAGTTAATTGAAATTTGATGGCAGATAATATGCCCATTCATGCTGGATCAGTTCTATTGGGCTGAGAGAATGTTTTGGATTGGAGTTGCCTCGGAACCATTGAAAAGAAAACACTTGGTTCCAGATAATGTAAATGATATGAGCATTAAAGAAGCAGCAGAATCGCTGTCAGGTGCCATTCGATATGCACTTTCTCCTAAAGTTAAGGCACGCGCAGTACAAATAGCTGAAAGAATCTCCATTGAGGTGATGTTATAATATTTTTTACATGTCTCTCCCTTCATCAATACTAAAGCCGTTGCTGCTGTTATGTCGCACAGATAATTATTTATGATGGAGCTTAATACATAGTTTGGGTCCTAACCCACCACAAGCTTAAGCTTTTAGATCATGTGGTTACTAACCTTAAACTTTTAGATAAAATGATATTAGAGCCAGCTTTACCAAGAGGTTCTTGTTCGAGTCTCCCTATGTGACTGCATTTGTGTTTGTTATCCGCATTTGGCCCTACACTATATCTATATGTATATGGATTGTTAAGTAAATTTGTATTGTGTGTCCGGATGTTTGTTTTCATTCTTTTTAGGCTATGTTGTGGGAAGTAGGGTTTAATTGTAAAACTTGGCTTTCTATTCCTTTCGTCATAGATTGAATTTAATCGTTGAATTAGTGATGCATTACTGACATTCTCCCAAAATTTGCTTCTTTTTAGGATGGAGTCAGTGAAGCTGTGAAGATTCTCAAGGAAGAAATGTGTTTGTTCTAGTTGTGGAGATATGAGTTGATTTTGCTCTCTTTTGGTAATTCTTGGATTGGCCAATCATACTTGCGATTTTTTGTGTTGACATGTCACTTCCTAGACCGTACTCTAAAAAAAAAAAAAAAAAACCCAAAATTTGCAAGAAAAATGATAATGGAATTTGAGAAATGAATAAGAATAACATTATTAGAAATTAACAAGTGTTATACCTGGAGGTGTATATCCAATTGTTCCTCTAATTCTAAGGGAGCTACTTTGATTAGGATTTGAGACTTATGGAAGAAACTTTGCTAACCCAAAATTTCCAACTCTAGCAGTCATGTCATCATCCGGTAGAACATTGCTCGGTTTTAGATCACAGTGAAGGATGAAGATAATCCAATGCAGATGAAAAAGGGTAAGACTTTGAATTTCAAGTTGCTCTTCCTCTATTAGGAGTCGGATGTAACCAATTCTTAAGACTTCCATTTGCTATGAACTCATAAATTAAAGTTTTGAAATTATTACCTTGAAAATCAATACTTAAGCAAGAAGTTATGACTAACAAGATTTCTATGGCGGATATTTTTTAATCTTTTACCTCGGACATGAAGCTCTTCGAAGCTCCTTGTCATTGAAGGTTAAGTATTTTGTCCGCAACAATAGTTCCATTTTGATCAAGAATTCCTTTATATAGAGTCAAAGCTATCTGGACCAATTAAGTGTGAGAGAAAATCCACTAGTTGCTTTAAGGAGTCTTTTTTTTTTTTTTGGTATAAGGGAGGGCAACAAACCAAAGCCCAACAAGCCTAAACTAAGGGGGCAAGCCTAGCAAACGCAAGGCCGTTGTAGTCATCTTTCAAAATGCTTAGAATCTGAGAGGGATGATCAACAAAGTTAGTGATACCCAACTCTAAAGATTGTCCCAGCTTAGCCATACCATCAGCAGCTCTATTCCCTTCTCTGTAGATATGGTGTATGCTGCAACACCAGTTGCTTTCAAGGAATAAAATATTGGTATCGGTATCGATATCGGGCTTTTAAATTTATGGATATATCGGGGATATTATCGATATTGGTGGATATTCGGTAAAAATTTTTAAAAAGGATTTGCTACTGTAGCTCCACGATCTACACCAATTTCTTCTCTATCGGTGGATATATCGGTCCCTGTTTCGATATCGGTCCCTCCAAAATATGGATATATCGGTGGATATGTCGATTTTAAGTTCCTTGGTTGCTTTATATCAATCCTTTGCAAGCTAGGATGATGCTGTAAAGGGGATGATTAATATGAGTATCATTAGACAGAAGCTCAACCGAAGTTTTTGAATCAGATTCCACAATGACTTTCTTGAACCCAGCCTTCCACAAGAACTGAAGACCCTAAAAAATGCCCCATAACTCAGCCTCCATAATGTTACCAGTGCCCTTGTTTAAGGCAAAACCACCAATCCACTTTTTCATATGATTTCTAAACACACCTCCTGCAGCAATAGTGCCCAGCTCCGGGTTCCAGCTACCATCAACATTTAGTTTGACAAAATCAATTTCAGGAGGGCACCAAGCAATATAACTAGGCTCTGCCAAAACCTTGCTGCTGTCATTACTGTTAGCTCTCATCCAATCTTCAATATAATCAAAAATGATTTTACCACCACACAGAGGAAGTTTAAAATTAGTATCGAACACACTCTTGCATCTCCACTTCCATATAAACCACAAGGTCACACCAAAAAGAATGTAGGCAGGAAATCTCCCCATGATCAACATATTGCATCTCAAATTCTGGGTTAACCAATCACACCAGTGCACCTTGAACAAATCACTTTGAGTGACTCCTTTAAAGATATCTTCCCAAACTGTCAGAGTAACCGAGCACTCTCTAAAAACATGATTGAGATCTTCGCATCCCCTACTACACCTGCAGCACGTAGTCTCCCTAGTAATACCTCTATGAGCACGATGCTCATTCGTGAGCAACTTATCATGAAGCACAAGCCAATGGAAATTCTTCACTCTCGGAGGAATTCTAAGCTTCCACAAAAAACTCCACTTCCATTTGGGCAGCTCATCATCCATAAACAGGCTACCATACACACTTTTGACAGAAAATTCCCCATTTTTAGTTAGACCCCAAATAGCTCTGTCCATCCCACTCTGCTCTCTTCCAGCATGGATGCTACTGATTTTATGAATAATATTCCAAGGGAGAATCGTCCTTAACTACTGAATATCCCAATCATCATGAATCATATAATCACTAACTTTCTCAGAAATTTGAGTAGAAGATAAAGGAAAGGTTGCGTGCATCAACAGTTTACCTGTAAGAGGAACCCAGTCATCCTTCCAGAACTCAACATGCCGACCATCCCCTATTCTCCATTTCACACATTTCCGCACAATTTTAGCACCACACATTATACCTCTCCAAGTACTAGAGCAGTCACTTGTTTGCTTGCAATCGATGGTCACCCGCCTATCATCCTTCAAATATTTATGTTTAAGAATATTTCCCCAAAGACCATTCTCATTCTGACTTAGTCTCCAACCGATTTTTGCTAGCAAGGCATGGTTCATCAACTTGGTCTTCTTGATACCCAAACCTCCTTTGCAAGTAGGGAGACAGACAGTATCCCATTTAACCAAGTGAACCTTTTTACTAACATCCGTGTGGCCCCATAAGAAATTCTTATTAAGCTTGTCAAGCTTAGAACAGATTTCAGCAGGTAATTAGACAGATTGCATAGCAAATATTGGAATGGCAGATGACACGGCTTTGATCAAAGTACACCTTCCAGCAAGGGAGAGGGTAGAGCTTTTCCAGGAAGCTAATCTTGTTTGAGTCTTCTCAAGGATTTCCCTATAAGTATCCCTCGTGATACGGCTGTGAATAAGGGGCACACCAAGGTACTTACCAAGATTTTTAGTAATAGGGGAACCACAAATCGCAGCTAATTCTTTAGCAAATTCGTCACTAACATTGTTGGAGCAAAGGATTTTGGATTTAGGTAAGCTCACTTGCTGTCCAGAAATGTCACAAGACATATCCAAGCACTCTTTCATAACATGGGCTTGTTGTCTAGAAGCTTGCCTAAAGAGGATGAGATCGTTTGCAAAAAAGAGATGAGAAATCACCGGTCCCTTTCTCGAAAGTTTGACTGGTTTCTAACTACCCTCAACAAGTTTTTGGTTAATGATGTGGGATAACTTCTCCATACACAAAACAAAGAGGTATGGTGATAACGGATCACCTTGCCTAATACCACTCCTAGGCCAAAAACTATCAGTTGCTTCGCCATTCACAAGCACTTTGAATTGGACACTTGAAACATAACTCATAATAAGCTTTTGAAGATTTCCATAAATTCCAACTTCATTCAAAACTTCTTTAATAAAATCCCAATTCATCCTGTCATAGGCTTTGGCTAAGTCAATCTTCCAAGCAATAAGACCCCCTTTTCCTCTAACCTTTTTAAACTTAGGAAACACCTCTTGAGCAACAATTATATTGTCTTGAATTTGCCTTCCAGGCACAAAGGCAACCTGATTCGGACTAATCAATTTAGGTAGGAGGTGTCTTAATCTTGTAACAATCAACTTACTAATCACTTTATAAGAGGTGTTACAAAGGCTAATGGGTCTTAGTTGCAATATACTAACAGCACTAGTGACTTTTGGGATGAGAGTGATAAAGGTTTGATTGATATGCTCAGCTATACTACCCTTCCTAAAACAGTCAGTCACCATGTTAATCATTTCTTCTTTGCAAACCTTCCAATACTTTTGGAAGAAAAGTGTAGGGAAACCATCCGGTCCTGGCGCCTTTAGGCCACCAATATTGAACAAACAATGTTTGATTTCCTCCTCACTTATGCTCGCAATCAACACTTCCATATTGTCACTTCCCACGGTAGGAAACAAAGCTGGCAACTGGGAATAATTTCCCTTCCTTTGTTTATCCTTAAACAAATTTAAAAAATACTGAACAGCTTCTAATTTCATCTCTTCAGCACTTTCCGTCCAGCTGCCATCCTCTTTTTTGAGCCCCTCAATCTTGTTTCTTCTTCTTCTTCTAACCACGGTTGAGAGATGGAAAAACTTAGTGTTTTTATCTCCATCTTTCAACCAACAATTTCTTGATTTTTGTTGCCAAAACACTTCTTCTTGCTCAAGAATCACATTGTACTCTTTCACAAGTTTCTCTTCAAGAATTGAAAGATGGTGAATATACCTATTACCTAGGTACTTCTGAATCCCCTGAATTCTAGCCAAAAGTCTTCTCTTATTACTGAAAATATTGCCAAATGCTTCCTTATTCCACAATCTAAGAGTATCAGTAAAATCCTTAAGATTGTCACTAATGTTATTCCTATGCTCACTCCAGTAATTTCGAACCAGATCATCAAAATTTTTATGTTGTATCCATATGGCTTCAAAGCGGAATGGCTTGCAGCCACTTTTAGGAATCTGATTACTGTTCAGGTGTATAAGAATTGGGCAATGATCGGATACCACTCTAGGGAGATGCTTCACAAATCCCTCCGCATAACATAGTCTCCACTCCATAGAGCATAGAGCTCTATCCAATATCTCCCATATTTCCTCACCAATTCCCCTTTTATTCATCCATGTAAATTTCGAACCCGTGTACCCCATATCAATCAGCTCATTTCTGTTGATCCAGTTCCTAAGCCCACTATTAGAGAATTTACTTCTACCTCCTCTCTTCTCAGAACTACATGTGACCTCATTAAAGTCCCCCGCAATCAACCAGGGCAGTTGAAAACAGTTTCTTAAAGCATCAAGATAGTTCCACATAGCTCTCCTGTTAGTAACACAGGGGCTAGCATAAACCACAGTAAACACCCAAAGCTTCTCCTGATCAGCCACCAACGCATAAATGCTTTGTTTTGACTTGGCAATAGCTTGAATCCTAACACTACAATCATTCCATAGCAACCATAAACCCCCAGAAAACCCTTCAGCATTTACAATGAGACTATTTGAGAAACCTAATCTTTTGATAATGTTTCTAGCCTTAGAACCGCTAACTTGTGGCTCCAAAATGGCCAAGATATCAAAATGATAAACATTGCGTAAATCTGCAATGATTCTAGCAAAACCCCGCCTACCAGCACCTCTCACATTCGAAACACAAATCATAAGAGAGGGAAGAAGGAGGATGGAAAACTATTCCAAAATATCAGCCATAGCCTCTTCTAAGTTAGAGGCTATTTCTTCAAACATACTATTATTTTTAACTGGGCAGTCCTCAACCACCTCTATACCTTTATTTTCAAAATGTTGGACTTCTGTATGTAATTGGCACAAAACACTAGCACTATCCTGGTTCTCTCCACCTGTGACCGAAATTGGAGATTGTAGCACATGTGGTTTAACTTTACTGCCCATGTTTCCTTTAGATAAACTAGCATTCTCTTGAAAGGATGCTTCCTTAATGCCTAATTTATCTATTTTTTTTTTTGTGATCTTCCTATTCCCCTTACCTGGCTGAGAATTCTGACTTACCTCAGCATTGGTAATCTCTGATAACACAGCTTTACCTTTAGTCTTATTACTCATAGGCTTAGAATTATTATGCACACTCCCCTTATTCATTAATTCTTCCACCTCTTCATTCAATATCTCAAATCTGTTTCCTTCAATGTTTTTTGCGGCTCTTCCATTCTTCAAATTTAACTTAGTGGACCTGTTATCAGCACTGCTGCCATGTTTAACCTCATTAGTCTCACCACCTGTCTTCCTATCATAACTACTCCTAGGATTATCAATACTAATCTTGCTATAACCACCAGCATTATTCTTAGCATAGCCTCCATTCCTCATCCCTACATTAGCTTCATACTTGACATAATTACCACCACCATTCCTAGCCCTTGACTGATTTCTATTACCCTGTTTTCCATAGGAAACCAGCATCCATGGGCCATACGGAGAATCCTCCTTACCATCCCTGCAGCCCTCCTTATTATGAATTGGCTGGACATTACTTATAGTCTCCTCATGAATTGGCTCTACCACACCATCCCTGCAACCCTCCTTATTATGCCCATACCTTCCACATTTGAAGCAAATGGATCCAAGGCTTTCATATTCCACTTTGATGACTTTATCCTCAATATTGAGATATCCAACCAAAGGCTTAGTTATGTCAATTTCAACACATATCCTAGCAAACCTCCCACGGGCTTGATTCTCTGTAATCGGGTTAACCTTACACATCCCTCCCAACATGCCACCAATACTCCATAGGAGGTCAGAGACCATCCACTCCATAGGCAGCTTAGATAATCTTACCCATATTGGCATGCTTTGAATCAGATTTTCTCCAGGAACGAAATTCGGTTTCCACCTTTGAACTACCAGATATTCATTCATATAACCCAAGGACTACTTGTGAGAACATACTCTAAATCTTCTTTCATCTGGAATTGAGCCACGAAATATCCATCTCCCAAATCAGTAAGGTGCCAATGCCCGATTAGGGACCATTTCTGTGTCAGTTTCGTGGTCATGAAGTTCAATGTGTGATTCCGACCCATATTTTTCAAAAACAGTGCATTAGCCCATGGCTTGTGCAGCTGTTCTTTCAATTGAGGAGACAACTTCATCATCGGACCACTTAGACCATCTGGAGACCGTGATATCATCTTGCTCTATTGTCAGTTTTCCATTTTTAGTATCAAATCCAGACCAAGAACTCGGGCTTGACATGCTCATGAGCTTGGATTTGAAGCTTCTAGCTTCTTCTTTTCGTGTTGTATCACGCCGACCTAGACTATCAGACTCAGCTCTAGAACGTTTAGCTGTGCCTCCATTACCCAGATTCAAATTAGATCCGTCACTACCTTCACTAAGGGGCGTTTGTTGAGCAGAAAAGAAGAAAACCTCACTTGGTTTCTCCATATCCAGAAGAAAACAGGAGAAAGGAGCAAGAAAAAGCAAGAAAAATAGCAAAAAACGGAGCAAAAGAGGCGGCGCGTGCACCACACTTATCGCAGACACAGATCGACTATCGGGAACACACCTAGCGCGTTCAATCTTCTATCCCCACGCGCCCATGCTTTAAGGAGTCTTTCATAACACTTTCAAAAGTATCATCTTCAACATCGGTCCAGAAGCTTGTTGTTGTCTTTTTTTTTTTGATCCAACAGAAAATGAAAATTGACATCATGGTTAATCCCAAAATCACACTTGCAATTGAAATTAGTATTTTGAATACTACATAGATCTCGTCTTTCTTTGAGTCGTTGTTGGGACACTTGGGCAGTTGCAGCTTCTTTATGCCTCCACAAAGTCTATTATTATTTCCCACAATTAATATTGCACTTGCATTTATAAAACTGCCCTTTATTGGCACTTCTCCCTCTAAATTATTGAATGGTAAGTTTAGGTTCTCCAACAAAAGAGTTTCCAAGAATTTTTGAATTTGGCTCGGCAATTTTTTACGGGAGAGATCTATATCTCGAATGTCTTTAAAAGAACTTAATGATGGAGGAATGGATCCATGAAAGAGATTGCCATCCATATAAAGGTATTCAAAATTATCACAAAGACCAGGTTCATTTGGAATTTCACTAGAAATATTTTGTCCGACATAACAAGTTTTGTTAGAACTTCTAAATTTCTGAAGCTTGGAGGTATGGATCTAACCAAATGGTTTTGTGCTAGATTTAATAAATAAAATTGGTAAGCATTCAAGAGTAACAAATTTAAGTTGATGAGGTTTGCTAACCCTGGATGAATGCTTCCATATAACCTATTCTCACTGAAGAATAACTTTGGAGTGTAGTAGAGAAATTAGCTACTGAATAAGGCAATGCTCCTTTGAATATTACATACAGTTGACTAAAGAATCTATGAAACTCATCACATCAACTACCCCACTCCCTAAATTATTTCCTTCTAAATTCAGTTTTGCAAGAATTTTCATGCTTCCCAAAACTAACAACTTTCAAGAAAAAATGTTCGAGATTTGGAAGAGTGAGACCTAAATTTTATGGAAGACTTCCATGAAGTTAATTCTAACTCACTGAGAAACTAGCAAGGAAAGAAATATTGTACTAGGATGGAGGGATGGTACCTAAAAGTTTGTTTCCGTGAAGTCCAAGAAACGTTAACATTTTCAATCGACCCAATGAATTTGTAATATTTCCTCCAATTTTTTTTAAAAAAAATAAGCTGAAGTTTCAATCTTGCAGGTTTATTTATAAATGCATTATCAATTACAACAAACAAAATCTTGGTGCATAATATTAAGATGAGATTGATAGAAAAATATTTATGCATCAGCATCAGAATGAAAGTGATCATATTTATTAAGGGTTTTTACAATTTGGAGGAAATACAATACACAATATATATATATATATTTTCCTTCAATAGGTTTTTATCCTAGTTGGTTTTCTAGTAAGGTTTTAACAAGACTGTTTTACACCCCAATGACGGTGAACAACCTGCATAGAGTTTAATAGGCTCAAGGGGGTTTTCATTGAAATCATAAACCAGAGGATTGTTTTTCTAGAAAATATCAAACCTTGGGGTTTTTTTATTTGGAAATCTCCCAAAAATTAAAGTATTATTATTTCTTTTCAATTTTCAAATCAAAGTAAAAGACAAATATTTTGTGAATTTTATGGATTCAAATATTTATTTTCTTTAAAAAATTTAGGTTTACTATAATTTGTAATAACGGTATTGTTTAATTAATTTTAACAAATTTCATAGTTTTCTATAATAAAAAAGAGACCGTTGGTGTTATTGATTCAGATTTCATAATTGATAAATTTGATTTTTTGAAAAATCGTAAGCTTCAACTTAGTTGGTGTTTAAGTATTTACATTCCATGTTTCTTTTACAATTATTTTGACTTTTTTATTTTAAAAAAAATTAGTGTATTTACTGAAAATATATATTTTAAGGGTAAGCTTCGCTATGATATCTGACCAGGTATATCTTTAAATTTAATCAATAAAACTTTCTCATATTATCAATGTTTGGTAAAAAAAAACTATTCTAACACACCATGATGTTAGTTCTGGTTACGTCATGTCCTTGGGTGCACCGATACATTAAAGGGGATCTCATATACATACATACATACATACATATCTCATAAATTCCCTAAATATATGCCAGACGTAAATACGTAAATTACGAAAAGTAGGCATATATATAAGACAATTGATATGCATGGTAACATATTTCTAACTCGCTGAATGTCCATTGGCTTATTCACGGATTTTAATAGTTGAAATATTAGGATATTTATGGACACGAGTGATTTACATTTGCAAACGGGGAATATTTGTATGAATGAAAATTATTATACTTCTTAATGTACTACTTATTAGAGTTATGTTAGCTGGGGAGAGAGAGAATGAATGGAGAAAGTCGGGTGGGCCGTGAATAATTTGGTCAGCTCAACCCTAAATTTGATAAGAATATTAAAATATCTGGTAGTGGTTAAAATTAGTAAATCCATATTTTTTTTTTTTTGATTAATTACTGTAATTTCCTCTTTTATTTTTAATACTCAAAACACAATCTGTCAAGTGCACACCCAACCATATGATCAACTTTCAAGCTCATGAACATGGTTTCTTCCTGGGTGATCTTCTTTTTCTTCGAGTCATACTATATGAAAAATAGAAGAGAACAGAAGAAGCAAATATATATTAATCATCTGGAAGTTTAAAAGTGATTGATTAAAAAAAGTTCTTAATCATCACGAAGTCTATTGATTATACTTATCCAAAAAAAATAGTTCCGGGCGGCAAGTACAATAGGTTTAAAATATCTTTAATTGGAATCATCACCTAGGTTAACATCATCGTATATTAAATTTGCCAGACTTTTTTCTAGGGCATCTTCGTCCAGGTTGTCTGACAGTTCCGGCAAGTCTAATTTGTTTGGCACTTCCTCATTAAGAGTTGAAGCAGGATCAGGGGATATTGGAGATAGATCTTCATATCTCTTTCTCTTCGTTCCTCCTTGCATATAGTCAGAGGAAAAAGAAACAACAAATTAACATAAAGTTCCGTAGATTAATCTGTAATTTGGAAAAAAAAAATATTTGGTGGGAAATATGAAGTTACCATTGACATGATTATTAGTCATGTTGTTGTAAGACATCTCCAAGAACTCCTTGACAGCTTTTTCGTCGGCTTCAAGGATTCCTGACGTAGAATGTTTTTCTGATTTTCCTCTACTAGGAGAGCTTGATGATGTCTGGGATCTCTTTGGCACTCCTTTACCCCCGTCCAAACCCTTGAAGATATTGAAATTTAAGAATGCATGCAAAGTTATATGTAATCGATGAATAACTAAAACTTTTCTATTCCTACACTCACCAAAAAATTTTCTTTTGGGGCTTTGGTTGCCTTCCTCAAATGTCGCGGATATATCTCATATAGAATGAAGTTTACCACCTCGATATTTGATAGAAATGACTCATTTGATTTATTGTGGTGGAAATACTGAAACAATATTTCATCATTTCTTAAATGAACTTTTCGTATATGATCGATCAATAGTAAACCCTGACTATATATAAGCACATAATAGTAATTAGTCCTAATGAGGATTAAAGTTAAATCAAAATACCGTATCAAATCTTCCATCAGCTCGTTGTCTGCGATGAAGCTTCCAGTCCTTGAGTCTCTCAATGAATTTAAGTTGAACATCACGTTTAACATCTGGTTTAATTTGTTCTAAAAGGCATTGAGGCACACGTAGCTGCTATCATTATTCATTGCACAACACATTGTTAGATCGTCAAATAATAACAATTTTAAAAATAAATGTTTAAATGAACGAAATTAACTTCACTGAATTAAAATGATTGATGATGTACATGGTATATATTGAAATTTACCTCTCAAGTTCTGTACGGCCACCTGAAGCATACTCATCTGGAATTTCAAATGAGGTTTGAATTTCCCCAACAACTATGGTTTTTTGTCTTTTTTTCTGAAAAGTAAATTAAGTGGATTACAAACTTTTTTTTTTTTTTGAACGGCAAAGTTTATTAATATAAAATGGCCTAGCCGAAGAGCAACAAACAGAAAACAAGCCCGCAGGCCAACAGAGCACGCAGACAAAAAAAACCCCCAAACTGAAGAGAACACATGACCAACCAACAAAAACTAAACAGAAGAAATCGGTGGAATGGCAATTGTTGAGGTCACTTGTGGTGCACCTCTGTAAGAAATTCGAACACTCAAGAGAAGGAGAAGCTCTAACACTTTATTTCACTCTATATATATTTCTTACACCACTCCACTTCACTTCACTTGCTTACAATAACAATCTGAGTCCCTTTATATAGGGAGATAAGATGAGCTACAATTAATGCAAAATCAACAATTTCAAACTTCGGTTGGGAGGAGACAGTTGGGAGATGACAGAAGAAATCGGTGGCAGCAAGGAGTCAACAATGGTGGCTTCTGGAATTTCGGTGGGAAGCTGCTGGAGGTTGCTGGAGGCTGGCTGACTAGAGGCAAGTTCACATTTCAACATCCCCCCTTAAACTTGACTCTCCGTGTTTCGTCATACCAAGCATTGTCTTTAATCTTGAAAACACATCATGTTTGAGTGGCTTGGTGAAAATATCAGCAGCTTGATCATATGTCCTGCAAGAGACTAATTCCACCTCTTTATTCTTCACATGCTCTCTGATGAAATGATACCGCGTATCAATATGTTTGCTTCTTTCATGGAATACTGGATTCTTTGCTAGTGCAATCGCTGACCGATTGTCGATGTAAATCTCCGTGGGATTAACTTGTGGAAATCCCAAGTACTGCAACACATTCCTGATCCAGATACCATGACAAACAGCTGAGCAGGCAGCAACGTACTCAGCTTCACATGATGACAGTGTCACAATGGCTTGCTTCTTGGATGACCATGTGAACGCTGTATCTCCCATAAAAAAACGTAAAACCTGTCGTGCTTTTACGTTCATCCAGATCTCTTCCCCAATCACTATCTGAATAGCCAATCAACCTGCAATCTTCACATTTGGTATATAAAATACCATCATTAATAGTACCTTTTATGTAACGGAGTATCCTCTTTGCTGCATTCAGGTGAGATTGGTCAGGAGTTTCCATGTATCTGCTGACTAGTCCAACTCCGTAAAGTATATCTGGCCTGGTACAACGTCAAGTATCTCAGGCTTCCAACCAAGCTCTTGAAATAGGTTGGATCAACATCTCCCCTTTCATTCTTTCTTAACTCTAATCCTGTTTCCACTGGAGTTGTGACAGGATTGCATTTTTCCATACCAAATCTTTTCAGAATTTCTTTTGCATAGATACTCTGAGAGATGAAGATACCTTTTTCGCTTTGCATAACTTTAATACCGAGAAAATGAGCCATCAGACCAATGTCAGTCATCTCAAATTCTTTCACCATTCTCCTCTTGAAATCTTCAAACATGGCTGGATTGTTGCCGGTGAAGATCAAGTCATCAACATACAGGCATGCATATAACAGGCTTCCATCAGTCTCCTTCTTCATATACAATGCATGCTCATACGGACATTTCTCAAATCCGTTTTCTTAGAAGTAATCATCAATCCTCATGTTCCATGCACGAGGTGCTTGCTTCAAACCATATAAGGCTTTCTTCAATCTGCATACTTTATCTTCTCTGCCTTTCTTCACATATCCAGGTGGCTGTTCCACATAGATTTCTTCTTCAAGAAAGCCATTCAGAAATGCTGACTTTACATCAAGTTGGTAAATTTTCCAACTTTTCTGGGCTGCCAATGAAATTAGCAATCTGATGGTCTCTAGTCTGGCAACCGGGGCAAAGACTTCTCCGTAGTCAACTCCTTCCTTCTGTTTATAGCCTTTTGCTACAAGTCTTGCCTTGTATCTCTGGACTTCTCCTTTCGCATTTCTTTTGGTCTTGTAGACCCATTTCACTCCGATAGCTTTTCGGCCTTTTGGGAGATTAGTCAACTCCCATGTCTTGTTCTTTTCAATGGATCGAATCTCTTCATCCATTGCACTTCTCCATTTTTCTTCTTGGTTAGCCTTTTCAAAGCTAACTGGATCACTTGTCATCAACAGACAATACAGAGTAATATCTTCTTCCACCTGTTCTGTATTTTCATACAGATCTTCTAAGCTACGTGTTCCTCTAGGCATCATATCTGAGAAATCACGTTCAATTGGTAATGGAGCATCATACCTTTGTGGTGAAGAGGAACCACGTTGAGGAGTCTGCTGATCTCTGGGTATTTGTGGCTCTGTAGCCACTTCTCTTGTCTCTTCTTCAGGTATCAACTCAGCACTTCTGGAAGCTTTGGTCTGATCCCAATTCCAGGATTCATTTTCTTCAAAAATGACATCTCTGCTGAAGATCACTTTCTTGGTGATGGGGTTTTATAGCCGGTAACCCATAGTTCTGTCACCGTATCCAACCAGGATACACTTTTCTCCTTTATCTTCAAGCTTGGTTCTTCTTGCTTCTGGGACCTTGATGTAGGCAATGGAACCAAAAACTCTAAGGTGGCTCACACTTGGTTTGTGACTGCTCCATGCTTCTTGCGGTGTCTTTGTATCAAGGCTCTTTGTAGGACATCTGTTTAGTAGATATACCGCACACAAGACTGCTTCAGCCCAAAAAATTTTAGGCATGTTTTTATCCTTTAACATGCTTCTAACCATGTTAAGGATTGTCCGATTCTTCCTTTCAGCTACACCGTTTAACTGAGGAGTATAAGCTGGTGTGAACTGATGTCTAATTCCTTGTTGCTTAAGGAATTCCTGGAAAGCACCTGCAGTGTATTCTCCACCTTGATCTGATCTCAGTGTTTTGATATAGTAGCCACTTTGCTTCTCCACAAGCGTTTTGAACTCTTTGAAGTAACCAAATACTTCAGACTTC
Organism: Acer saccharum; assembly: GCA_030490815.1. NCBI lineage: Eukaryota > Viridiplantae > Streptophyta > Magnoliopsida > Sapindales > Sapindaceae > Acer > Acer saccharum. Next base: position 16,099,270 of record CM059874.1, read on the forward strand.
CTTTTTAGGAAATAGACCCAAGTCTTCCTGCTGTAGTCGTCAATGAAAGTGAGGAAGTATTGATTCTGTCCATTTGATACCGGCGTCAATGGACCACACACATCTGTGTGAACGAGCTCAAGTGGCATGGTTGCTTTCCAATTTGCCTCATTTCCGAAGCTATTTCTGTGTTGTTTACTGAGAACATAGCTTTCACACATCTCATTTGGGTGATGGATATTTGGCAATCCTTTCACCATCTTCTTACTTCCCAGTTGCTTTAAACTTTCAAAATTGAGATGTCCATACCTGAGATGCCATAACCAGTCTTTGTCATTGATGATGGCTGTCAAACACCTTAGCGTATCATGATGGATTGCGAGAGGAAACATCCTGTTCTTCGTCATCTGGACTCGAGTAATCAGCTTCCCTCGTGCATCTGTAATGGTCAGTTGCATGTTTTGAAGGCTAATTTGATAGCCTTTCTTCAGGAGTTGCCCGAGACTTAGGATGTTTGTCTTCATGTCTGGAACATAATAAACATTGGAGATAAAAGCATGATCTCCATTCTTCTGCTTGATCATGACATCTCCTCTTCCTTGGACAGAGATTTTAGAGAGGTCGCCAAATGAAATTTCTCCTTGAACTTTCTCATCAAGTTCAGTGAACAAGTCTTTCCTGCCGGTCATATGATTGCTGGCTCCAGAATCAAGAAACCAAACATCTTGATTTTGATAGCTTGAGTTGTGTGCCATCAACATCAACGATTCTCCTTCAACTTGCTCTTTCTCTGTAAAATTAGAATTTTCATTTACTTCATTTGGCTTACCTCTGCACTCGTTGCTATAGTGGCCATATTTGTGGCAGTTATAGCATTGAACATTTCTCTTGTCAATGTTCGGACGACTGTTGTACCCGCCTCTTCTTCCTTGTCCTCTTCCTCTTGAGACATAATTCTGCTGTCCACGTCCTCCCCTATTTGTATCTCTTCCTCCTCTGCCTCTACCTCTACCTCTGGTTTCTGCATTTCCAGAGCCTCTTCCACGGGATCCTCTACCTCGTTCTCTTCCTTGTTGTGAAGTCCCCCCTTGCTCGTATCTTTTTCATTGAGTGAGAGCTTTGACTGAAGAGCTTGCTCCAACACTCTGTCATCACTTCTTCTACTGACTTTCTACTCATGGGCTTGCAATGAACCCACTAGTTCTTCAACAGACATCGTCTCTAGATCTTTTGTTTCTTCCAGCGCCACAACTATGAAGTCAAATTTTGGATCTAATGATCGCAAAATTTTCTCTGAAATTCTCATATCTACGAGAGTTTCTCCATTTCTTCTTAGCTGATTTGCAACGATCATAACTCGTGTATAGAATTCAGCAATGGATTCATTAGATTTCATTCGTAAAGATTCGAACTCACCTCGTAGAGTTTGAAGACGGATTCTTTTTACTTTGTCAGCACCTTTGTAGGTCTTCTGAAGGGTGTCCCAGACTTCTTTTGATGACTTAGCCGATGCTATGATCTCGAACGTGGCTTCGTCTAGTCCTTGATAGATTATGGACTTTGCTTTACAATCCCTCTTTCGATCTGCTTTGAGAGTTGTTGTCTGAGCTTCTGTCAATGTTCCTTCAGCTTCTTTGGATGCGGGTTCTGTGTATCCATCTTCCACAATGTCCATCACATCTTGAGAGCCTAGTAGAGCTCTCATTTGTATGCACCAATTGTCATAGTTGTCTTTGGTGAGCTTCGGGATGATAACTTGCGCGTTTCCGTTGGCCATCGAGACTTGAAGTGCTTAAAACACTGATCTAGAGTCTGAATTTTCAAAAACGGAGTGGACGGTTGTGTCCGGAATGGTCCAAAACCTTGGAAACCAGTCTGAGTTTGTCGAAAAAACGAATTCGGAAGCGTCCAAAACGGGCGGTCAAACTTTTTGGCAAAAGTCAAACAAGATAACGGAATATACCTTTTTCTGACGGAATATTCCAGCCGTTATAACGGCGTTAGTGACGTCAGGCTGACGAACCGGGTTGGCAGGTCTATCCGGGTCGGATCTGGGCACGGGGCGGATCTCCGGGTCGGACCGGACGACTGGGTCGGACTTCGGGTCGGACCGGGGGATAACCAGGTCGGACCAGGGGAATAATCGGGTCGGACTTCGGGTCGGATCCTGCAATTCGGGCGAGGAAGAAGACTGGCGCGTGTTGGTGACGCGCCGGTGGACTAGCTGCGCGTGGGCGGCGCTTGACTTCACTCTCAAACTTCAAGCGGCGCGTGCAGCTTCTCTGTAGCTCCGATTTGGGTGAAATTTTCACCGGTGCACTCCTTTTGACGAGTAGAACACTCTGGTGTACTCAAAAAGCTATTTTGAGCACTTTGAATTCTGGGCAAATTTGGTTTTTGCCTCTGTTCTTCGAATTTCTGGTTCTCCTGGGCTCTGATACCACAGTTGGTGGAATGACAATTGTTGAGGTCACTTGTGGTGCACCTCTATAAGAAATTCGAACACTCAAGAGAAGGAGAAGCTCTAACACTTTATTTCACTCTATATATATTTCTTACACCACTCCACTTCACTTCACTTGCTTACAATAACAATCTGAGTCCCTTTATATAGGGAGATAAGATGAGCTACAATTAATGCAAAATCAACAATTTCAAACTTCGGTTGGGAGGAGATAGTTGGGAGATGACAGAAGAAATCGGTGGCAGCAAGGAGTCAACAATGGTGGCTTCTGGAATTTCGGTGGGAAGCTACTGGAGGTTGCTGGAGGCTGGCTGACTAGAGGCAAGTTCACATTTCAACAGAGAACACATGACCAACCAACAAAAACTAAACAGAAAGCAACCCACTAGCAGACGCGAAACTCGTAACCCAAAAGAAAACCAATGCCAAGCCACTCAGAGAAACAACCCAAAACCCAGCAAAGACGAGCCTACGAAGAACAACCGCAAATCTGTCAAAATACTGAAGCAGGCCCAAACAGCACAAAACGCAGACGCAGCACTATTAATTTTAAATATCAGTTAATAGTTAAATTAACTGATATTTAAAATTAATAGTTCATTGTAAAACAACCCATAAATTACCTCATTTTCTTCTGGCATGTGATTGGATATGGGCATGGCTTCAACAACTTCATTATCTGTTTTTCGTGTTTCTAAAAAGACTTGCGCTTTTTGTTTCAATTCAACGATTGCTTGCTGTAACAAATATTTAAACACATATAAAATAATTAGTGATCATCAAAATAAGGAAATAAATATTTTCTAACAGATTGAACGAAGAGAAAAATATGGCATACGTACATTGAGTGCAATTTTGCTCACCCACATTAACTAGAGGTAAGCATTACCTCCCATCTCAGGTGTTGCCACGTGTCCTAAACTTAACCTAAAGTCCAAAGTTAACCTAAGGTTTAGGACACGTGGCAACATCTGAGGTGGGGGTAATGCTTACCTCTAGTTAAAGGGGTGAGCAAAGTTACACTCTACGTACATTAATCAATCCTTCAAGTTTTCTGGTAAGTTACCAAATAAATCCATTTCGATGAGGACCTTTAGATGTTGGTTTTGGAGCAGAACGGTTTCCATCCATTAATTTGAAGCAAAAGATATGAGATTAGTGATCTAGAGCGGTATTTATATATTAGTGTTAGAGAGTAATTATATGTAGTGATGCCAATTGAAGAGCGGTATTTATATGTAGTGATGCAATTAATAGTTTCTTTAATTGGCATCTATATTCACACAGCAGTGTGTTATAGAAATTCCACGAGGCAGTTTTTAATATATTCTTCAATATTTGAATTCGATCTTGTGAATTCCATTTAAAGTATGAGTGCAGTATTCTAACCATATTTCACTGTATATACCAAAAATTGTTGACATATTTAATTTACATTTACATACTCCAAGAATAATAATGCGTCTTTTTATACTATATTTTTACAATTTTCTAATTTTTACCTAGCTACCCTATTTTAGATGTATTTATCTATAAGTTAACATTAAACATTTTGCTTAAATGTATGCAATAAATAATTTATAAGGAAAAAAAAAAAGGATAGTTTATTTAGACTAAGATGAAAAACTAGAAAAATAACTTGGGACGTTAAGGAGTAATTACCTAATACTGAGGTGCAAACCCCGAATGTAATTATCGTCTAGGTTAACTGACAAATATTTTGTGAATTTTTTGGATTCAACTATTTATTTTGTTTAAAAATTTTAGGGTTACTATAATTTTTAATGATGGTATTGTTTAATTAATTTTTAACAAATTTCATGGTTTTTCTGGAAAGAGATATTGTTGTTGTTATTGATTTCAATTTCATAAGTGATAAGTTTGATTTTTGAAAAATCGTATGAGAGTAGTGTTTAAGTATTTGCATTCCACGTTTCTTTTATAATTTGTTTTGACCTTTTTTTTTTAATAAAAACATTGTTATCGATTTTATTTAAAATATATATTTTATGGGTAATTAAGCTTTATTATGTTCTCCTGACTAGATATATCATTACACACACCCTGGCATTTTGTGTGTGTAATGTGTATAGTATTATTTTTTCTTTATGTTTGACTGATTTTCACATTGTTGGTCCGATCACCCGTGGGGACCCGCCTCGTTAGAGGCAGTTTTAACCGTACCATTTAAGTTATAGTATGGGGCCGGTATTTTTTTCAATACCCAATTTAATTTTAGTACGGTTAAGGGATTCAAGTCCCCGCCCCGCCCCATCCACGTACCTGCTATCAATATATATAACATAATTTTCCCTCTCATTTTTTTCCCATTTTTTTCCCTCAATTGAAACACTACTCCATTCTAGATCATTATATATAATATACCCCTCACACTATTATTTTCATATTATTCAATAATATTTTTATGATCTTTATCAAAAAGTCATAAAATTAAAAAAATTAAAAAAAATTAAAAAAAAATTAATGGGATGAGGATGGTAATATGGTATGGGGCAAAAAACCGATCCCCTAATAAGGAATCCTCATATCCGCACCGTTTATTTTACGATGGGTATTCATTGGGGATGGTATTTTTCATACAAATTGGTATTGGGGATGGTAATGGAAAACCCATCCCCGACCCGTACCATTGACATTCCTATTCATTCTGGATCAGTTCTATTGGGCTGAGAGAATATTTTGGATTGGAGTTGCCCAAAACCATCGAAAAGAAAACACTTAGTTCCAAATAATGTAAATAATATGAGCATTAAATTAAAGAAGCAGTAGAATCGCTGTCAGGTGCATTCAATTTGCACTTTCTCCTGAAGTCAAGGCACTTGCAGTACGAATAGCTGAAAGAATCTCCATTGAGATGATATTATCATATTTTTTGTTTGTTCCTCCATCAATAACAATTAAAGTTGTTGCTGCTTTTATGTCGCGCAAAAAATTAGTTATGATAGAGCTTAATACATAGTTCTGGTCCACCACAAGCTTAAGCTTTTAGATCATGCGGTTACTGAGCATAAGCATTTAGATAACATGATACTAGAGCCAGCTTTACCATTAGATTCTTGTTCGAGTCTCCCTATGTGACTGTATCTGTGTTCATTATCTGCATTTGTTGTGCATTGGAGTTTTAACTTAACCCACACGACAAGCCTATTGGTCATGTACGTAAGGAGATGTAATGGAGCCTAATACTGCAGTTACTAACAAGTTTTTAATTGTTTCTATCTGTTTTATCACATCTTGCAATGACCAGATATTCAGCCTCATGCAGTCATGCATGCATCATGGAAGAGCTTAAACTCTATATATCTACTGCAACTGCCATGAGAAATTTAATCCCTAACGCTATGTTTGGTAGGAGGGAGGGAGAGTATGAGGGATTGATGAATTAAGAGGGAGAGAGTATGAGGGATAGGGAGGATAACATCTATCCTTCATGTTGCTTGGTATTGAAACACAACCCACAACCACACCCCCCCCCCCCCCCCCCCCCCCCCCCCCCCCAATCACTCACTCTCCATCCATTGTCATCCGCCCATCATTGGGCGGATTCAATATGGTGGGCCCAGAGGGAGATCTCCTCCCTCCTCTCCTCCTCTCCCCTCTTTTCTCCCTCCAACCCTCTCCCTTACAGAGGTGCATCCGCCTTGGGCCCATGAAAAAATAGCAAAAAATGTTATTAGATTTTAGCTTAAAAGGGCCCAAAAGCTAGTTATTTTTTTAAAACTAGGCCCAATAAAAATAAAATAGATATTTTAGCCTTGGGCCCTTGAGATGTCAGGGCCAGCCCTGCTCCCTCCCTCCATCTTTCCCTCATATCAAAGACCAATTGTTCATCTAGATTCTAATTGTCGAGTTATCTTTGGCGTGTAGATTTATATTTTATTTTCAAATATAAAATTAACAATTTGAGCCGTTGGTGTATAACAGATTACAAGAACATTTTGACAACCAGAAAATTTAAGGTTCAAAATTTGTTAATTAGAACCTGCAACTCCTCGTTTTTAATTATCTTTCAACTTATTAAATATATTATAGTCTCATGAAGAAAAACATTGATAAAGTTTCAGCTTGTGATAATACGTACAATTCTCACAGAGGAGATCTCTGTTGCACAAGCCGTTCACTCTTCTCGTGGTCGTGGAGTTTGGAGTTAGAGATTTGGAATTCCAATCAGAATGTATGTAATGAATCATGTGCTCCACTTTTCTTGTCATTGTCGAGTTTGGAGTTGGAGATTTGGAATTCCAATCACGACATGGGTAATGAATCATGTGTTCTGCCAAGTCGCCAACTTTATCATAAATATTCAACAAAAATTGAAATTATAAATATTCCACAAAAATTGAGAAGCATATGAGAAATTGAAAATTAAATAACTCATATAAAGTCAAATAGAGAGAGAAAATGAGAGTACCATTTATGTGAGTTTAGGAGTGTTTGAGAGTATTTTGTTAAGGATTTGAATGAGTTTAAAGTTAGGGATTCAGAATTCCAAAACATGTGTTTGAGACGTTTTGAGAGCGTTTGAGACTTGAGGGTGTTTTGTTAATCAGATTTGTAATTCTAAAAAGTAAAAACTCATAAGGGCAATATCATCTTTTTATTAATTAAAATTGATTTCCAAGAATTTGGATTAGGTTTTAATTTAGTTCTCCCAAAAAACCCTAAAATAAAAGGATCTAGACATGGGCAGAAATACCCCAACAACAAAAAATATTACAATTGTTAATTTGATTATTTCTTAATAGTGCAAAATATACAGAGATCTTATCCCTTACCACCTACAGCCTTTGTTATATCGCTTTAAACATCGCCTATTTAGTATTTCCCAACTCTTGATCCAGCCTTTTCTTTGCTTTGGGCTAATCTTGGGTTGATGGACTCTTTTCATTAGTTTTTTCTGTAAGAAAATATATCTAATGAAGTATGTGGACCCCTATTATATTTTAATTAAAACCAAAATTATTACAATAAATAAATATATAATATGGTCTCACCTAGGGATGTTAAAATTACCCATTGGTCCGGGGACCCGAACCGTTAGAGGCGGGTTTAACCGTACCAATTAAGTTATGGTATGGGACCGGTATTTTTTTTAATGCCCGATTAATTTCGATACGGTTACGGGATTTCAAGTCCCCGCCCCACTCCATCCCCGTACCCCGTTATATATATATATATATATATATATATATATATATATATTTGAAGCACGTAATTAGTATTGGAATTAACTCTTAAAAAAAAAAATTAGTACCGTGACTACTGTCTTCAGAAAATATAATTTTCCTTCATTTTTTCCCTCTGACTAACATAATTTTCCCTCTCATTTTTTTCCCATTTTTTCCCTCCATTGAAACACTACTGACTACTCCATTCCAGATCATTATATATAATATACCCCACACTATTATTTTAATATTATTCAATAATATTTATATGATCTTTATCAAAAAGTCATTAAAAAAAATACATTAATGGGATGAGGATGGTATGAGGCAAAAAACTGATCCCCTAATGGGGAATCACCGTACCCGCACCGTTTCTTTTAAGACGGGTATTCATAGGGGATGGTATTTCTCATACTAATTGGTATTGGGGATGTTATTGGAAAACCCATACCATTGACATCCCTAGTCTCACCAATTAAATATAATTCCATGTATTTCTATTTACATGCATTTATTAATCAGGAGTGAAATAAAATGGATCGGAATCAAATTCGATGGGAAAGGGAATCAGGAAAGATAACTTAATTCCTTATACGAGAAGGGGATTCAAGTTCTTGTTTCAGTAAGACCTTAATTCATGATATATGTGTGGGGCCAGTCAATGAACGTGATGAAATTTGTTGAGCTTATATTAAAGCTAGTCAATTTCAACCCAATCTTGATCATTATGATAAATCAGGATCAGATTCTCATCAACGTAGCTTCTATTAGAATATTCTCGTACAAAACATGCAACCATCTTTAGTAGGCCAACTAGACATTGTTGTAGTAATTTTTTTTTTAATTATTTTTTTTTTTTTTAAGAGGGGGCGGACTCGAACACTATTGATGAATTTAAAAGTTTGAAAACAGTTAGCGATGGCAACAATTGTGCGTTTTTAACTCATGTAGAAAAAGATCGTAATCGTATCGTTATGAGACCAAACGATATTACATTTGGTTTTTTAATAACTTAGTCTTTAAATATTAATTAGCCACACCCCCCACGGGTTTTTTAATAACTTAGTCTTTAAATATTAATTAGCCACCACAACCACCCCCCCCCCCCCCCCCCCCCTACAAAAAAAAAAAATAAATAAAAAATAAAAAAAATAAAAAAAATCCTTGCTTCGCCATTGGTCTAGACCCACACCGGGTCTGGTCTTGACTTGCAAAGCGTTCAGGTTTTACTTGACCCATAATTGACTCGGTTTTGACCCTGCTTTTTTTTGCTAGAATTTTCACAACCCATAATTGACTCTAGTGTTTTTTGTACCATATACTTCTCCGGTTCTCCCTCTAGAATGTCCAGTTTTCTCTAGCATGCATATAACATTGAGCATACTTATAACATACTTATTCACCTCATCACTTTTTGCCATGTAAGTATTATTTGACTCAATCGCATTGCTTTTTTTAGCAAAAAGTGATGACCCAATTGCATTGCTTTTTTTAGCAAAAAGTGATGAGGTGGATAAATGTGCTATAAGTATGTTCACAGTTATGTGCCTATAAGTATACTTACAGTTATGTGCCTATAAGAGAAAAACTCATAATGTCACCTAATAAAAAAAAAATCAAATAAGTAATAAAACTTTTAGTTGTAATCACTATTATATGTAGAAGTATAATTAAATTTGAAACCAATTCCATCCGTTGGACCCCATATCCAATTTTATACACGCATCAAGACCATCAGCGTGTATCTATCAAAAAAAAAAAAAAACTCATCATGTTCACAAGAAATCTTAGCCAAAATCAATATTTCCCGTTGTTAAATTTCCACCATGACAAAATTTCAAAGTTAGGTGAGATAATGTTTGTCTTTGTTACCTTTCCACTGTGACAAAATTTCAAAGTTAGGTGAGGTAATGTTTGTATACCTAACACATCTGAACAATTCAACAAAAATTAGAATTTGTGACATAAGTCTTTAGAATTTGTGACATAAGTCTTTACATGGTTGACTGAATTTATGTAGGCTTTTAGTTCTATCAGGCCGGAATGATTTATTAATTGGAATGTGAATGTTTTGTTGTAGACTTGTAGGTCATATTGAGTATTTGGGATCATGAATTTTGATGATTTTAATAGTAAAATGGGAACATTCTTCGGAACAATTGACTTTGATTTTTATTTTGATTTTTGGTTGACGAAGAAATTTTAATGCAAGTCATGATTCTGTTAAGAGACACTACTTCACATTCATCTAATGCCCCCTTTTATTTTTTTCAGATTTATTTTTGTACAGATTTTATATATACTCCCTCGTATTGTGCAAGAGAAATACACACTTACGATAAGAGTGAATTTGAGTGCGACAAAAAGGTGAGTCAGAGAATTGAGGAGTAGGTTTTGAGAGGTTTTTCTGTTTATGTTTGGTAGCTGAGAAAACTGTGAGAAAGAGTGAGTGCTGCTAAAATTGCATTTCACTGTTGTAAGAGTGAATGGATCTTTCACTTCATTGCCTTGTTTGTATGTTGAATCCAGTTGTAATAGGCTGAAGGAAAATGTTCCTGACCAACTGTAATTCATTAACAACATGAGTTATGTTCATTCGACCTTGTGGTGACTCCATAGAACATGCTACTCCCATCCTGACCATTGAAATAAGACATTCCTTTATGCTGTTGTTTCTTGCCACTTCTTCATTTATGAGTAATGGATCCACAATTTCATCTACCCGATTAGACAACGCTATCCTAGCAAAATCGTGAAGATTGCATCAAACATAAAGGTCTGTCGGCTTTTTCCTCGTCACTTCTAACAACAAGATTCCATAGCTGTAGACATCGCCATGTGTAGACACCGCACTTCCTAGATCGTACTCTAAAAAAAAAACCCAAAATTTGCAGGAAAAAAGATAAATGGAATTTGATAAATGAATAAGAATAACATTATTAGAAATTAACAAGTGTTATACCTGGAGGTGTATATCCAATTGTTCCTCTAATTCCTCTAATTCCAAGGGAGCTACTTTGATTAGGATTTAAGACTTGTGGAAGAAACTTTGCTAACCCAAAATCTCCAACTCTAGCAGTCATGTCATCATCCAGAAGAACATTGCTTGGTTTTAGATCACAATGAAGGATTGGCTCTTGACAGTGGTGATGAAGGTAATCTAATGCAGATGCCACATCGATTGCAATGTTTATTCTCTGAAGATTGGTAAGACTTTGAATTTCAAGTTGCTCTTCCTCTATATTTGGAGTCGGATGCAACCAATTTTCAAGGCTTCCATTTGCCATGAACTCATAAATTATTGCTTTGAAATCATTACCTTGAAAATCAATACTTGAACAAGAAGTTATGACTTTAACAAGATTTCTATGGCGGATATTTCTTAATGATTTTATCTCGGCTATGAAGCTCTATGAAGCTCCTCGGCGTTGAAGGTTAAGTACTTTGACCACAACAACAGTTCCATCTTGATCAAGAATTCCTTTATATACCGAGCCAAAGCTGCCTAAACCAATTAAGTGTGTAGGAGAAAATCCATTAGTAGCTTTAAGGAGTCTTTCGTAAGACACTTTCAAAATTATCTTTTTCACTATAGGTCCAGAAGCTTGTTGTTCTCTTCCTTTTTTCACCAACAAGAAATGAAAATCGACATCATGGTTAATCCCAAAACCACACTTACAATTGAAATTAGTATTTTGAATACTATAGAGATCTTGTCTTTCTTTGAGTCATTGTTGGGGCACTTGGGCAGTTGCAACTTATTTATGCCTCCACAAAGTCTATTATTTCCCACAACTGATATTGCACTTGCATTTGCAAAAATTCCTTTCACCGGCCCTTCTCCCTCTAAATTGTTGAATGATAAATTTAGGTTCTCCAACCAAAGAATTTCCAAGAATTTTGGAATTTGGCCAAACAATTTATTACGAGAGAGATCTATCTTTCAAATGCCTTTCAAAGAACTCAATGATGGTGGAATGGATCCATGGAAGAGATTTCTATCCATATAAAGGTATTCAATGCTAGCACAAAGACCAAGTTCATTTGGAATTTCACCAAACAAATTATAATTGTCTGACATAGCAAGTTTCATTAGAACTTTTAAATTTCCGATGCTTTGAGGTATGGATCCAAACAAATGGTTTTGGGCTAGATTTAGTACAATTGACAAAGAAGTTAGATTGAAGATTTGTTCAGGTATGGTTCCACCGAGGTCATTTTGGGAAAGTTCTAAAATTGACAATTGTTTAAAGTTTCCAAGGCTAGGAGGGATGACTCCTGATAATTTGTTATTGTGCAAGAAAAGCTGAGATAACAAAGACAAGTTTCCTAGGGAGGAAGGAATTTCTTGTAAGAGTTGGTTATCAAAAAGAACTAATGCTTGTAATTTGTGAAGCATACCCATTTCTTTGGGAATCGGGCCGGTAAATTGGTTAGCATTCATGAGCAACAAATTTAAGTTGACGAGGTTAGCTAAACCTGGAGGAATGCTTCCATATAACTGATTCTCATTGAAGAATAAGCTTTGGAGTGTAGTAGAGATTAGCTATTGAATAAGGCAATGCTCCCTTGAATTGGTTTTGCCATACACTCACTGTGGTTAATTTACTACAGTTGACCAAAGAACCTATGAAACTCATCTCATCAACTTCCCCACTACCTAAATTGTTTCCTCCTAAATTCAGTTTTGCAAGATTTTTCATGCTTCCAAAATCAACTAGCAACTTTCCAGAAAAATGATTATTAGTCAACTGAATAAGTTCGAGTTTCAAAGCATTGGATAAAGACACTGGAATTGATCCATCAAAGGAATTATCAGAGATTTGAAATTGTTTGAGGTTAGGAAGAGTGAGACCTAAATTTTGTGGAAGACTTCCATGAACTTGATTCTGACTCACAGAGAAACTAGCAAGAAAGGAAAGAGGGATGGTACCTGAAAGGTTGCTATTGGCAAGTCCAAGAAACGTTAACATTTTCAATCGACCCAATGAATCCGGAATATTTCCTCCAAAAGAATTGTAACTTGTAAGCAAAAGATATGGTTTCCAGGGAAGTAAGGTTCCCAAGAAAAGTTGGAATGCCTCCTCTCAGATTGTTAATGTACGCGGAAAATTTTCTAAGGTTGTACAAGGAGATGAACTGTGGTGGAATTTTCCCAACTAGCTTGTTGTTTCCTAAAGCTAAAGCTGTGAGTCTAGAGCAACTAGGCAAGTTGGCTGGAATTTCTCCGACCGGAGTGTTTTTTTTTTTTTTTGAGATTTCAAATTGCTTGGCGCATGTGTACTTGCACTATCCAATTGCAAAAATATCTTGTCCGACAATCATAAACCCAAAATGTTAAAAAAAAAAAAAAAGTTTCCCCAAAAATAAAACTATAGCAATGATGTTTACACTTCCTGAAAGCAAAAACAAATTATAAAAATAAAAAAAGATCATCCCCTAAGTTAACTAAATAGGGTGGTAGTTTTGCTACACTTCCCTTGCAACCATGTCAATCTTATTTTGTCACCTTTCAGAGAAATAAAGGTCTCCCTTAGGTTGGGGTCTTCAAAGAGGTCAAGGGTAGGGCGGCCAAATAGAGCCATTCATTGATGCTTTCTATCTCATCCAACGCTTTAATGCAATTGCTTATGGAAAACCTGTTATCAATCTGTGTCTTTGTCCGCGACCTCACCTTAGATGCAGCAATCATGTCTGACATCGCTCCTGCCATAGTCTTGAGTATTTCTTCATCCCTTTCGCTTTGACCCAGAGAAGGCTGAGCCTCAGATGGTCGTTTTCTTTTTCTCTCAGCAATATTCTTAATCAACTTTTCTGACTGTATTGTATCTCCTTGCACTAATTTTGATGACGATGGATTCTCAGGATGCGGGGTTTCACCATCTGGGTGTGAAGTGGAGGCAGTATTATTGCTAACGGAATTGTCCAACCCTTCAAAATGACTCGATTGGGCATACTTGCCATCAGGTGATGTATCGGTGAAGATCGCACATAGCTGGTCATATATTGGACAATCCTTGATTTTAGTTGTGTCAGGCCTAGGCTGTGCCACAATGTCTTCCCACAGATCAAAACCAATGCAGCAAGAATCGTCAATAGTAAAGCCGTTTTGATTATTAGCAGACTTCACATTTAAGAAGCGTGTCCGCAGAACATCGAGGTGCTTTCTCAATTGATTGTTGTTGAATTTGAGATCCGTTTGTCTGTTGAACTCCTCACGTATATGATTCCACGTTTTCTTGTCAAAAACATTGTTCCGTCTGTTACCTAGTTGAATCTGTTTGACTACCAGGTCCACGAATACCTTATCCAATGATGCTGTCCACCTCGTTCTAGAAGAACGTTCTTGCTTGGGTTGCTGACCGGAGAGTTGTTGAACAATGCCAAAGCTGTTAATCTGTTCAAACTACCCAATTCATGAGGGATTTCTCCTTGGATACTGTTATTGTAAAGTACGAGCTCTCTTAAGAAGCTGAGATTGCCAATTAACGTAGGGAGACAAGAAGCCGAACAAACCTCTTGAACTCAGGTCTAGGACGGTGACTCATCTATGCATGTGGCTGTATGTAATTCCCTCCCACTTGCAAAAGTGGTGGGAATCATTCCAGGATGTGAGTATTCCTTGAGAGTCATGAACGATATTTGACTTGAAGGCCCTCAAAGCAACTTCATCGTTTGTCTTAATTTGAGCTGATTTTGTGGTAATTATAAAAGTGGTGGTACAGGCAAGAAGTAAAAAGAGAAGAAGGGATTGAAGGAAACATGAGTAGCATAAGCTTGTATTCATTTCTGAGAATGACAAGTAAGCTTGTCCCCGTTTGTTATGTGTGCCCTTTACCTAGGTTTGCTTCTACTATATATATAGTGGTTACATATTCAAAAGAATTGAACCAACGTATACGGTATACACATGCCTTATCTTAATTTAGGTGAAGAAATTTAGGCCATTATGAATTTGAAAATCCCATTTCAACAGTTGATCCATTTATATTGGTGCCTTGGTGGTAGACCGTAGACAACATGAAGTAGTAGAAAATTTTACCCTTGGAATCGTTGATTGTTGTTGACCTATATGAAATTCTAGTGATTGACCTTAATCAACCCTATTTATGTTAATATTAATACAGACTAGCCCAGCCCATCTATTCGGCCCATGAAGGCACTACCCAATCAGCCTTCTGCTGTCACTAGAAGAGTAAAAAGCCTTTAGCTGCTGATAACGTGACTAGTAGACTCCATTGCTGTTGTGCATATTTAACTTCAAGCTGATGTGATAAAAAAAATATTAAATATTGTCAATATAACCGTCTACTTTCAGACGGTGCACAACCTTTTTTTCGGTTGACTCAGTAAGTATTTAAAATTAACATTAAATTTTCATCTATTTCTAATAAGAAAATAAAATAAAAAAGAAAATAGGAAAAGAAATTGGGCACGTCATTAAAAATAAATATGTTTTAAATAAAAGCATTTGAGACCAAATTTTGAATTGATTATCTATCGAGTCTATCTTTATCTTTTGATATTGTTTCCATGTCAAACGATTATTGGTATACAAATCACTTTTGCATTAGAGATACTCTCCATTTGAAAGAGCTTCTTCAAATAGATCTTTTAAAGTAAACCTTCTAAAGTAAACCTTCTACAATTAGAGCTTTTAATGAGAAGACGTTGGTCGTTTGGTTGTCAATTAGAAAAAAGCTCTTTTAAATGGTAGGATTATCAAAATATTCAAAAACTATTTTAAATGATAGGGTTAAATTAAACATTTTAGTGTTATTAAAAAAACTCAAAAAGATCTACTTGAAAAATCCTAAAATTTGAGTTTCTTCAAGTAGATGTAAAACAACTTTTTTAATTATCTAAAAGCTCTACTGAGTGATAACCAAAAGATAAATAAAAAAAAATTAAAAATTAAAAAGAGCTTTTTTAATTAAAAAAGCTCTTTTAGTCGGTAGACAACTCTTTCAAATGAGTACTAAAGGTCCTCATCAAGAAGGATTTATATGGCAACCTTCGATCTCTAAATAATTGTTAGAAAATAATTATTTCCTTATTTTTGAATATCATTAATTTTTTGGTTCGTATTTAAATATTTGTTATAGCAAATGATTACTGATTTGAAACAAAAATCGCAATTCTTTATAAAAACACAAACAACTGATATTGAAGTTGTTGAAGCCATGCCCGTATTTTTTATTATTATTCTTTTTGTTATATATATATACAGGGCCAAACCCAAGAAAAATTAGTTGCCCGGGCTAATTTATATATATATAGTATTTTTTTTTCCCTGTTACACACTAACATTACAAAGTCAATAGTTTGATCTATTTACTTTTGTTTAGTCAAAATATTATAATGCTTAATTAATGACTCACAAATTCTCATACTATATTTTTAAATTCGGTGTGTATTATGGAAGAAACTTTTGTGATTTTCTTCCTCAATGAACACATATATAATAGAGTTGGTGCGAGACATGTGAGCCATTGATTAAAAATATTTTATATATATATATATAATTCTTGATGAATATTTGTTTATTTTTTTGAATAATAAGATGACACCAATTTGATAATAGACTACTAAAGCATATGAAATACATTGTAAAATTTATGCATAAACAATTATTTAAACTTGTAGTTAAAAAAATTATTTAAACTTTTGGATGATTTAATTCTATAATGTTAGAAGCCCATAATATTATGTATATTTTTATAACTTACTTTGAAGAACAAAATATTTATATTTCACTAAATTTAGAGAAAATATCATATTCTTATAATATTATTAAACTTTAGGAGTGTTTATGCAATTAACCATTTATGTATTGAATTTTTTTTGGGGGGCCCGGGGAGCAGCCCTCTACTATGTCCGCCTCTGTATATATATATATATTGTGAATACACATGGTGGGACTCGAATCTCTAACCAACAATTTGGATGGAAGGTGTACTACCATCTTTGCACAAAGGTAATGTGGATATGTTTTATATATCATTGCTATTATAATTCTCGTATTTCAATTTTATTCACAATTCTTAGTTTTTACTTTTATTTAAAACTATTAAGGCTTTCGTTTATTAATTTTAGGTTTCTTCTACTTCATTAGATACCACACAAGATTCTACAAATGTTTCTTGATATGAAATTAAAGAAAGTTTGGGTGAACAAAATATGGATTCTAGAATCAAATAAATTTCTATTTTAAAAAAATTAAAAAATTTGTATAAAAATCTAGAAATTTGAAACGCAGCCAGATAAGTACTGGTTATATAACCAGTTGCTTCATTTTATTATTTTTTTTAAGTTGGTAGTCATTTGATGACCCTAGCTTGTCCTAAAACCTTTATTGGGAATTAGTCTTCCAAGTTCCAACAAGGTAGCCATGCCCATTTTCGATAGATAATATTCTATAATCTATATTATTGTGATCGAGTTTTTTGGAAAATCAAACTAAAGAATATATAGAAATGCAGAGACCAATATAAAGTACTGAAATCTATTAAATATTAAAAATTTTGTAGCCTTTTATTTGTCAACATATATAAAATATAATAAGAGAGCATCGATCAGACAGAGATGGCCAACTTCATATTCTGACTATCGCAGTGACCTGGAAATCCGCAGATGAAGAAGGTTTTGCCTGTAATTTGGATTTGATCATGTCCTGAGTTATACTTTTTAGCATCACCTCCAGCTGTGCATGTCTCATAACCTTTTTCATCTACAACAACTACATTATGTTGTTGTGGGCTGTAGTTGAATTCTGCAATTTAAGTATTATACTCAATATTAGATATTAAAGTGTACGTTTCCTTCAAAATAATATGTAATGCCTTTGAAAAATCATAAAGTTGAAATGAAATTCTCAATATGACAATATCAATGAATAATGCCTTTTACAATAATTTGAGATTTAGGGAGAAGATAAACTCGAACCTACAACCTGATAGTATATGTGAAGAACATACTACTTGGCCAACTTCATGTTTGTCTGATGAATAATGCCTTTGATCTAGGGTAAAATAAACTTTTTTCTGAATTTTTTAAAAATCACTTTTATGTATTTTACAAAAAAATATATATATACTTTTAGAAATATTGAACTAGAAAAATCATATCTAAAAGAAAAACTTGGGAAGGTGGTATAGGGACGGAGCCGGAAATATTAGTTGGGGGCCATTATATTAGAACAAAAAATAATATATGGAGTGGATCCAGAATGATATTCGGATGTGCACACTCGACACTAGTGGCAATTGTTTATCAATAGTTGTGTTGAAAAATTTCAAAATAAAGAGAACCAAGCTTACCAAGAATATCACCAACTTTAAAGCTTTTTCCCTTGGTCCAATCACTCACTCCAAAGCTCCAACCTCCATCATCTCCAACAGTGTAATTGGCTGCAAAACCAATCTCAAATTGAAGACCTAATAACAGCAATAATGTGGCCATGGCCATAGTTGCACTGCCTCTTGCCTGAGCCATAATCGTTCAATTTTATGAGAAGAAAACTATGAAAAAGAAAAGCCAAGTGTTTTAATTTAATTTCTGCAAGATCTGACAAGGTTTTCTAGCCTATTTATATGAATTATTTTACTAGAATTCAATTGATTTTGTGCAAATGAATTGTAAAGCAACATAATTAATTTACTCTATCGATTTACCAAATCTAAATATATACTTTAATTCTATCTAAAATAGAAAGCTATATATATATATATATATAGAGAGAGAGAGAGAGTAATGTTATTTTGCTCAAATTTGGTGTCCAAATAATGTAGCAACACTCTAATCCATTCATTTAAATCATGCAAATCTAATACAATCTATATGAATGGATTATAATATTGCCATATTATTTAGACACCAGATTTGGATACCGAATTTGGGCAAAGTAGCTATAAATAAATAAATATATATATATATATATATACTTTTAATGAACCGAATAATTAATTTCTTTTGATACTATCATTTGTCATATGACTTATATAGTTATATCATGGAATGATTACTTAAAATTCAAAATTTGAGAGTGAATTTCTTATATTTAGAAAAAAAAAAAATCTATTGAATTGAATGCAATAATTAATGTTTTTAATGTGTTATCATTAATATTTTGTTAAAAACAATTATTTTAATTTTTTGTTATGTTATGATTAATATATTACCATTGATATATCTAAAAAAACAATATGTTTTTAAAATTTACCATTAATTCTTTAAAAATTAAGATTACCCAATATTTCAATTGATATTTAATTTAATTTGTATTGAAAAAAATATTTATTTATTACCATTAATAAGAATATTGATATTTCCATACATATCAACTGCACTCAACATAAAAATATCATTCCATATTCAAATTCTTATAGAATAGCAATGGAATGTCTTCCCATGCATCAATGCTACGTACAATACTTCCAGTGGCCGGTAACAAACACATAAATTGCACATACACTTGTCAAGCTCCAGACCTTGCTTGATCACATTCACATCATCGTGAACCTGGAGCCAATGTTCAAAATCTACAAGTCTCCTCCCGCGGAAAGATTAAGAACACTCAAAAGTCTGCATTTATCAGGCTTGAACCCTTCAAAATGCATCTTTCGAAACATAATAAAGAAAATTAAAAGTCAGAAACATAATAAAGAAAATTAAAAGACTAATAAAGAACAAAACAAAAAAGTTATAAAAAAAAAAATGGATTAGTTAATGTGAAAGGAAATAAGGTTATTTTTAAAAGAGATGTTGTAATAAAATAATTTGAAAGTAACTGGTTAACTGGTTATAACCAGTTACTTCATCTTTTTTAAATTGTTTGGTTGCCACATGTCAACCAAGTATTGAAGGAATCTTATAATAAAATTCTAATAACGTTATTGAGATTTAATCTCCCAACAATTATTTTATTATAAAAATGTAATAATCTAATTTAATTTAATTTAAATAATTGTGTTATATAATTTGAAATGATAATTAGATAAAGATTACACATATCCTCACAATAATCTTCTGTGATTTAAATAAATAGATGATATTTTTTATTATTTGAATTTGTATTTAATTTAATTAAACTATAATATAACAAATTTAAAATAGTCAAAATTATTATTTTTTATTTAAAACTATTATTATTTTCAGAAAATAAAAATATATATTGTTTTATTTTAAAAAAATTGATGTATTATATTTTGAAATTAATATTTATTTGATTTAATTATATAAAATATTTGTAACATAATAATTTTTGTATAATCTAACAAATTTTGGATAAATATTAAATCCCAATAACATTATTGGAATTTTATTACAAGATTCCTCCAATACTTGGTTGACATGTGGCAACCAAACAATTTTAAAAAATGAAGTAACTAGTTATAACTAGTTAACCAATTACTTTCAAATTATTTTATTATAAACATGTAATAATCTAATTTAATTTAATTTAAATAATTGTGTTAAATAATTTTAAATGATAATTAGATAAAGATTATATATATCCTCACAATAATCTTATGTGATTTAAATAAATAGATGATATTTTTTATTATTTGAATTTGTATTTAATTTAATTAAACATATATAATATAACAGATTTAAAATAGTCAAAATTAATTTTTTTTATATTTTTAAAATTATTATTTTCAGAAAATAAAAATATATATATATATATTTTTTAATTTTTAAAATATTTTTGAAGTATTATATTTTGAAATTAATATTTATTTGATATAATTTTATAAAATATTTGTAACATAATAATTTTTGAATAAAAATTACATTTTAAATATTTATTATTATTATTATTATTATTTATATGATAAATTACGTGTAACACTTTTTTTGTACAATGTAACAAATTTTGGATGAAAAGTTGTAATTTAGATGTGTGTTGTAACAATTTCACCTTTGTAACAAATTTTAAGTGATATTTAACAATAAAGTCGTAGCTCGTAACAACTTTACTGTAGCATGTAACAACTCGGTTTATATGGAAACAAAATATGTGTTTTGTATCAAGTTTCACGTAGAAAGATGTAATTAAAACGTTTATGGTAACAATTTTACGTTGGTTTGATGTGTAACAATAAAGTTATAACAACGTTATTGTATCATGTAACAACTCATTTTATATGAGTAACAAAATATTCATACCATGTAACAAGTTTTACATAAAAAAAAAAAAAATTAATTAAGATGTATGTGGTAACGATTTAATGTTGTAACAAATCTGATTGATGCGTAACAATAAAGTCATAGCTCGTAACAATTTTGACGTAGCATGTGATGTAGCGGAAGCGTCTACGAGAAAAACTCGCAAGAACAATTTAAAAAGCAACCTAGCAATATTCTGTTGATCCGCACACGGATGCCAGAATATCAGGCTTTAAATTCGTTAACCCGCGCAGGGTACCAAAATTGGGAGATAATTAGAGAAAACTCTAAAAAATTTATTAATTCAACAACTAACTCTTCAAACCCTAATACAATCTATTTAAAGGAAACAAATTTGAAATCTTTTAGACTCCTAAAGATCCTAAATGAAATTGGGAAAGAATCCCAAATAAAAAACTAAAAACAAATTCTAATCAAAAAAGGAAAAAAAAAAACACCTAATTAAATATATAATAAATGGAAATAAATAATATGTATTAATTACAAGAATATTTTTAAAATCAAAAATCTTCAACAATATCTTTGATAATCTCTCCTGCATCAGCATGTAACAACTCGATTTATATAGATAACAAAATATGTGTTGTGTAAGAAGTTTCACGTAGAAGGTTGTAGTTAAACGGTTTGTGATAACAATTTCATGTTGGTTTGATATGTAACAATAAAGTTATAGGTTGTAATAATGTTGTTGTATCATGTAACAAATCATTTTATATAAGTAACAAAATATTCGTACTATATGACAAGTTTTACATAAAAAAATTTAATTAAGATTTTCGTGGTAACAATTTAATATTTTAACAAATCTGACATGATGTGTAACAATAAAGTCATAGCTCGTAACAACTTTGACATAACATATAACAACTCGATTTATATAGGTAACAAAATATATGTTTTGTAACAAATTTCACATAGAAAGTTGTAGTTAAAAGGTTTGTGGTAGCAATTTCACGTTAGTTTGATGTGTAACGATAAAGTTATAGGCTGTAATAATATTGTCGTATCATGTAATAACTCATTTTATATGAGTAACAAAATATCCGTACTCTGGAACAAGTTTTGCATAAAAAAAAAAATTGTAATTAAAATGTATGTGGTAACAATTTAACGTTATAACAAATATGCTGTGAAATGTAATGATTAAAATATACATTGTAACAACTTTGTGGTAGAATGTTTATAACTCATTTTATTTAAAAAAATATTTATTCATACTATATAACATGTTTTGTGTATAATTGTAAGCATATTCTTTATGGTAACAATTTTACGTTGTATAAAACAATGTTATTATGTTTTTATTTAAAAAAAAAAAGTAAAACAATAATATTTATAGGTTCTGATTACTATTATAAATTTATAATGTAAGAATCTTTGTTTTTATTTTACAATTCATTTTTTAAGAATACTAATAAAATCATTTATTTACTTTTGTTAAATTATATATAAAGAAATATATATCCAATATAAATATTTTATTATTATTTTATATATATATATATATATATATATACACAGAAATTCTATTATCAGTTCGAACTGACAAAAGTTATATCAGTTCCTCGCATGTGGGCCACTGGATTTAAATACTTTGACTTGGCTGCATGCACTTGTCAGTCAAAGTATTTAAATCCAGTGGCCCACATACAAGGAACTGATATAACTTTTGTCAGTTCGAACTGATAATAAAAAGACTGTATATATATAAACCTCATTTCAATTAAATAGTTTAACATTGCTAAAAATATATGAGGCTAATAGAGCCTCTTTGAAATTGTTACTATCAATATGCTACCGTTAGTAGTGTCTAGCTATGAAATAAAAATAAATTATAACTAATTAATATAATTTATTTCATTCTAGTTATTAATTCTTTATTATTTGTTCAATATTGTATTTTTAATATATATATATATATATATATATATATATATTACTTATTGTATGTGATGAATTTGTATATCGCATTATTGTTTTTAAGAAATTATCAATATATTTGTATTTGAATTCATATATTATTCTACTATATACATAATTGTAATATTTTTACTATATCATATGGATGAAATTGTAGTTATAAATCATTTCCACCAATAATATATCTTATTTTGTTTTATGTGAATGATTTAGCTAACTGCAATTGAAATTGTTACTATTAATACTACTGTTAGTGTAGCACTTCCTAAAAATTAATATAATATTTTTACATTATTTCCATGGAAATTGTTATTTTTAAGAGTAATACCATTGTTGTTGTGATATCAGTGACTAGCTATGAATTAACTATAAATTATGATTATTTAATGTAATTTATTATAATAGACGTATGATTGTATTGTATAGTTATAAATAAACTATAAATTATAATTATTTAATGTAAAAAATTTCATTCTACTAACTAATTCTTTATTACTTATTCATTATTGTAATTTTACTGTTTGCATTTAAAATTATAAAACGTAATTAAGGTTAGACTAGCCCAGACCTTAAAGGGCAAAGCCCCAAGGTCCAAGCCTGTCATGACGTTTAATATGTTCATATGTATATGCTAGGCTTAGTTGTTATTTATTTATTTATTTATTTATTTTTTAAATATTGCACTATTACATAAAGCGGGGTTTTCTTTGGGATGGGGAACGACTTGAACCCGCAACCTTGTGGTACAGGTGTAAGAGGTTTTACAACCGTACTAACCTCATCTCATCTATATTAAGCTTAGTTGGGAGGCCCATTGTTCATCAAATAGATATGTCTTTATTACTTATAAAGTATTGTATTCCATTTTCTTCTTTCCACGTAGGATTGCTTCTTATGATGTTTGAATCAAACATTTATAATGTAAATTGCTAATACACATAATTTTCACGTTTGGTATATTTTTTACTTCTTGTATTGAAATTGCTGATACACATTATAGTATGATATCTTATTTCTTGTAATGAAATTGCCGATACACATTATTTCCACCAATGGTATGATATCTTATTTCATGTATTTGAGGGGTGATTGTAACACTGCAATTGCAATTATTAGTATCAGCAATGCTTGGTTATGAATTAACTATAAATTATAGTTATTTAATGTAATTCCTTATAACAGAAGAATAATTGTATCACTCAAATTGAATATATATATATACACAGTGGTTCTCTCATGAGGGATCCCTCATTTATAGAATTCTAAGGACCGTATTATTTGACCGTTGGATATATCTAATGATCATAAATTAATGAAAAATCAATGAATCAGGGCAGCTAAAATTCAATAAGCTGCCCACTAGAATATGGAAAGAGCAATTAATGCTCCCTTGATTCTTTATTTAATTTTCCATAACCATTATATTTAATTTAAAGCATTTACTTATCAATATTTTTTTAATTAATTTTTTTTAACACTAGCCGGATCCTCTTCTATCCCATTGATTTCCTTTTCCTCTTTGGAATGATTTCCTTCTTTTGATTTCAATTTTTAAGTTGCAAAGAATTGCCTGCAATTTTTTTGCATATAGACAAAAACAAAGTACTCCTACAATTATTTTTCCATCTAAACAAACTACTTTCCTTGGAAATATTCTTTGGGATAGAAGATTGCAAAAGGATTGAAGTCAATTTGAGACCGAGAAAGAAGGTGAAACTCCATTGCAATGAAGGTGAATAAATGAGAGAAAGCATAACAATGGAGTTTCACCTTCTTTTCGGGCCTCGACTTGCCTTAGATCCTTTTACAGACTATTTCCAGGAAAATAGTTTGGTTAATTTTAAAATAAAATCAGATTTAATTTGTTTGTGACAAATATGAGAGAAGAATTTGTTTAGATGGAAAAATAGTAGTAGGAGTACTCTTTTTTTGTCAAGATGCAAATTAATAATTGCAATTTTTTACAACTTGAAACTTGAAAGCCGCCACACCACCCCCACCCCCCACCCCACCCCCCCCCCCCCCCCCCCCCCCCCCCCCCAAAAAAAAAAAAAAAAAAAAAAAAAAAAAAAAAAAAAAAAAAGGAAGAAGGGAAGGAAATCATATGCAAAAAATTCCAAGGAAAGTAGTTTGTTTAGAAATTTAGATGGAAAAATAGTTGTAGGAGAGGATCCGGGCACTGTCAAAAAAAATTAATTAAAAAAATATTGATAAGTAAATGCTTTAAATTAAATATAATGGTTGTGGAAAATAAAATAAAGAATCAAGGGATAGTAATTGCTCTTTCCATATTTTAGTGGGCAGCTTTCTGAATTTTAGCTGCCCGGATTCATTGATTTTTCATTAATTTATGGCCATTAGATATATCCAACGGTCAAATAATACGGTCCTTAGAATTCTATAAATGAGGGATCCCTCATGAGAGAACTACTGTATATATATATATATATAAATTATAAATCCTTTTTTTTTTTTTGAAGTAATTTAAATCCTTTTTCAAAAAAAAAAATTAAATCATTTATTACCTAATATACTTTATTATCTCTTACTATTATTAAGTATTTGAAAAAAAAAAAAAAAAAAACCTATTGAAGAGGTTTCATGTTTTTACTGTAATAAAAGATTTTAATTTCAAATTTTAATAACATCCATTGGATTTACTTTTATTCAATCCAATGGCAGTTATTAAGTCCAATAACGTTATTGGACCAGTAAGGTGGTATGACCCCTTGCAGAAGTATTCAATTTTTATTTTATTTTTTTCAACTCCATGGAGGTTATTGTCAAGCCTAGTGATAAATTAATTTATTTTTCCATATTTATTTTCTAAAGACATTCCATTTTTTTTTTTTTAATAAACTCACTTTTATTTTATTTTTTTCACGTGTCCTCTCATATATGATTCAATACAAAAATAAAAAAGTTTGAAACCTTTTATTGAGAGGTAAATAGTAGTGTGATTATTTTTATTTATTATCGTACAAAAAAATTTATTTATTACCATTTATAAAAAATAATATGAGTGAATTTCATATATTTAGGAAAAGAAACAAATGAATTGATTGCAATAGTTAATGTTTTTAATATCTTACTATTAATATTTGATTAAAAAATTATTATTTTAAATTTTTGTTACGTTATATTAATATATTATTATTGATATGCATTTTAAAATTTACCATTAATTCCGTATCAAACAGATTACCATTAATTTGGTATTTACAATTGATATTTTAATGGGAAAGTATCATTTTCCACCATGACTTTTGCCCTATTGTTAAGACGAGGACAAGGTTTCGCTATATTGGCCGGTCTCCCCCCTCAAATGGAAAGAATGTATTATATATCCCTTCTGTTACCTTCTCCATCCGTTAAAATTGAAGCAAATGACCATTTTATCCTTCAGTTTATTACCATTTTAACCTCAAAATATTCATTAAATAAAAAATATATTTAAAAAAACAATAAAAAAAAAAAGATGGATCTCCACCGTCCATCTTTACGATGGATGGTGGATATCTCTTTTTTTTTTATTTATTCAAATTTAATAATAATAATAATAATAATAATAATAAAATCTTTACTTCAAATATTTATATTTATTACCTCAAAAAATTCATTTTGCTTAAAATAAAAATAAAAAATAAAATAAAACCTTCCCCGAACAATTATCATCTTCTCCACCATAAATCATCCACCATCATCCACAATCATCTACCATCATCACCAAACTAGAAATCTAGAAATCAACAAAACTCATTCTCATCAGTTTTCCAGAAACCTAAAATTTGAATAACATAATTACACAATTTTTACTCAAACCAAAACCTAAACAACAAATCGAAAATACAAATCAATATTCACCCAGAAACCAACAAATTTCAGAATCAGTCACCAACATCAACACCCCAACCACCAGTCCACCACCACCATCATCATCAATACATCATCATCACACCAACACCAAACCCAAACCCAAACCCAAACCCAAACCCAGATCACCAACAACAACCAAACCAAGAACCCAGATCACCACACTACACTAGCATACCTTAGAACAGACCACCACCACCACCACCAGAAACCAAACCGACCCACCACCACCATCACCAGAAACCAAATCGACCCACAACTAGTCAAACACACAATCCAAATCGGTCTAACACACATTAACCACTCAACCACCAACTCTCCTTCTCTCTCTCCCTCTCAAGAACAGCTAGGTTCAACCCAACCCAGATCTGGAATCGAACCCAGTTCCGGAATCGAACCAACACACCAACCCAACCCCATACCCAAACAACCAGCACCCAGTCCACCCCCACACAATCGAACCCAGAAACCCAAATCATCATTGTCAAAGACCCAGATTGAAACCCATGATGACCGAATCAAAGACACATGAGATTGAGATCAAGAGAAGGATGATGATATCGATCGATCGAGAGAGTTTGGGTTAGGGTTTGTAGATGAAGGTTGGAGTTGTGGTGGATTAGTTAGTTGAAGAAGATGATGGAAGTTTTTTTGAGAGAGATGATGTGAGAGAGATTAGATAAGATTATGTAATTCAATTATTTAATTTTCTGGGTTTGAAATTGTTGAAAGATCTCACGATCTCTATTTTTTTTTTTTTGGGTGAAATGTAATTTTTTTTTTTTTTTGAGGTTTTGGTGATACACTTATGAGATTACAAAATTGCCCCTTTCATTGTAACGGTCAACGTTATTTTGAAAGGAAAATATGACAGAAGGGGTATATTAAACATTCTTTCCATTTCAGGGGGATTAAAGGCCAATATGGGCAAACCCTGTCCTCGTCTTAACAATATGGCAAAAGTCAGGGGGGAAAATGATACTTTCCCTATTTTTATTTGGCATTTTAGGTGCTCAGTTAGCTTGTTGACAGGCTTGCTGCCGATGGAGCTGTTGTAATGATTATTTTTTGGTTTTTTTTGGATATAACTTATCGGTATGTACATTTTTCAACAACTATTGTATGACAGTGAGATCATCGGATCATGTAATGTCACTTACAATTTTCTTATTCTTCTCCCAATATATTCATCTTTTTTGGTATACGTGGTGATGATTGTTTTACGATGATTCAGCATTTTCCGTTGGTGTTGATTAGTCTAAGTTGGAAGCTAACATGAATTATGTGTGGAGGCAAAGTAACATGAGGTTGGCCGGGTGGTAAAGGCCCTCACACCTTGACACCCACACTATGAGATTGTGGGTTCGAGTCTCTTACCTCTCCCCCACAAAACCTCGAATTATTAATGCAATATTTCAAAAAAAAAATAATAATAAAAGGAATCATATTGTACGTGTTATAGAAGATGGAATGCAACCAATTAAGATAATAGCAAATATCTATACAGAGGATTTAAGTAGTTTAATCAACATTTCATTTCACAATTTTACTGCACAACTCAAGTCTTGCTCTTGTGAAATGAAAAAAATAAAAAAAAATTAGTAAAATGAGATCCAGTTATACATATAATATATAGCTTTGCCATTAAGTAGATCTGCAAATGAAATAATGCAGTCTTTTGGGCTCAACATACATACATATTGGTGGGCTTCATTGCATAAAGGCAAGCCACAACCCAAATAACACACGCATTCTAAAACACAGCAAGGTTGGTAAAAAAAACAACAAAGACACAGAAAAAACATTACAGGAAATGTAAGTGTTTCGAGTACATGTTGGATTAAACTTAGAATTGAACATTGGTTTTGAATGATTGACCAAACCTCCAGTTGGAAGGTATAGCATTCAAAGCTGTGAGGATCTTACCATCGATAGCTTGAATTCTGAAGGACAAGCTCTGACCATTGAGATAGGTTAGACTCTGCCAATTGGCACCCCAGTTCCTTGACATGGTCTCCCATTTACTCATTCTAGACCCTTTTATCCAAACACTTGAAATGTCTCCAGCTCCACCTACATTTGATATCAGCACCAGCTCAAAGTAGTCCCTTCCATTAATTGTCAATCTAATGCCTCCACTTCTCTTGCATCCAACCCTGATCATCACACAACAAAAACATATCTTATTAATGATATATACATAATAATTCTCTTGTCAAGTCGGTTTGAATTTTTTTTTTTCACAATTGAAGTTACATAACGTTAGCTAGAATACATACTTTCGGTAGAATATAGGTACAATTCCAGCTCTATAAATGGCAATGGATTCAAAAGCAGGTTGAGCCATGTCGAAGTGCGGTCTTGGAGGGTTGCACCAACCGCCATTGTCACTAGGGAGAGCGAGGTTTGGTGGGCAGAAGTTTGTAGCAGTAATGGTGATGGATGTTCCTTTACGGCACCATTGAGGAACCTTGGTGGCATCGCAGACTATTTGATAACATCCCCCACATGACTTTCCATCGTTGAACAAAGCTATACTCAACGCCGCAGTATTTGTCCCGTAACCATCAGTGTATAAATTTCCATACCCACATGCACCACCTGAAACCCAATAACAAGAAATAAATTTCTCAACACCATATTAGAGAGGACTAAATAGATCCTGTAAATTATTTAATGTGCCCTGGAAAGGAAACATGTGAAATAAAAACTTACCCATTGTTCCTGAAGCGTCACTTCCACCATAGAAAGTTGAATGGGCTTGAAGCCAAGCAGTGGATGTTGCATCAATGGAGATCAAGATTGAAGCTAGTATGAAACTACTCAATGAAAAGAGACCTTCCATTATTTTTTCTTTTTTCTATAAAACAAAAGGAGTACTTTATTATCTGATTTGATGTTGAAGATGGTGGATTAGGGGAGGTATTTATAATCATTGGCATGGTGCGGGTAGCTCTTAAAAAATCAATTGATACTAGTTTGCTTCCTGCACGATGTGCGGGAACAGTAAAACAATATTAACGTAATCGTTATCAAATTTATACAGATATATATATATTAATTTGTTTTGAAAATTATTTAGTTATTACTATTTATAAAACAAAAATAAAGTATTTTTGAGTAAATTGGGGTGTATTTAGAGGTTTTATAATTATGTTATATATATATATATATATATATATAGATATAAGTTTATTCAAGAAATACTTGTAGATTTTTTTAAATAAAAAAAACTCCATGGAGGTTATTGTCAAGCTTAGTGATAAATTAATTTATTTTTCCACAATTATTTTCTAAGGACATTCCGTTTTTTTAATAAACTCACTTTTATTTTATTTTTTCACGCGTCCTCTCATACCTAATTCAATACAAAAATAAAAATGTTTGAAAACTTTTATTGAGATGTAAATAGTAGTGGAATTATTTTTATTCATTCTTGTACAAAAAAAGATTATTTATTACCATTTATAAAAAATAATATGAGTGAATTTCATATATTTAGGAAAAGAAATAATTGAATTGATTGCAATAGTTAATGTTTTTAATATTTTACTATTAATATTTGATTAAAAATTGTTATTTAAAATTTTTGTTATGTTATATTAATATATTACTATTGATATCTTTTTTAAAATTTACCATTAATTAATATATTAATTTTGTATTTGCAATTGTTATTTTAATGGAAAAGTATCATTTTCCACCCTGACTTTTGCCCTATTGTTAAGACGAGGACAGGGTTTCGCCATATTGGCCGGTCTCCCCCCGTCAAATGGAAAGAATGTATTATATATCCCTTATGTTACCTTTTCCATCCGTTGACCGTTAAAATTGAAGCGAATGACCGTTAAAATTGAAGCAAATGACAGTTTTATGCTTCAGTTTAATTACCATTTAACCCTCAAATATTCATTAAATAAAAAAAAAAATATTTAAAAAAACAATAAAAAAAGATAGATCTCCACAGTCCATATTTGCGATGGATGGTGGAGATCTCTCTTTTTTATTTTTTTTATTTAGATTTAATAATAATAATAATAATAATAATAATATCCTTACTTCATATATATATATATATATATATATATATATATATATTACCTCAAAATTTTCATTTTGCTTAAAAAAAAAAAAAAAAAAAAAAAAAAATCCCCCCAACAATCATCATCTTCTCTACCATAAATCATCCACCATCATCACCAAACTAGAAATCTAGAAATCAACAAAATTCATTCTCATCAGTTTTCCAGAAACATAAAATTTGAATAACATAATTACACAATTTTTACTCAAACCAAAACTCAAACAACAATCGAAAATACAAATCAATATTCACCCAGAAACCAACAAATTTCAGAATCAGTCACCAACATCAACACCACAACCACCGGTCCACCACCACCATCATCATCAATTCATCGTCATCATCATCATCATTATCATCACCATCACACCAACACCAAACCCAAACCCAAACCCAGATCACTAACAACAACTAAACCAAGAACCTAGATCACCACACTACACCACCAGACCTTGGATCAAACCACCACCACCACCAGAAACCAAACCGACCCACCACCACCACCGCCAAAAACCAAATCGACCCACCACCAGGCAAACACACAATCCAAATCGGTCTAACACCCACTAACCACTCAACCACCAACACCAACTCTCTTTCTCTCCCTCTCAAGAACAGCTGGGTTCGACCCAACCCAAATCTGGAATCGAACCAAATTTTGGGTTTGAACCAACACACCAACCCAACCCTACACCTAAACGACCAACACCCAGTCCACCCCTACCCAACCCCACACCCAAACAACTAACACCTAGTCCATTGCCACCCAATCGAACCCAGAAACCCAAATCATCACTATCAAAGACCCAAATTGAAACCCATCACCACCAGATCGAAACCCACGGCAGCCGAATCAAAGACACATGAGATCGAGATCGAGAAAAGGATGATGATATCGATCGAGAGAGAGAGTTTGGGTTAGGGTTTGTAGATGAAGGTTGGAGTTGTGGTGGATTAGTTAGTTGAAGAAGATGATAGAAGTTTTTTTTAGAGAGATTAGATAAGATTTTGTAATTCAATTATGTAATTTTTGGGTTTGAAATTGTTAAAAGATCTCACGATCTATTATTTATTTATTTATTTATTTATTTATTTATTTTTATGTTTTGTTTTATTTTTTTATTTTTGTGAAATGTAATTTAATTTTTTTATTTTTTTGAGGTTTTGGTGATACACTGATGAGATTACGAAATTTCCCCTTTCATTGTAATGGTCAACGTTATTTTGGATGAAAAATGTGACATAAGGGGTATATTATACATTCTTTCCATTTCAAGGGGGATTAAAGGCCAATATAGGCAAACCTTGTCCTCGTCTTAACAATATGGCAAAAGTCAGGTGTGAAAAATGATACTTTCCCTATTTTAATTTGGTATGTTAGGTGCTCAGTTAGCTTATTGACAGGCTTGCTGTCGATAGAGCTGTTGTAATGATTATTTTCTGGTTTTTTTGGATGTAACTTATCGGTATGTACATTTTTCAATGGCTATTGTATGACTGTGAGATCGTGTTATGTCACTTACAATTTTCTTATTCTGCTCTAAATATTTTCATCTTTTTTGGTACACAAGGTGATGTTTGTTTTGCGATGATTCAGCTTCATCATTTTCCGTCTGTGTCAATTAGTCTAAGTTGTAAGCTAACATGAATTATTAGTGTGGGCAAAGTTGGCTGAAATTAGTAATGGCAAGGAATGCTGGTTCCTACTCTACATGTGTTATAGATGATGGAATGCAACCAACTAAGATAATAGCAAATATCTATAAAGAGGATTTAAGTAGTTTATTCGGTTTGAGATTTTTCTAATTGATCTATTTTTTTTTATAAGAATTCTTTCTAATTGAATCCTTTATTCAACATTTCATTTCACAATTTTATTGCACAACTCTCCAGTTTTGCCCTTGTGAAATGAATGAAAACAAATAAAGTAAAATGAGATCCAATTATACATATAATATATATATATGGTTTTGCCATTAAGTAGATCTGCAAATGAAATATGCAGTCTTCTGGGCTCAATATACATACATAATTGTGGGCTTCATTGCATAAAGCTAAGCCACAACCCAAATAACATATGCATTCTAAAATATAGCGAGGTTGCGAAAAAAAAAAAAAAACAAATACACAGAAAAAACATTACAGGAAATGGAAGTGTTTCGAGTACATGCTGGATTAAACTTGAAGGTATAGCATTCAATGTTGTGAGTGTCTTTCCATTGGTGGTTTGAATTCTGATGGACAAGCTCAGACCATTGAGATAACTTAGACTCCGCCAATTGGCACCCCAGTTCCTTGACATGGTCTCCCATTTACTCATTCTAGACCCTTTTATCCAAACACTTGAAATGTCTCTAGCTCCACCTACATTTGATATCAACACTAGCTCAAAGTAGTCCCTTCCATTAATTGTCAATCTAATGCCTCCACTTCTCTTGCATCCAACCCTGATCATCATACAACAAAAGCATATCTTATTAATCATATGGGTACGGATATTGACATCCATAAAAATGATAAGCGCACTCATATTTAAAAGTACACCCATGTTTAAAATTTAAAATTAAAACATTACTAGAAACACCCATCTTAATGTCAATAGTACCCTTATTTAAATGACTGTTTTCATTTTAATACAATTTATTTATAAACCCTCATAAGTTATTAACACACCCAATTTTACAAATCATAAATTTTGCTTCCATATCCTGTGAATACCCAAATAGATCCCACTAAAAAGTTGGGACCCAACGGGTTTATGGAATGCATAGTGAAGAAAATGTGATGTGATCAACAAAAGTCTCGAACTGTAAAGATCTTACAATTATTATTTATTAATATTTAAATCACAGACTTTCCATTGTTCTTCATCTTCTACAGTCATTTATTTATAAAAAGAATAGATTTTTGTGTTGGATATATGTTTCAGAAACTATTTTCTTTCTCTTTGTTTGATAAAAATGTTTTCAATCACTCAGCTTAACTCTTTGACCTTGAAGAAGATGAATTTTTCTCGCAGGTAAAAAAACATATATATACACCACCAATTTTTATTTTTTTTTTGAAGGAAAATTATATAATATCGTAATTGCCAGAATCAGTAGTAGTCGACCACAATGAACCCAAAATCCTGTATTAGTTAGCTTACAATAAAATTGAGGGATGTTCCTCACATAACTTGCGCAGCTCCTGTCAAACTAGAAAACTTCCTTGCATTCGTTATTGCATACAATGATAAAACTTTACATGTGATTCTAACTGATAAATAATATTAAATACAACACGAAATGGAATAACTAGATAAAGAAAGAATAACTAACCACAGGTGCTTAAAACAATCTAACCCATTAGAGATTTGAAATGATGTTCCTGATATAACATTACCAGTTTTGGTGGCGACTTGATCTTGGAGAATGCTCTGTGAATTTTTGGCTCCGTTGGGCTTTTGTTCTTCTTGTTCTTTAATAATAATAATAATTAAAATTAAGGTTGAATTAGGGTTTTTTTTAATTTTATTTTTAATAAAGTGATATAGTTGAAGATATGAGTGTAATTAATGGGTGTAAATAGTATTTTGTTTATTTTTAGTTAAACTAATTTGTCCTTATTGGTAAATTCATATTGGGATATTTTTGTAATTAAATTTTTTATTAAAATATGGGTGTGCTTATCATATTTATGGATGTCAATATCGGCTCCCTAATTATATATACATAATAATTCTCTAGTCATGTCGGTTTGTATTTTTTATTTTCAGAATTGAAGTTACATAACGTTAGCTAGAATACATACTATCGGTAGAGTACAGGTTCAATTCCGGCTCTGTAAATGGCAATGGATTCAAAAGCAGGTTGAGTCATGTCGAAGTGCTGTCTTGGAGGGTTGCACCAACCGCCATTGTCACTAGGGAGAGCGAAGTTTGGTGGGCAGAAGTTTGTAGCTATAATGGTGATGGATGTGCCTCTACGGCACCATTGAGGAACCTTGGTGGCATCACAGACTATCTGATAACATCCCCCACATGACTTGCCATTGTTGAACAAAGCTGTGCTCAACGCCGCGGTATTTGTCCCGTAACCATCAGTGTATAAATTTCCATACCCACATGCACCACCTGAAACCCAGTAACATAAAATAAATTTCTCAGCACTATATTAGAGAGGACTAAATAGAACCTGTAAATTAAATAATGTGCCCTGGAAAGGAAACATGTGAAATAAAAACTTACCCATTGGTCTTGAAGCGTCGCTTCCACCATAGAAAGTTGAATGGGCTTGAAGCCAAGCAGCAGAAGTTACATCAATGGAGATCAAGATTGACACTAGTATGAAACTGTTCAATGCAAAGAGATCTTCCATTCTTTTTTCTATAAAACAAAGGCAGTACTTTATTGTCTGATTTGATGTTGAAGATGGTGGATTAGGGGAGGTATTTATAATCATTGGCATGGTACGGGTAGCCCTTAAAAAATTAATTGATATAGTATTTGAATCTTACTATAGTATTTCACTAATTGTGATATTAAAAGATGTCTTAATTTAAGTAGAAATTAAAATTAAGGGTCGTTATACTTATACGTACATTTGTATTATAATTTATAAACCAATATTATAAAAATCATTTTATCTGCCTATTAATGGGGTTAATGAACTTCACGTTCTTCATTATCAATGCTGTTTGGAAGAAGAAAAGAATAAAGAAACTAGAAAAGAAAAATATATATATATACAAGTTGTGTCATACATACATACCCCCACCGCATGAGCCGGTGCCGTCAAGTAAGTACTACATACGTACCTATACATACGAATAGTGGAGGACAGAAATGAGAATTCAGTCACAAGCCTTTTCACACCACACGATCCAACTGTACATAAAATTGAAAATTTCCAATACCAAATCAAGTTCTTAGAATTTAGACATTAGTACTAGATGTGTATTATTTTTTTCTAAGCCAATAGGGGCGTAGCTCAGCTGGTAGATAGATAAGCTTAGGGCAGTCCTGACACGGTTCTGGTTCTGGTTCTAAGGTTTGGTGGAACCTGAACTGCCGGTTCCGATTCTAGAGGAACCGGCGGTTCTGACCCTTTTTATTTTTTTCTCTTTGTTAATAAAAAAAAAAATTAGACTTGTAATCGTAAATAAAATAAAATATATAAATGGCAAATTACAAAATAAAATAAAATAAAATTCATTGGCTTGGGTCACTCGAAAATAAAATAAAATAAACAAATTACAAATTACAAAATAAAATTAAAATAAAACTAAACAAAATTACAAATTACAAATTACATTTCATTGGGTATTTGGGTCACCCGAAAATAACATAAAATAAATAAATGACAAATTACAAAATTAAATTAAAATAAAACTAAAAAAAAAAATGTAAAGTTATTAGCCTTGCATTTGATTTTTACCACAATTAAGTTGCCTACGTATCCTCTTGCGGGGTTTAGAGGAATCAAAGGCCACGTAGTTCTCTTACCTTTTATTGCAGGTTTGGTGATGACGTGGACTGATTGTTGTCATGATCCGCGTCTACTATTCCGGCTCCGCTGCTCCACTTTCAAGTTCTTCATCTTTGAAGAAATCGTATGGTTCATCCTACTCGATTTCTTGTTGTCTGTATTGCGTCTTAGTCCAGTCATCTACACAAACTTGCATCTATAGTGATTTCAAACTCAAGCACGAACGCTTTTCATCCAGGATATTCCCCCCCCACACCACCCCCCCCCCCCCCCCCCCCCCCCCCCCCCCCCCCCCCTGGGGCCCCGGCGCTGAACTTTTGTTCCACCGCCACCGTAAAAACTGGTGTTGAAAAAATATTTTTGGCTATCATATCCATGATTGGATAGTACTTTCCATACTCTTTCCAATATTGTAATATATCAAAAAAAAAAAAAAAAAAATCTTTCGTTTATTCTATAAACTCAAAAGAGTTACTTAGATAAGATTCAAGCTCGGAATACTTGTTGGAGCCTGATGAAGAAGAACCTCGTGGTTTTTTGGTTTTTTGGTTTTTTATTTTTTTTTATTTTATAACAGACTATACCATAAATTCATAAATTCGGAGGATGATGGGGACTGAGATACATTTTGTGTTCGTGTAACATCTAAGTTCAATGAGGATTCATAAACTGTAACATATTCATCATATAAATCATACCATAATTTATGAACTCTATCACAACATGCATCAACATCATATTCTATTTTTAAACCTTGTGAGGAATAATAACCATTTAGATAATAAGACAAATTTTCTAATTTACAACGTGGATCACAAATCATGGTAATCAAATAAATATTTGGAAACTCCTTA
This sequence comes from Acer saccharum, assembly GCA_030490815.1. Taxonomy (NCBI): domain Eukaryota; kingdom Viridiplantae; phylum Streptophyta; class Magnoliopsida; order Sapindales; family Sapindaceae; genus Acer; species Acer saccharum. Next base: position 16,136,292 of record CM059874.1, read on the forward strand.
TAATATTCTAACCATTTTACCTTCATAGCATTAACAGACTCGACTAATTCTATGTCGGATTCATAATGAGCAAAGGCACCAGCAATATTAAGACTCTCAATAATAAATAAATGAGTTGTAGGATAATAAACACCAGATAAATTGCTAGTAACATTATAAAAGACTTTTAACAAATTGAAAACCTCTCTGCTGCTGGATATCAGTGAACGATGCTCTGTTTTGACTCCTCCAAAAGCTGCTAAGGCGGAGGTTTGGACACCCCCCCCCCCCCCCCCCCCCCCCCCCTCAACAGATGCCTTGAAGTTTAATGTTGATGGATCCGCTAGGGGGAATCCGGGGCTAGCGGGCATCGGTGGTGTGATGAGAGATCATAGTGGTAAGGTTGTGGGTTCTTTTTCCAAGCATACTGGTGTTGCTGATGCCAATTCCGCTGAGATTGTAGCGATCCACCAAGCTTGCGTGTTATGTGCCAGATCATCGAATTTGGTTGGTAAAGAGATTATCATCATTAGCGACTCAATGGCTGCAGTTTCTTGGGTTAATGGATCAGATTTTGGGAGCTTAAATCACATCAATTTAATTTAAGATATTAGAAGTCTGCTGCATTTTCTGGGAAGGACAGTGGTTGGTTACAACTCAAGGTCTTCCAACAATCTTGCAGACTGCTTGGCTAAGAAAGCCTCGAATGGGGAAGGGGATTTTGTATTATGGGAGGTGTTCTGATGTTTTTGTGCTCATTGCTTTTCTGTTTTGGTTGCCTTTTGTGTGGCTTTGAGCGTTGGTCTGGTGTGTGTTTTGTAGGCATGCTGCCTGAGTGCTTTTTTCTCTGCTTTGCCTTTCCTTGTGGTTGTTCTGTTTTGGCGTCTATGCCTTTTATATAATCAGTTTTTAGCAGTTAAAAAAAATACAAATTGAAAACGTTGTAACAAGCATCCTAATGAGTTTGATAAAGATCAATGTGACCAACATGAAATTGAACAAAAGAAACTATTAAATCCATATAATCATAACTTTTAGTAAGCAATTTATAAATAGAATTCCAACGTGTTGGAACATCATAAGGAAATCTAATGACACGTCTACCATTTTGTTTACAATATGTTGACCATGCTTTCATTGTAGAAGGATGTTTCCACAAAAAACATTAGGGTTTTTTTAATAGGTTGAATAAAATGTTCAAGAGTGTCTAATCATTTTTGAACACATAAATTTAAAACATGGCATGCACATCTTTGATGAAAAAATATACCACCAAGATAAGGTTTGCATAAATCAAGTAGAGCTGGAATAGCAGTGGCATTGCTAGAAGCATTATCAAAACCAATTGCAAAAAAATTGTTTTCAATTTTATACTCTGCAAAAATATTGTTAGGATTATGCTCAATAGCAAGAGTTTAATATTATTTTTGACAATCTTTTCATATTAATAAAGTGATTTATGTTTTAACAAATCTTATAGCATTTATAGTTTAATTATTATAATTGTCAAAAGTAAATAATCATAAGATCAAAAGACTATGAGAAATAAAGAATCGTTCATACATCTAGATATGTATGAGGTAGACACAATTCTTTAATATTCGCAGCTTAAGATAAAGGTTGGGCGCTTTTACCTTTTTAAAGTTGTAGATTCTTTTACTAGGATTTGAGTGGGATCAAATGTGTTATGATGAGTCTAAAATTATCAAAGTGTAGCGTCTTTGGGTAAAAGAATCTAGTGCACTAGGTGCATTAAATAGGATCACAGTGAAATATTTTATCCAGAACCGTCAATGGATAAAAGTTTTCACTTTGAGGACAATTGGAGAGTCTATCTTAATCATGAGATAAATGATGGACTTATGGTTACAAGTGTTATCATTTGAACTATCAATGAGTACGATTATATAGCATAGTCTATCCTCGATAGTTTAGTGGTACTCATTTGCTAATCGATAGAGGACTTCATTTATAGATATAGACATCGTGGCTCCATTTATTAAATGAGAGTAGAATATTATCATATGGATATTTTGAGGTATTGGATATTAAATCTTAACGTTAAGTTTTCGATAATGTCTATTGAAAAATGGTTTCTGGACAAGTTGAAATATCCAAGTTCAAAATGTAGTCATATGAGTAAATATGGTAACTAGGAGAGCTATAAGCGGTCTATGAGCTCTTGACGATTATTGATATTCTTCACGAGAATACACTATCTCCAATAAGATTGTCTAGGGTACGAATGAGAAACATTTACTTATTCTATCTTTATTTAAGAGTGCAATTTTAGTTCTTTAGTGGAATGAACTAAAATTAATAGATCGAACCTAAATAAATCATTTGTTGATTGTGATTGGGTTATATTTATTGAAGCTTAAATTTAAATAACCCACCAAGATCCCTAATCCACACGGACTTGCATGGATCACTTTATATATTCTACTGGATTAATTTATGGGTCCATCTAGAATTGTATTAAGGCATGTGGACTTGTTTCTTTTAGTAAGAATGGGTCTAGTTCACGTGTGGACATTTATTAAGGTCCAATGGGTTTAATAAAATGGAAAAATAATATATTGCACATGATATATGTTTAGGCGGCAAGGCTAGGTTTATTAGCCTAGTATATTGTTTTATTTTATTATTTAATAAAATAAAAAAACAATATGTTGTCCATGATCATATACTTGGGCGGCAAGGCTAGTGATATTGGCCTAGTATATTGTTTTATTTTATTATTTAATTAAATGAAAGTTAATTAATTATTTAATTAAAAGTCAAAATCTTTTTCTAACTAGGAGAAGGTCTCCTAGTATGATAAGTATCAAAGACTTTATTTGGTAAGTAAATAAATAAAAGGAATTTATTTATCTAGTCAAATTAGGAAGTTTTTGATATAGTCACAATTAGATAATACACTAAAGAGTTGGATTAGGGTTTGGATTCTAAAGTTAATAGGAATTTTGGTGAAACACAAATCCTCTTTAGGAGAGGATTTCGGCCAACCCTAATTCTTTTCGGGGAAGGATTCAGCCACCATATATAATCCCTATCAAGGAATTCGGCCACCCTAATTCTTGATTGAGAGAATTTTTTATTTTCTTAGAAAAATAAATCCAACTCTTAAGACTAGTGTAGATTTCGGCCAAGAGGAAAAAGAGAGAAGAAGCGTTTTATTTCGATAGTGCACTAGTAGCTTTTATATCAAAAGGCTTTATGCACAACTTCAAATAAGTTCACGCGAGTTTTGATCAAAAGATTAAAAATTCACAAGTGACCAAATGTTCTTCGTTTTTCTCTAGGAAGATTATTGTGACTAACAAAAGAAAAAGTTTTTTGTTATCCATCCTCAGGTACACAATTCAAAGAAAGGGAGCCCACACTCCTAGATGATTCACGTTCGTAATTGGATTGGAAGATCTTACGGATTACAATCAGCGCAACATCAATCGTCACGTGGAAAAAGGTACGATATCTTTTAATATATGTTAATTAATCAAGGGTTAAGGTTCTACTTTTAAAGGAAATTTTTTAAACTATACAAATCAATTTTTCGCTTCCGCCGTGTGTATTTTCCCTACAAATAATTCTAAGTTGTCTAAAAATATTCTGAGCTGTGTGTGCATCATCAAAAGCTCTAAATGCAAGAATTATTTTCTGGATATTCCATGCATCATCCATATAATGGCAAGTGACACCCAAGTATGAATGCAATCGCCAATGGTCATTTATAGGGAGCTGTTGGAGGCCGGTCTGTTGATGTTAGCAGGCCGTTGGGCCAACGGTCAGCTGATGTCAGCCGACCGTTGGGCCTTCAACGATCAGCCCATTTGAAAAAAAAAAATAATAACACAGGAACCACTGGTTCGAATCAGAACCGGAATCGGAATCAGAGCCGGAGGTTCTAGTCTGGTTAGAACTGGATGATTCCATGAAAATTGGAATCGGAACCGACCTCTCCCAGTTCTGGTTTTGCCGGTTCCGGTTCGGTGGTTCGAACCGGAACCGTGTCAAGACTAGCTTAGGGTTTGAGTAAATGACTCACAGGTCAGTGGCTCGAATCCTACCAATAGCGAAAGCCTTTAAAATAAATACCTGGTCTCGAATTAATAGATATTATGTGTTCTATTGTAAAACATCAATCTAACACTATGGTCTATAATGATGAGTTTACTTGCCTTTTCAGTTATAGGATCCGTGGTACGTCAAGTACAGTTGAACTACAAATTGCCAACTTGACAATAAACTATATAACTTTCTCTTCAACTACTAGATAGAAGAATGTGCAACTGAAATCCAAGTCAACCAAATAAAAAAAATTAAAAATTAAAAATTAAAAAATTAAAAAAAAAATTAAAAAAAACGACTCCAATTATTATAGTTATTTTTGGTAGTTGCAAAGGCAATGTTACAGAAATTCTATTATCAGTTCGAACTGACAAAAGTTATATCAGTTCCTTGCATGTGGGTCACTGAATTTAAATACTTTGACTTAGCTGTATGCACTTGTCAGTCAAAGTATTTAAATCCAGTGGTCCACATATAAAGAACTGATATAACTTTTCTCAGTTTAAACTGATATAACTTTTCTCAGTTTAAACTGATATAACTTTTCTCAGTTCGAACTGCTAATAGAAAGATTAGGCAATGTTATATGCAACTACTGGTGGCTTGCTTATCAAAAAATGAGAATTTATGGGTCGTTGGATAATAATAATTATTTTAAGAAGAGGAATACGATAATTCAGGAGTCAGCTTTGACACGTGTATGATTAATTGATTATATATATATACTTGTACATTTTGTCAAAGAGTACAAGTGCCTTCTATTATAGCATGTCTTGTGGGACTTCCATGTACGTACATCCCACATGGGTGATGCTATTTGAAAATGAACTCTTAGCCAACCATTGATTCACACATGGGGTCACATTGTTGAATTGAAATCTTAATGGAGAATTGTTGATTTTTTTTTTTTTTTTAATTTTAAATATGGATTTGGTTTTGTAATCGACCGTCATGGAATTTGAATACCATGATAGATGTTGATTTTGAACCTAAAACATGTGAAATTCTTCCACTCTAATGGAAGTGAAAATATGTAAGAACAAAGAAAGTAGCAGAAGAAAAGAAATTGTAAGTGTTTTGATCTAACTTCTTAGGGGTCCTTACGTTCTTTTATTCAAGTAGAGAGGCAGAGATAGATAAACAAATATACATATTACATTGAAGCAAGGAAGTAAATATCGATAATATTTCTAATCTATCCCCGATATTTTCCATATTTAAAAGGCACCGATATAAAAAATATCTTTGAATATCCTTGATATTTTAAGGAAATTGACAGATATTTCATATATATTAACCGACATTTACAAAATTTTGAAATCTCATATTTTCACCAAAATTGATATTGACTTCCTTACGCTAAAGTACCATACGTATCAATCTATGTGCTACATTGCTAGAACGATTCCAAATCCGAAGTAGCAAGTAGGGAGCAAAATTTCAGGTTAGCCTAAAAGAAAGTTGCTCACTAAAGCATGCCATGCCCATAGCATACATATTGATATTAATTCTACATTTCTGCTGTATAATGTGGGAAACTTCAGATTCAAACAACCTATTCACTATAATTTATATCACATTTGGGCAAAAACCAATGTTAATCGGCATTAATGGCTAAATACAAATTAGAAGATGGATATAGAATTTATAAAAAGATAAGCTTAAAAGAAACCATTGTGGATTCTGGTGTGCAATGACAGGAAACCAAGGGCTCAAATATAAAACCAGTCATTTTAGCTTGATCTTTTCGCTATGTTATAGAATTTGACTGTACATTTTAGTTATAAAATCGCAATTTTTCATACGGAGGTAGTGGTATATTGATTGGCATTTCTACAGTTTCAACCGTCAGCTAGCAAAAAAAAAAAAAAAACTGAATGTCATACACAAACCTGTATGTCAGGTAGTAATACATAAACCTGAATGTCATAGACTACTTTTCAGGTAGTAATACACAAACCTGAATGTCAGTCTTCTTTCTTATGTTTGATTATCCAAACATTAACAAGACAGGTCCCGGTCCCGGTCCCACTTGATGCACAATCGATGAAAACCTGCATATAAACATCTAGTGTTGTCGGTTTCTCTTCAATGTTAAATTTGCAGCAAATTTTTAACTGATAAGTTGTAAGGAAATTGCTGATATCCATTAGATTTAAGACTATTGCTGTTGATAGATTAGGCTTCTCAAAGGTAGCGCTAAATTGCTTAGTTGTTCATTTGAATTTGTTTAGGTGCCAGGCAAGTGAAATTGAAGCACAAGTACAAAGCTCAAATTATGAAATGAGCTAAGTTCAGCTAAGAAAGGCTTCTGAACACTGAAAAATCATGTTCCTATTAACAACTTCACCAGCCTGAGAAACTCAATGTCTACACACACTTCTAACCAATCTATCTTAGTCATATCTTCTCACGGTTTCACTCACCTATAGAGTTCGTGCACAAGGATCAGTCACATATTTGAAACGTGTTTCCTCTCAGTAGCTTCTAACCAGCTGAATTTGAAAAACTATTGATTCATCATTTCAGTGGACCAAACTGTTTACAAGCTACTGAAATTCTGTTTGAGTCAAGTTGAGCTCAAACATCAAACCATACTGAACTGGTACCAACATTTGGCTCCTTTGGTTTTTTTGCAGTCCTACTTAATCAGCCACACTTCTGAGTTAATGTTTAATCCAACAGGACTGGTGTCCCCTTCAGATAATAGTTAACACAATTTGAAATTTACCTTTAAGAATCAATATGAGGGTTCTGAAGTACAAAACGAGCATTATGCAGGATAGCACTTTCTTCCTCATTTGAGACATCAAGCAAACGCAATTCTTTGATTTCCTCCTGCCATTTCTCCACTTGTTCCTTATGTATCCTGCAAATATAAGTTTCGATATAGTTTCATAACTATCCTTGGCTACAAAGATATAACACACCATGTACCGAATTTATCACTCACATAATCAACCGCTCTTCAAATTCATTACTCAGTTCCTTGAACATTGTCTTCCCTGATTCCAGTAACTCAGATACCTACATAAAATTTGAAACGACTTGATTGAAAACAAAAGTTCCATAGCAATAATAGTCTTTGTAGAAAGCATTCCACATGTCAAATATTAACTATCTCAGCTTCTCAGTGATTAGGGAATCATCCAGATTCGTGGAATTTTCAACAGATTGCACAGAGATATTTAACACAGCAAACAAGACATGTCACTTAAAATACAAAATAATCTGATTGATACAAATTACTAACTGTAAAAGAAAACTTAAGGAGCAAAGGTATACCATCCGAGTGAAGTGTTCAATCTTGTCAAGAATGTTAGTGGTACTAAGTTCCACCTCTTCAGATCCCACGATATTTGTCTCGGTTCCTTCCTTCTCAACAATCTCCAGTCCTGTTCTGTCTCCTACCTCCATTTCCTCCTCTTACATCTACAGTACCAAATATCAGACACTGATGTCATATAATCACTATAGAGAGATTTCTATGAATGGAAAATGAGCTCAAAGAGTGAAAGATAACACAAACAGACATACCGATGGTTTCATGCGTTTCCTACTAGCTTCAATCCCCTCACTATCCATTTCAATGACTTTTGGTAAAGACTGCCAAATGATAATAAATCTTAAACAATGTTATATTTCTCAAATCGCTATCAATGTAAAAATATTGATATAAAAGAACAAACCGATAGAGGGAGGGAACGGGACAGGATAAAAACATATATGTAGGAATACTTCAGCATCAAACTGATATCAAAATCTGTAAGTTTGGTTAGAACTATGATATACACAATAGTATGGTCGAAATTGCTAACCAGGAATTGAATCACGTTTCAGATCTGCGATGAGTTTGTTCAATTCTGGATACGAGAGAAGCTTCATGAAAAGCCTCTGGTTTGAATTGGAATTTTGAATTCTAAAACGCGCGCGAATTTTATCGGACCTTGAATTGATTCAAGGTTTTATATAGGTACTTGATGGACATGGGTCGGGCCGGCTAGTCATTGGGTGGGTGAATACGGACCCATTTTATTTGATATTGGGTGGAAACCGGTAAAGTTGTAATAATTAGATATATTTATCGAAAATTATTAGATAGAAAATCTCGCACTCCAACAAATTAAAACCATCTATGGTGCAAATTGAGATCCCATACAAATAGATGCAAAGAAGACAATTTCATCAAATTTAGAGGGTTTGGAAACCAAGACCAAAATTTAAAAGAATAATGTAAATATTAAAATTAAAAAAAGGGGTAAAATTATATAAATTTAATTCTATTTTTTGTTAAAAATAAAAAATAAAAAATTGGGGTGACCCTCCAGGCCTCTTACACAAAATAAACTTAATTATGGAATTTCACACCTTAAAAATGGTAGTGAAATGATCATACAGCACCAAATTTAGACATAAAATAATGTGTGTGTGTGTTTTTTTTTTTTTTTTTTTTTTTTTATCTAACTTAAATAATGTTCATTTTTGTAAAGAAAATAATGTTTATGTAATAAAATGTTAACTTCACATAATTATTTTTTAAGTATATTATAATAAGTGATAAGATTTACAAGAGTTTACTTAAGTTTACTTTTTTTTTAAATTATTACATAAATTTAGGTTTTTGGAAACACAACATCGTGGTATAGGTGTAAGGGGTATACTACTTAACCAATCTCATCTTGTCGTTTACTTAAATTTACTCCACAGATCATGAAATAATAGTTTGATTTGAAAATCTTAGTTTAATTAATTTGTTTGAAAAAAAATATAAAAATGGATTTGACATTAATTTATGAGGAGTTGTTAGAATACTGTATAAGAAGATCAAAAGTCACTTCAACTCTAGAAATATAGAGGAATAACAATAGGGATAAACTTTAAAACTGCTTTCGGGTTTAACTTTAAAAAGAGAAAAGCACAATGAATCCCCTTCAGGTTTGTCCTTGAGACACTTATATGGAAAAGTTTGAATATTCTACACATACACCCCATTATTTAACAGTGGTTAAATATTTTTAGAGTGGTGCTATCGACACACTCCTATCGGTCTATTTATGCCCTATTTTTTTAAATTTTGATTTAATTAAATAAATTTAAATGTTTTTATTAATATTTTGATTTATTTCCAAAACTACTCTTTTGATTTATTTTTCAAACTTAAAACACCCATCTCTAATCTCTCTATCTCTCTAATCTCTATCTCTGATATTTGTACGTCTCTCTCTCACTTCCATTGAACGATTTATTTTTTCTTCTTATTATTTTTTTATTTGAGTTTTCTTTCTTCATCTTAATTCATGGTGACGAGATTTCAGATTCAAGTCGTTTGCAGCATTCTGTCTTTGTTGTGTCAGCTTGGTGTTATAGAACCTTTTTTGCGATGCTTTAAATTTTGTTTAGCAGCTCAAGAGTTTTAGGTCTTTGCCTGGGCTTCTCGGGATGTTGTTATATGTTTTGAATTCCTAAATATCTGTGATTTTTATTTATATTCTGTCTTGTGATTATATATTTTGCATCCAAATTACCTTTTTTATTGTGCTAGTTTAGGACCTTGTAGCCATTGCACCGGAAGCTTTCCGGAGATTGTTTTTGGTACAACTAGAAAGAGAGCAACTACTTTGTCAGTTTTTAAATTGTTACAGACTAGTTTGAATATTTTTCTAGAAAGATTTTGACATCAAATTTTTACATAAGGAGAGATTTTCTTCAAACATGCACTTACGATCATAGTGGTTTTGTTACATTCTTATATATCAAGGAAAATATGTTAAATTCTTCCATAATATTTTGTATACAGGTAAGAAAGCCAATTTTAGGGTTTAAGGGTTAAAAGATTTTTTTTTTTTTTTTTTTCAAGAAATAGACTACAAGAACGTGGGTTTTTTTTTCTTTTTTTCCTTTTTTTTTTTTTTTTTAAAGGAATGTGAGGTTTTAATAGATTTACTTTGCAGAAGATTTTTTTTCTTAAATTATATGTCTATTTAAGTAATTTTGATAAAGGAGAAAAAAGAATACTACATAATTAAAAAAAAATGAGGCTTAAATAGACCGGTAGGGGTGTGCCAATAGCACCACTCATATTTTTATTGAGTTGACTTTTATTTTGAATTCTAAAATGACTAAAACACCCTTAACATGAAAACCATATATATATATATATATATATATATATATAGAGAGAGAGAGAGAGAGAGAGAGAGAGAGAGAGAGAGAGAGAGAGAGAGAGAGAGAGAGAGAGAGAGAGAGAGAATACCCCTTTTTAGTCAAAAAATAAGGATGTTTATTGTTTTTACCCAACATTAGTATTTTTATTGTTTCTACCCAATAATTGGTTGTGAAGACCTAAATGCCCTCATTTATTCATTTTTCATTATTTATTTACCTCTTCTCTCTCCTTTGGTCAGAAATCAGAATCATTTTTTTTTCTTCGTTCTCTCTCTTCCTTCTTTCTCTCTCTCTCTCTCTCTCTCTCCACCAAATCTCACGCCTCTCTCCTCTCTCCACCACAATTTTTTTTTGCAACCCAAATCTCCTCTCCAGATCTCTCTCACACCTCTCTCCTCTTTAATCCAAGCAATTTTTTTTTTTTTTGTTCCTCTTCTCTCTCCTTTGGTTTGCAGATCTCACGCTAGAATGTTTGGATTTGAGTATTAGTTGTTGATTTTAAGGGTGGTTGTGTTGTGTTTAAGTTTGGGTATTGTTTGTTAAAAAAAATTCAGATTTTGTTTTGTTTAAAACAAATTCCAGATTTTTTTTTTTTTTTTTTTTTTTTTTTTTTTTTTTTAATTTTGAATAATTTCCGGATTTTAAAAAGGTTTGGATTTGAGTGTTAGTTATTGATTTTAAGGGTGGTTATGGTTAGAGATGCACATTTGGGGAATGGAGATGGATATAGGTCCCCCCGGGGATGGGGAATTTTGGGGAGACCTATATCCATCCCCATTCCCCGATGGATATAGGTCCCCCCAGGGATGGGGAATTTTAGGGAGACCTATATCCATCCCCATCCCCAATTCCCCATTTTTCCCATTTTTCCCCATTTCCCCTGTTTCCCCCGTTCCCCCATTTCCCAATTTCCCCCGTTCCCCCATTTCCCAATTTCCCCATTTGACTAAAAATTACACATTAAACTAAAAAAACTAAAAATTACACATTAAACTAAAAAAACAAACATTACATTACAAATACAAAATAAAATTCATTAGTGCATTTTATATAAAATGTGTATATATACCTAGGGAGTTAGAGTTTTCAAAGAATAATATATATATATTTATAATTATATTTATATATGTTTGGGGGAAATGGGGAAATGGGGATGGGGGAACTCCTCCTCCTCCCACCCCCCAACATTATTTTCAATATAATTGTGGGGAAAATGGGGAAACGGGGAAACGGGGATCCCTATTTCAATTTGAGGATGATTTTCATCCCATCAACCGCCGCCCACCACTCCCCCCCCCCCCCCCCCCCCCCCCCCCCCCCCCAATTTCCCCATTTTTCCCCCAAAAAAAAAAAATCCGTAAATAGGGATGGGGACGCAGGGAATTGAGGCCCCGGGGAAAAATATGCACCTCTAGTTGTGGTTGTGCTTAAGTTTGGGTATTGTTTGTTTAAAAAAATTTCAAAATTTGTTTTGTTTAAAAAAATTTCTAGATTTTTTAAAAAAATTCCAGGTTTTTTTTATTTTGAAAAAATTCCAGATTTTAAAAAATTTTCCATATTATGTTTGTTAAATTTTTTTTTTCATATTATGTATTTTTTTTATAATTTTTTTTCTAGATTTTGTTCAATTTACTATAGATCCATTGTTTAAAAGATTTTTTTTTTAATTTTATTATTATTATTATTATTTTTTTGTATGAGGAAATCTGGAAAATTTCTAAATCTATTCAAATCTGGAAATTTTTCCATATTTCTTTAAACACACCAAACCACCGATTAAACACACCACGTCAACTCAATTAAACACATCAGGGCAGACCAATTAAACACACAAAGGCAGACTAATTAAACACACCAAGCGTAAATCAGTTAAACACATTAAGGCAACCCAATTAAACACACCAGGACAATTCAAATAAACACACCATGGAAAATCAATTAAACGCACCAGGGCAACACCAATTAATCACACCAAGGCAGACTAATTAAACACACTAAGCGTAAATCAATTAAACACACCACAACAACCCAGTTAAACACACCAGGGCAGACCAATTAAACACACCAAGGCAACTCAATTAAACACACCAAGGCAACACCAAATTAAACACATCAAGTGCTTATTTGGTTGAGCTTTTTATTGCCTCAAAAGGTCTACCAACATCTGTTTGAGTTTTTTAGAGTTCTTTGGTTGGGTTTTCGAGATTGTCTATTTTAAATTGAGTAGAGGCTAGTAGAGTTTAAACCTCTACTAGACAAAAGCTCATGGAGAGGTGCTTCTCCAAATAGACCTTTTTTGTAAAAAAAAATCTACCAACCAAACAACTATAATTTTTTTTTTTTTTCAAAAACTCTATTTCTAATAGATCTATTGCAAGTAGATCTTTTACGAATAGAGGTTTTTCAAAAGCCCAACCAAACAAGCTCCAAAGCTAACACAATTAAACACATCTGGAAAGAAGAAGAAGAAGAATATTGGAGGTCTGGGAAGAAGAAGAAGAAAAATAAAAATAAAAAATAGAGAAAAAAAATTGCTTTTTTTCGGGAAGAAGAAGAAGAAAAATAAAAATAAAAATAGAGATTATATATATATATAAAGAAGGGCAATATTGTCCAAATAGTAGTTATTTTAGTAGAAACAATAAAAATGCTAATCTTGGGTAAAAACAATAAACCCACTAATTTTATGATTAGTTTTAAAGTTCTCCCACACACACACACACACACACACACATATATATGGATGGGTTGGGTATGGCTACATTGTTGGGAGATTAAATCCCAATAACGATGTTGAAATTTTATTACTAGATTCTTCCAATAGTTTGTTGACATGTGGCAACCAAATACTTTAAAAAAGATGAGTAACTGGTTATAACCAATTAATTTCAAATTATTTTATTATAAAAATATAATAATCTAATTTAATTTAATTTAAATAATTGTGTTAAATAATTTTAAATAATAATTAGATAAGGATTATACATATCCTCACAATAATCTTCTGTGATTTAAATAAATATATGATATTTTTTATTATTTGAATTTGTATTTAATTTAATTAAACATTTATAATATAACAAATTTGAAATAGTCAAAATTAATTTTTTTTTATTTTAATCTATTACTATTTTCAGAAAATAAAATACATATTGTTTAATTTTAAAAAAAAAATTGATCTATTATATTTTGAAATTAATATTTATTTGATTTAATTATACATAATAATTTTTTATTTAAAATTTCATTTTAAATATTTATAATTATTTTTATTATTTTTTATATGATAAATTACATGTAACATAATTTTTGTACAATCTAACAAATTTTGGATAAAAAGTTGTAATTTAGATGTGTGTGGTAACAATTTAAAAAAAAATAAAAATAAAAATTCAATTTTGTAACAAATTTTAAGTGATATGTAACAATTAATTCGTAGCTCGTAACAACTTTACCACAACATGTAACAACTCAGTTTATATGAATAACAAAATATATGTGTTTTGTAACAAGTTTCACATAGAAAATTGTAGTTAAAATGTTTGTAGTAATAATTTCATGTTGGTTTTATGTGTAACAAAAATCTAACATAATGTGTAACCATAAAGTTGTAAGTTGTAAGCTGTAACAACTTTGACGTAGCATGTAACAACTCAATTTATATAGGAAACAAAATATATGTGTTTTATAACAAATTTCATGTAAAAAGTTGTAGTCAAAATGTTTGTGGTAACAATTTCACGTTGGTTTGATATGTAACGAAAAAGTTGTAAGTTGTAACAACGTTGTCGTATCATGTAACAACTCATTTTATATGGGTAATAAAATATTCGTACTATGTAACAAGTTTTGTATAAATTTTTTTAATTAAGATGTATATGGTAACGATTTAATGTTGTAACAAATTTGACATGATGTGTAACAATAAAGTTGTAAGTTGTAACAACTTTGACGTAGCATGTAACAACTCGATTTATATGGGTAACAAAATATATGTGTTTTGTAACAAGTTTCATGTAGAAAGTTGTATTTAAAATATTTATGGCAACAATTTCACATTGGTTTGATGTGTAACGAAAAAGTTGTAAGTTGTAACAACGTTGTCGCTTCATGTAACAACGTTGTCGCTTCATGTAACAACTCATTTTATATGGGTAACAAAATATTCGCACTATGTAACAAGTTTTACATAAAAAAAAATTAATTAAGATGTATATTGTAATGATTTAATGTTGTAACAAATCAGACATAATATGTAACAATAAAGTTGTAAGTTGTAACAATTTTGACGTAGCATGTAACAACTCGATTTATATGGGTAACAAAATATATGTGTTTTGTAACAAGTTCACGTAGAAAGTTGTAGTTAAAATATTTGTGATAACAATTTCACGTTGGTTTGATGTGTAACGAAAAAGTTGTAAGTTGTAACAACGTTGTCATATCATGTAACAACTCATTTAATATGAGTAACAAAATATTCGTACTATATAATAAGTTTTACATAAAAAAATTTAATTAAGATGTATGTGGTAACGATTTAATGTTGTAACAAATTTGACATAATGTGTAACAATAAAGTTGTAAGCTGTAACAACTTTGACGTAACATGTAACAATTCTATTTATATGGGTAACAAAATATATTTGTTTTGTAACAAGTTTCACGTAGAAAGTTGTAGTCAAAAACTATCACATGATTTCCATTAACAACAAATTTAAAAAAAAAATCCATTATAAATTTAGAATTCATATATTTTGAAACAGAGAATGATAAAGTACCTTTTTTTTTGAAGCCATGGATAGTGAGAGAAAAATAATAAATATTCTCCAATAAATATGTGAGCAAACACAACCTTCAAGACTCTCTTTAGAATACTAAACGAGAGTGAAGATGCAAATTTGGCTTAGGGTTCTTTTAGAATTAAAAATATTAAAAAAAAAAAAAAAAAAGATGAAGATGAAAGAGCCGTGAAGAAAATATGGTTTATAGTTCCATTAATTTGACGGTTTTTTTTTTATTATTATCTTTTTTCATAATGTTAAAATCAGATATATACATTTTTTTTTTAAAGAAATCCGTTTTTTTCTTAAATTAAATCCTTTTTCTTTTCTTTTTTTAAGTAATTTAAATCGTTTTTCAAAAAAAAAAAAAAAAAAAAAAAAATCCTTTATCACCTTATATACTTTCTTATCTCCTACTATTATTAATTATTTGAAAAAAAAAAATGAAAAGAAACCGTTGAAAAGGTTTCAAGTTTTTACTATAATAAAAGACATTTTTTCAAATTCTAATAACATCCATTGGATTTGCTTTTATTTAATCCAATGGTAGTTATTAAGTCCAATAACATTATTGGACTAGTAAGGTTGTGCATGTCTCATAGCTAGGGGTGGACCCACCTTAAGGTCAGGTGGTAGCAAAACCTCTTAGTAAAACTAGCATTCTGTCACTTTTTTGTATTGATGGTTGTGGTTCAAGTCCCACCATTTATTTTTTTCAAAGAAAATGAATATCTTCTTTTACAAATTTAATTTTAATAATTTTTTTATGCCTTTTTTATTTCACCATATTTTTCAATTTCTTTCTCAAATTTTCATCTTATTTTAAAACAAAACAATTTATTTTCTCTTTTCCGTCATTGTCAACTTCTGATCTACTTTCAATTTGTGGTTACTTAATTCAATTTATTTTATGTTAAATTATCTGTTATTTTGAACTTTTATTATTTCTAATAGTTTTAGTTTCCAATCAATAAATCCTAAAATCTCAAATTTTAATTTATTATATTAAAATAGTTTATCTATTATTATGATTCATTTTATTTTACCCTAGGTATTTTTCTTTATTGTATAGCTTTAATTTATTTCAAATCAATAAATCAATAATTTACCGATAATTAGAAGAATAAAAAAAATTAAAAACATGTTGAGTAATATTTATTAATCAATTATTTTTGTATAAATTTAAAGTGAATTCATTATAAATATAAAACAAAATTTCTTATTATAAAATTAGATTGTAATTTATTAATTTAAGAAGAATAAATATTGCAATTTTATTGTTTATGTTGTTTTTCTTGTTATTATTTAATTTTTAATGTTGTGTTTCTTGTTTTTACTTATATTTTTTTGCACGTAAGATTATTTAGTTTATATTAAGTAGGTGTTCTATTTGTTTTATTTTGTACAAACTTCAATATATCATCAGTTTTTCTTCATGTAAAAAAACACATTTTACTATGATCTTAATTTTTTATATTTTTTATAATATAATTGTTATTTTGTTCAAGTACCCCATCTGGTTAAAATTCATGGGTCCGCCACTGCTCATAACCATTTTCATCTACAACAACTACATTATGTTGTTGTGGGCTGTAGTTGAATTCTGCAATTTAAGTATTATACTCAATATTAGATATTAAAGTGTACGTTTCCTTCAAAATATTATGTAATGCCTTTGAAAAATCATAAAGTTGAAATGAAATTCTCAATATGACAATATCAATTAATAATGCTTTTTACAATAATTCGAGATTTAGGGAGAGAATAGACTCGAACCTACAACCTGATGGTATATATGAAGAACATACTACTTGGCCAACTTCATGTTTGTCTGATGAATAATGCCTTTGATCTAGGGTAAAATAAACTTTTTTCTGAATTTTTTAAAAATCACTTTTATGTATTTTACAAAAAAATATATATAAAATATTGAATTAGAAAAATCATATCTAAAAGAAAAACTTGGGAAGGTGGTAGGGACGGAGCCGGAAATATTTGTTCAGGGCCATTATATTAGAACAAAAAATAATACATGGAGTGGATCCAGAATGATATTTGGATGTGCACACTCGACACTAGTGGCAATTGTTTATCAACAGTTGTGTTGAAAAATTTAAAAATAAAGAGAACCTAGCTTACCAAGAATATCACCAACTTTAAAGCTTTTTCCCTTGGTCCAATCACTCACTCCAATGCTCCAACCTCCATCATCGGTTGTTTCCAAATTTGAGAGTGAATTTTGTATATTTAGAAAAAAAATCTATTGAATTGAATGCAATAATTAATGTTTTTAATGTGTTATTATTAATATTTTGAAAAAATAATTATTTTAATTTTTTGTTATGTTATGATTAATATATTACCATTGATATATATTAAAAATATATATATGTTTTTAAAATTTACTATTAATTCTTTAAAAATTAAGATTACTTGATATTTCAATTGATATTTAATTTAATTTGTTTTAAAAAATATTTATTTATTGCCATTAATAAGAATATTGATATTTCCATACATATCAATTTCAGTACTGCACTCAACACAAAAATATCATTCCATATTCCAATTCTTATAGAATAGCAATGGAATGTCTTCCCATGCATCAATGCTACGTACAATACTTCCAATACTTCCACTGGCCGGTAACAAACACATAAAATTGCACACGCACTTGTCAAGCTCCAGACCTTGCTTGATCACATTCACATCATGATCATGAACCTGGAGTCGATGTTCAAAATCTACAAGTCTCTTACCGCGGAAAGATTAAGAACACTCAAAAGTCTACAATTATCGGGCTTGAACCCTTCAAAATGCAGCTTTCGAAACATAATAAAGAAAAGGGTACGGATATTGACACCCATAAAACTTATTAACACACCCATTTTTATAAGTACACCCATGTTTAAAATTTAAAAATTAAATATTACTATAAACACACATCATAATGCCAACAGTACCCTCATTGAAATAAATATATTCATTTTAATACATATTATTTATAAACACTCTTAAATTATTACCACACCCAGTTTATAAAAAAAAAATCATATTATTTTTGTCCTTTTTTTTAATGATGGTCCAATTTACTTTTGGAAATATCTCGAATACAGTCACCTTATAAAAAGGAATATGTATATGGGGTCAAAAGATTTTCAATTTGGAATTCTCTTATTTATACAGCAATCTTTAAAAAAAAAAATCTTATTAACATCTATGACTATCTTTAAAAAAAAAAACAAAAAAACAAAAAAACAAAACAAAAAAAAACAAAACAAAAACGCTTGCTGATATTTATAGCTATAGTTCAAAAAAAAAAAAAAAATGTTGTTTTTTGATAGAGTTTATAACTATACATAAAAGAAAGACAAAAATAATATGATAATCATGTGATGATGTGAAATTTTGATACTTGAAATCAAATTAGAGTTTATCATAAAAATTAGGGTTTATCATAAGTTTTTTTTTTTTTTTTTTTTTTTTTTTTTTTGAAAGGTAAGTTTTTTTTAATAAAGAAATATAGTTGAAGATGTGGGTGTAATTAATGAATGTATATATTATTTGGTTTGTTTTTAATTAAAGTAACTTGTCCTTATTGGTAAATTTCTATTGGGATATTTTTGTAATTAAAATTTTTAATAAAATATGGGTTTACTAATAAGTTTTATGGGTGTCAATATCGGCTCCCTAAAGAAAATTAAAAGTCAGAAATATAATAAAGAAAATTAAAAGACTAATAAAGAACAAAACAAAAAAGTTTTAAAAAAAATTAAAAAATAAAAAACAGAAACAAAAGGAAAAAAAAAAAAAAAAGAATTAAAAGAGATTACTTAATGTGAAAGGAAATAAGGTTATTTTTTTAATTTCGGGAGATGTATTGAGAAAAATATTGAGTTTTGAAATTTTATGATGGGTGTATTGAGAAATTGAGTGTGGGGAGACATTTTATGGGTGTCAAACTGTCAATAGACAAGGACGAAGGTATGTGAGAGCTAGCATGGGCTTCAGCCCAGGCTAGCTTTTTCAAAACAAAACAATTAAGTTTAAAAAAAAAAAAAATGAATTATTTATATGTGAAGTTTTATAACATTATCGTGATTTGTTACGGGTATTATAATCTTTTTTTAAGTAAATAAATATAAAAGAAAGACGATTGAAAAAATTAACATTGCTTGATTTATAATTCTAAAAAATGGTCTAGTTTACGATTTAATTTAATTGAGATAATCTTAATAGATTCATTATAGTGATATACTCTTTTTTTTTTATTGACACTCAATTAAACACATCAAAGTTTCTCCTTCCTTTCTTCATTCTCAATTTATTCCATAAAAAAGAAACAAATGTTGAATTCCTTATTTGATTTGCTAAAGTCCGAACAAGTATGCATTTAGTTTATTTCATAACTATTTATTTTTTCTTTGTTTCATTGTGAATCATTTTTTGTCATTCTTTTAAATGCATGTTTTTAGCTAGGGATAAAGATACACTAAAAAAAAAAAGTGACATATAGTGACAAAAATTATTTATCACTACAAGTAAAGAAATTGTCACAATTTCAATATTGTGACAAAAAAAAAAGTGTCATTAACAATTCACCACTTTTGCCCCCCACTAAAAGTATTTGTGACGGTTTTTTGGAACTTGTCACGAATCATAACTTTTAGTGACATATTATCACTTAACCTTAATTAGTGACAAAAAAAAAAAATTGTGTCACTAAATTTATATATAATGATAATTAACTGTTTGAAGATTTTGTCACTATACATCTTCTTAGTAACAATTTATTATTTTAAAATTGTGTCATTATTCACAAACTTAGTGACAATTAACCATGTCAAAATTGTGTCACTATATATAACCTTATCAATAATTAATTATTTAAATATTATGTCACTATACATAACCTTATCGATAATTAATTATTTAAATATTATGTCATTATACATAACCTTATCGATAATTAATTATTTAAGTATTGTCACTATACACAACTTTATCGATAATTAATTATTTAAATATTGTCACTATACACAAATCTAGTGATACTTAACCATATGAAAATTATGCTTGTTTTACACAAATTTAGTGACAATTAAGAAGAAGATAACAAGTTACAAATTCAATCAAAATTAATATAATAGTCCATTCAATTATTATTAACTACAAAAAAACTTAAATACAAAAAGTACAATAACGAATTGATAATCAAAACACAAGAAGGAAAAGAAAAAGAAAAAAGAAAGTGAAAAAAATATATTACAAAATTATTAGTGTACATACACAAATTTGTTACAAATTTTGAGATAAATGCATTTACATCAATTATATCCGGATAACCATAATGAAGATTCTCCAAGCCTCAATACTAGAACACTTTCGTAAATGAAAATATTAGAATAAACTTTTCGCCTAAATACAAACTGCAATAGAAAGTATATTATTAACACCTCAATAAGATATAATTTTTTTTTTCAATGCTACATCAAGCAATTGGTTGTTCCATAAGAATCATTTAATCAAACGGTTAGTATGCACATCAACTAATAAATATCATGTAATATTGTAATCTAAGAACAAACAACTATAAATCATGAAATAATAATTATGGGTTCCTGAAAAAAATTAAAAATAAATTAAAGTTAAGAATCATTCCTAAACACATATATATAATTCTATATATAACATACCTTATTGAAAGAAACTTTCAATATATGAAGCTCGAATTTGAGATTCCGACCCTGAAAACAAGTATAAGAAAACAAACCCTAACAATCATTCCTAAACACATATATATAATTCTATATATAACATACCTTGTTAAAAGAAACTTTCAATATATGAAACTTGAATTTGAGATTCCAACCCTGAAAACAAGTATAAGAAACAAACTCTAAAAAAATTAAATCAATAGAAGCTTACCTTTTCTATCAAGACAAAATTTTCTTTACGGTCTTGGTGACTTCTAAAGATGAAACACGGTTTCAAACCTAAAAAGTGTTTTTAAGGAAAAGAGAAACTAAAGAGAAAAATATTTAAAAAAATTTAAAATTAAGAAACATCCCTAAACATATATATATAATTCTACATATATATATATATATATATATATATATATATATATACAGAAATTCTATTATCAGTTCAAACTGACAAAAGTTATATCAATTTCTTGCATGTGGGCTACTGGATTTAAATACTTTGACTTGGCTGTATGCACTTATCAATCAAAGTATTTAAATCCAGTGGCCCACATACAAGGAACTGATATAACTTTTGTCAGTTCGAACTGATAATAGAAAGACTATATATATATATATATATATATATATATCTTATTCAAGGAAACTTTTTATTATATGAAACTCGAATTTGAAATTCCGACCCTGAAAAACAAGTAAAAGATAACAAACCCTAAAAAATAAAAAATAAAAAAAATAAAAAAATCAAATCAATAGAAGCTTAATTACCTTTTTCTATCAAGACAGAATTTTCTCTACAATCCTGGTGACTTCTACAGATAAATCACAGTTTCAAACCTAAAAAAGTGTGTTTAAGGAAAAGAGAAAATAAAGAGAAAATCTAGATATGGCAGTGACAAAGGGAGAACCAAGAGACATGTGAAGATGGAATAAGGAAAAAAATAACAACACCACGATTGTGGCGTTTTTTTTTTTTTTTTTCTTCCAAATAAAATAAAATTTATTAATTCTGATGCCTTTTAAAAACCTAATTATTTATAAAATAAAATCTTTCCTTTTTTTTATAGGGTCATTTTTTGTGACTAATTATATTATCTATCACAATTATCAAGTTTTTTTTAACTAATTATGACAATTATTTTTTAAAAGTCTAAATTGAACAAAACATAATGACAAATAATATAATTTGTCACAAAATAATACCTACTGTGATACATTTGAAATTTTTCACACAAAAATGTGTCACTATATGTCATTTTTTTTGTAGTGATAATTATATATTTCTTATCTAGGCACACTTTTTAATTAGAAAAAAATTATTGTAAGATTTTTTTAATAATTTTGTACTACCGCCCAATGTGGCTCGGTGATAAATTACGTTTATTCAGCTTGATAATATCTTGAGTTTGAGTCGCCGCACCGTAAATGGTGTACCAAAAAACTAAAAATTAAAAAAAATTTTAAAAAAAATTATGCTTATTTCAATCCACCCGATCAATAAGTCATGGCTATGCCCCTGTTTGTGTAGTGATATTTTGTGTAAAAACAGGTGTTATTGTTTTGCATCCAAGTGAGTTACAATTTTATAAATAAATGGACATATATACTATCGATCAACATCTGTGTTGGTCTTTCACTTGTCTTTATATTCCAACACGAGAAAAAGTATAGTAGTCGGTAAACATGATCTAGTTGGCATACTTATATTTCTTTTCTTTTTTGAATAAGGCTTACTTATATTTCAAAAAGAAATTGAAATAAATATCAATGAAAGTAGACATTGTGGTTAGGGATGGCAATGGGGCGGGTCGGGGCAGCCTTATCGGGGTGGGTCAAGGCCGCCCCAAACCCGAAACCTGGTTTTCAACAGTTGCCCCAAACCCGACCCGTGACCTGAATGGGTTTTCAATTTCCACTCCAAACCCAATCCATTTGGGTCAAGGGTGCCCCAAACCCGACCCGAATGACCCGATTCATTTACGTAAATTTAAATTTAATATAACACGATAACTAAGTTTAATAAACATTAAATTCATCCGTAAAGTATAAAATACAAATCCCAAAATGACTTGAACAAAAATACAAAATACATACAACATTTTTGGTATCAATAAAATCCATTCAACATCTTCACCAAAATAGTTTAAACATAAAAAATTCAAATTGTTTTCTTTTCAGAACATAGGGTTTCCTTCTTTCTTTTCCTTTTATATTTAAAATATATATTTATATATATATATATATATTCCGGGTCAAACTGGATGGGTCGGGTCAAACGGGACTGCCCTATACACAACCCAGTAACCTAGCCGGGTCAAGAAATGTGCCCCCAAGCTGCCCCGCTACCCATTTTTACTGC
This sequence comes from Acer saccharum, assembly GCA_030490815.1. Taxonomy (NCBI): domain Eukaryota; kingdom Viridiplantae; phylum Streptophyta; class Magnoliopsida; order Sapindales; family Sapindaceae; genus Acer; species Acer saccharum. The sequence goes on from CM059874.1 coordinate 16,159,358, forward strand.
CCCAAACGGGCCCCAAACGGATCGGGGCTCCGCGGGTTTAGGGCAGGTCGGGGGTTTTTGCCGTCCCTAATTGTGGTAGCCAAAATCTGGCTTTAAGCCCAACGCTTGGACCCACATTGACTCTACTAATGGATCCAGGTCAAGTCCAAAGAAGGAGGGTCGACCCAAGGCCCAACTAATCTAAGCTCCTCTCCCAACAGACACCTAACCAAGTCAAACAAGTTATCTTATAGTGATAACTATCGATTAACACGTTTGATTTAGCTGTTGTTATCAGATCTCATGTAACTCGAGCCTGATTGAGGGGATTTGATATGGAACAAGCCACGCAACTAGGTCTGGTGAAGCCTAGAAACAGGACCCTCTCTCCGTAGAGTGGGGATTCTGATTCTTCTACGGTCAAAAAGCTCGTGTGTCTTGAAACGCTACTTAATCAAAAACTCCAACCACTGGAATTGTTTAACCTTCATATTCCAAACACTCAATTCACCAAATAGTGTCCATCTCCACACTCATACAGTCATATCGCACTTCTTTAGTTCATACTTCCACCAAAACGAACACTCGACAAACTAAGAATTGCTACTACGGTTTGATTTATGATATAATATTTTATATAACAGTTATTTCGATTAGTTTGTTATTTTGTTCTACATTATCTATTCCTTGTGAATATATCACTGACTTGAGTGTCGGAGAGTCACCCAAAGGACACCCCCCAAATCGCTCCTTTCTTTTCTGTGTTTTAAGGTCTCTACATCGCTCGACACGACCTCGTAGATAGCTCTACAACAAGTTGCTGGTGCCCAATGATCTACAACAGTAGAACGATCACCTACAGACATCATCGATTCAGTTTGGTTTTTGGCCAAAACATAATAAAACAAAGACATGTTCAATTTTCAAACATGACAGTTTTCAAATACGAAAACTTTTGAAAACTGAACATGTTGCATACTTGCATAGAGTGAAACATACACAAATCGAATAGGCTCAGCTCCATTTGATTTTTTTTTTTGTTTGGGAAAATTTACCTTTTTTTATGGAGGGTTATAACCCTGGTGGCCATCAACTTTTGCCACCACTATCAAAATAGCTACCAAATAGGGAATTGGTTTCAAAATGGCCATTTTTGACAAACATTGTTACACTAATGACCATTCCATCCAATTACATCAAATAAGTGGTATTTTGGTAAATAAGGGGATGCCATTAATTTATTTTAGATTTTTTTTTGGAAATCAATTTTTTCTTTTGTTTTTTGAAACAAATAATTATATTTAGTGTGTATATACGTATATCATATCTCAAACAAACATATATACATACATACATAAATTTTTTCTTTTGTTTTTTTAGGAGGACAGCGATATTTATACGAGTAGCGATACTTGCACCCTTTAAAGTTTAAAAATGGTATGTGGACCCATTTTTGTATTTATACCTTCATTAAATTCTTTTAAAATGTTATAACCTGTAAACACATCCCATATATTACCAATATATCCTTTTACTTCATTTTTTTTTCCTCTTAATATTAAATAATATATGTTAGCAAATTCTTCTATAAAAAAATTAAAAAATAATTGAAATAAAAACAAATAACAAATCTTGGAGGAGGGCGTAGCTCCTTCCAGATTTTCAATCAAACCTCATTTTATTTTATTTTTAGCTTAGATTTTTAGTTAGGTACGATGATTGTTTTTCAATTTCTTTAATTATTAAAACATTTATTTTATATTTTTAATAATTACATTTTAATTATACGGTACATGTTTGTTAAAATACTCTGAATATTATATATTACTGTAATAATATAATATATGAAGAGTATTTATAATTATTTTAATAATGATACTTAAAGTCAATATTGGAATTTTGAAAATATACTAATTTGAGGGTGTTTATAGAGGTGCAAATATGGTCACTCTATTTACACCTCTAAAATTGTTTGCAAAGCCAACATTTAAATATTTTTTAAATTTTCAATATTACTTTTAAATTAAATTATTCACTGATACTAGACAACCTAAAAAATTAATTCAAAAATCAATCCAAATAATGTGACCAGTGATTTGTCCATTCACCACATCATCCCATGATTTATATGGTGATAATAACTCACTTACCATGTCATTTGAGTTAAATTTTTGGGTTATATCGTATTACTCTAAACTATTAATAATTTAATTATAATATATAATAATTTTTCTAACTATTTTACTGTTTTGAATTGTTCATTAACTACACCAGATTATAAAAGGAAAATAATATATATAGAAAACAAAAATCAAAATAAAAAAGTGGGTGAGAGAACTGGGTAGACTTGTTCCACGCCTAAAAAGATGGGGGAGGCCTTTTCCATTTTACATAGGAAAAGATAGAGGAGGAGGTCCTCCATTAAAAAGTAAAGAGAAGAGAAGCTGATCTACTTTGATATCAAGGAAAAAGCCCGGTCAGCCAGCAACCAACTCGGTGCGGGTCACCTGACCTACAGCTCGGCCACTCTTCTTCTATATAAAAAAGATCGCATATCTAATAATAAATTAATAATTATCAACTCTTTGTGTGCAATAACCGTGGACATGTCCACTCAGTTGTAGTTGTAAGTTTAGGGGTTTTTTAGCGCTACAATTTTAATTATACTGTATATAAACATTTTATAATTTATTTATTTATAATAAGTTTTTAAAATTAAAAAAAGGGCATAATTAGAAATGTGCAGAGTAAGTTTACAAAATTTCATATTTTAATTTTTTTTTTTTTATAGGGTCACTACTACAAAAATGTTAAAAGACATCGGTTGTTTACATCGGTTTTTAGATAACCGATTAAAAAAAACTTTTAGAAATCGATTTTTATAAAACCAATTTCTTAAATATTGTGGTTAAAAAGACAACGGTTTTTGGGAAAACCGATATGAATTTATTTTCCAATAAGAAATCAGTTTTCCTTAAAACCGATGTCTTAAATATTGCTGTTTGAAAAGACAACGGTTATTGGGAAAACTGATATGGATTTTTTTTCCAATAAGAAATTGGTTTCCATTAAAACTGATGTCTTAAATATTGCGGTTTGAAAATGTTGGAAATTTTGTGATAAACTCATATTTTGAGAGCACTATTTGGGTATGATTAATTCCATGAAAATGGAAGATTAAATGATATTCGAATTCTCCCATGTGAGAGCTTCGAAATGGTATACTCAAACTCACAAAATGATTAATGGGTGAATGAGAAATTGAGTCTCAATGTAAGCCCAAAATGTAGGGGAAAATTGCACATCCCACATTGACTAGGGAAAACACTTATATGTGGTATATAAGTGATTGTGTAATAGTAGCTTATCAACAAGTGTGGCATAGAGGCTCTCTCTTGCGCACGCGTTGGGGGGGGGGGGGGGGGGGGGGGGGTGCAAATCATGTGTGGGCTCATGTGTGGGCGCGTCCTTCGGTTGCACGACTCATGTGTGGGCGCGTCCTGCGTACACGAATGCCGCTCCAATTGGACCGTGAGAGTACAACCGACTTTTTGCTACTTCCCTAAGTCAGACGTTTTTAATTAAGGGGGGTGTATTCAATTAGGATTCTTGAGGACATTTAAAGACATTATAAATCCTGGTGTATTCAATTTGGACATTTAAAGACTTTAAAAGAGTCCATATGAATCCAGTGGTATTCAATTAGGATTTCTATGGACTTTTAAAGAATCCTTCTAAATCCAGGTGTATTGAATTAAGACTTTAAAATGTCTACAAGAATCAAGGTGTATTCAATTAGGACTAGATTTTAAAGGATTTTCTTAGGCCATGGATTTTGATGGATTTTGGTGGACTTGATGGTGAGAGATATAAATATCAAATGTCATAACATGTCTGGCCTTCTCCCCAAAGATTTTGGTGGATTTTGCACAATATACCGTGTATTGCACAATACATAATTCCTCAAAAATCAATTTTCTATTTCTCTCTTCCCATCCTATCACCAAAGAATCTATAGTTGCATAGACAACTTTTTTTTTTTTTTTTTTTAAGGTGAAAGTAGGATTGATACAATGTTACTGATGAGAGATTCTAAGCGACTATGCACATGGATCACGGGCATTGAAATTATGTTATATGTTATGAAAATTAATATCGAAATGTTTTTAATGATTTATATGATATGCAGAGGCAGGCTGTGTCCACAACCATTCAAAATTTACTTGTGATCCCAATTAACCTGACCTGGAACATCAAATATATCTAGAAAGTACATGGATGTTTTACGCAATATTGGGTCCACGTATGAGTACTATCACACTATAATACAATCGATCCAAACCTTACTAGTTTAAATCCTTTGAGAGATAAGATTTTTAGTTTCCAAAGAATAAAATAATAATAAATTAATAATGTTTTGAAAGTAAAAATATTTTAACTTCTTTGAATTTGTTTTAAAATTTTGAGATGCATGACGCCGCAAATTAATGGATGTTACTAGAAATGTATATGTTTATGAGAATTTTTATATGCATCATACATAATAACAACCACCTTGTCAATATTTGTTGTGGTAGGTGTGTGATCTGGTCAATATTTGCAATTTTGGGTTCAATTCAATCTCTTTGTTTGCATCAACAACAACCTCAGACTATATATATACATAAATATAGATTGACCGGTGTATCAAATTTTGCTCATTCCAATTTCAAAGGTTTTTTTTTTTTTTATATATAATTAGCTATAATTAGTTTACTATTGATAAGTCAGAGATAACAAATCCATGAATATCCTTGGATGTCTAAACAAATCCATAAAAGTCTGAGATGGATGTCTTAACAAATCAATGAAAGTCCATGTGGATTTATAAAAGTCCGTAAAATCCATGAAAATCTGTCACTTAAAAAATGTCTTTAAATGTCTTTAAGAATCCTAATTAATCCTAATTGAATACACCCCCCCTAAGGAAAGTATTAATTGTTTTGGATTCTGATTTCTTACTTGATCACTAAGAAAACATAATCATGTTTAATTAGGAATAGATCTCTTTGGAGATTATTCTCTAATTAATTTCCTTTACAATTTAAAAACGTGATAAGAAAGTAATTTCCATATCAATCCAAGAAACCCTACGATTAGGTTTTCTATTTAAAAACCCTAGTCCATTCTACATAAGAAAATATTCTGAATATTTTAGAGTATGAGCAGCCGTTCTCTCTTCTTCTCCTTTTTCTGTTCTTGGTAAGTTTGAACTCGATTTGAGTTCGCTAAGAGTGGTTTGTGCTTCGCACTTCCACTGTTTAATCGTTGTATCCTAGGAGACAATCGCTATACACATACGGTGTTATATACGGCGAAATTGTTTTAAGAACACCGTGTGAAACACGGGCCTCGATTTCCCTAATGTGTTGTTTCTATTTATTGTTTTTCTGTCTCTTTAATACAAACAACAATCTTAAGACAATTTCTTCTTCTTCTGTTTTTACTTCTAATTGGTTTTAATTTCTTTTATAACCTTCTGGTTCGGTTTCTATTTTGCTTTGCGACAGAATTGGTTCTTAAACAACACTGGTTTGGGTTAATAAAATATTAATAGGTGGAAATTGGGTCTATTTCAGGACACTAATTTCAAATTAATTATTTGGTTTATATTTGGCAAATCAGGTCTGTTAATCGACACTGATTTGGAAATCAATTGTGATTTCTACTGGCTAATCGGGTCTGTAATACCAGACACTAATTGTGATTTCAATTGCGAAATCTAGAATCAATTATTGATTCATAGGATTGATATCAACTAATTAATATTGGTACTGTCATATATTATATATATGATCTTTTCATAAGAATATCGATTGTACACACGAGTTGTGTAAATATTTAATATTTCAGAGATATAGAATTGTCGTCTATATCTGGAACAACCGGAATAAAAGATTATATGTTTATATATAATATGGTACAAACCAATCTGTTAAAAGAATTATATGTTTATATAATCTAGAACAAACCAGTTTATATATACAAGTATATATATATATACTAAGTTTAGATAAACATAAGTCTTGACACTGGTTTTCAAATCATTGTTTTGATTAACCTGTATGTGCTATATATATTTTTGATATATATTAACTTACAAGGTCGACTGGTTTATCAGTATGGTGTACTGATATGTGTGGAACTAAATAATACAAAGTTTGGTGAACCAAAAGACAGTATTATTGTTTGATATCAAAAGTGATATCGTTGTTTAAATTGATTATATTGTTATATAATCCGACACCAAGTGCTGCACTTGTTTCCAGATACGGATATTATATTTGAAGTGCTAAAATAGTGTTTAATACATTATATAAATATCTGATATATTGGTGTATAGTATACCGATTGATATCATCATTAGATATGTCGGTGTATACGGTGGATATATATATAATTAACATTGGTTTTGCCTTATCAGTGTTTAATATAAGTGAACATACCGGTTTTGTTTTACCAATGTTTACTGTGTGGTATTATTTGATACCAACTTTGATAAACAATATTATATCCATGTGTGATATATCTCTGTTAGATATATTAGCTATTTTTTTTTTTTTTTTGAAAGAAAATTCCATTAATCAAACACCCACAGAAGGGGAGGACTCCAAACAAACAATTGACTCCAAAAAAGGAGGACAGACCTCCAAACAGGACAAGTTCGAAATAGAACTAAGGGCCAATTTGGCCAACAAATGAGCTGCAGAATTAGCAGACCTCGGGACAAAAGAAATGAAAATCTGAAACTGACGAGACAACGAAACAATTTCATCAACAAAGACTCCAATATCAGCATTAGAACCACTGCTAGAATTAACCAAATCAACAACCCATTTAGCGTCACTTTCCAACACAGCCGGGGTAAGACCAGCACTGACAACAAACCTCAACCCTTCCAGGATGGCAAGGGCCTCAGCCACAGGAGGGGAAAAGCACGCAGCAAATTTCTGGGCAGAATAACCAGAAAAATGGCCCAAGGCATCCCGAACCATCACACCCACGCCAACCACCTAGTTAACCGAATTAATCGCAGCATCCGTATTCACCTTCATGAACCCAAAAGGAGGAGCAGACCACCTCACATTCCTATCAATAGCAGCTGGAAGAACAGAAGAAAAGGGAGACTGAGTCTGTTTAGCCCTTCTAAAGTCGTTGACAAAACAAGAGGCCCACTCCACATCACACTCCAACCTAACAGAAATTGAACCATGAACATGCTGGTTCCTCCTAAACCAATTTCTCCACCACACAATGCACAAAATCTCCATATCCAGAGAACAGAGCATACGATTACACAAGAGAAAAAGGTCATGAAAACTCATATTATCCTTCCATTTGACACCCGCAGGCAGGCACACTGAGCTTCGGCAATTTTTAAGGAGAGCACAGCCCCACAAAGTATGGACAGTTGTTTCGGGCATCCTCGAGCACACCGGGCACACACCATCAGTAGGGATACCCCGGCCCACAAGATTAAACAATGTAGGCAACCAGTTCTTGCAAGCTCTCCACAAGAAACTTTTCACTTTTGGAGGAACATTAACCTTCCAAATAAACTTCCAGCAATCAGTCACAGCAGAACCAGAAGGAGAAGAGCTAGATAAAATTCTTCCCCCAATTTATACCCACTTTTGATCGAGTAACTGCCATTCTTTTCATAGTGCCACAGCAGCGAATCCTCAGCAGTAGAACCAAGAGAAAGACTCAAAATAGCAGTAGCCTCCTCAGGGCAAAAAGAAGATCTGACTAGATGAGTATTCCATCCTCCAGAAAAGTTAAATAGGCTCCGAACAGAAGCATCCTTATCCAACACTAGCCGAGACTGAATTTTAAAGGAATGAGGCCTCGGCACCCATCGATCACCATAGATTGACAAAGCATACCTTGTTCCAACCCGCCACCTCGACCCCGCAACAACAAGCTCACGACCCCACATCAGACTACACCACACAAAGGAATCCAAGCCACCCGCAGAAGCATGCAAGAAATCAGAAGTAGGAAAATATCTCCCCTTAACAACTCTCGCAACCAACGAATTAAGCCACTTGATAAACCTCCAGCACTACTTAGCCAACATAGCCTGATTAAAAAGCGACAGATCCCTAAACCCCATACCACCACCAGGTTTGCTAATACACAACTTGGCCCAGGAGCCCCAATGAAGCTTATTCGCAGCCTCAGTACTTCCCCACCAGAACCTAGAGCAAAGACGTTGAATGTCTGAAATGAAGCCTTTGGGAAGCCTAAAGAGGTTCATAGCATAGGAAGGGATAGACTGAATAACAGCCTTAAGAAGAACTTCTTTCCCACCCGTAGAAAACAACTTATTATTCCACCCCGACAACTTATTCCAGATTCTGTCTTTTTACCCCTCAAAAAGTTGTTTTTTACTTCTACTAGTGAAACTCGGCAGCCCAAGATACCTTTCATGACACTGAACTAACTTGACACCCACCACAGCAGCAAGACGCTGGCCAACTACTCTAGAGACAGACTTACTAACACACAGAGTTGACTTATCAAAAATCACCACTTGACTAGACGCCACCTCATAATCCGCCAAAATTCTTCTAATCGAATTACAATTCTTGTTATCAGCTTTAGCAAATAATAAGCTATCATCGGCAAAGAATAAATGAGAGATAAACGGGCCAGTACTCCCACATCTATAACCAGTAATATCACCAATCAACACAGCTTTGTTGATCAAACACGAAAACCCTTCAGCACAAAGCAAAAACAGATAAGGCGATAAAGGGTCCCCTTGGCGAAGCCCACGAGTGGGCTTAATATTACCACACACCTCACCATCAATAAGGAAGGAGAAGGAAACAGAGGTTACGCAACGCATAATACGGTCCACCCAAGCATCCAAAAAACCCAACTTAACCATCATAGCACTAAAAAAAACCCCATTCTACCCGATCATACGCCTTGGACATATCCAATTTAAGAGCGATGGACCCTTGTTTCCGAGTTTGAGTCCGGATACCATGGATACACTCGAACCCAATGATAGCATTATCCGTGATTAGTCTCCCCGGCACAAAGGCACTCTGAGATTCTGAAATGACATCCCCCAGAGCCCCTCGGAATCTATTCGCCAAAGCATTAGCCACAATCTTATAGATAACAGTACACAAACTGATTGGTCTAAAATCAGTAATTTTCGAAGAATTGGAGGATTTAGGAATCAAAGTTACCAAAGTCTTGTTTACCTCCTCAAGAGAATCTCCATTGTTAAGACAACGAAGACAAGCCCCCGTGACACTATCTGCCACAGTTTCCCAGTTTTTTTGAAAAAAAAAAAAGCAGGCATACTGTCAATGCCAGGAGCTTTCGTCGGAGCCATATCAAAGAGGGCCTTTCTCACCTCAGCAGCAGTGAAAGGCAGGTCTAGGCGAGTACTGCATCGCCGAGAAACCTTAGTAGGAACGGCATCAATAACCGAGCTCCAGGTACCACAATTCAGATGACCAGTCTGAAATAGCTCCGAGAAATAGTCCAAAACAATTCTCTGAATATCAGCTTTAGAGTCATACACAATACCATCCGAATCCAACAGCCCAGCTATAGAGTTTCTAGCTCTTCTCATTGAAGCCTTCCAATGGAAAAACTTAGTATTACAATCCCCCTCCTTAAGCCATTCCTGCCTCGACCTCTGCTTCCAATATTTTTCTTCAGTATCGAGTAGACTCTCCAACTGAAACTCAACTTTCCTTACTTCATCCCAGGAGGCTAGATCATCAGCCCCCGAAATTCTAGCAAGTTTGTCTTTTACCTCCTTAATATCCCTGCTCAAAGCCAAACGATGGACATGGTTCCACCTATCCAGCTTTCTGGCACATCTCATGATTCTAGTATTAACACCACGTAACCCAGCACTGGAACCAATACTATTCCAGCTATCACAAATAATTGACGACACTCTTCTTCATCCGCCCAGCAAGCTTCAAAGAAAAACCACTTGTGACGCCCCTTAAGACCTCTTCAAAAGGACCAGAAGCTTCAAACACCTCCACCAAAATAGCACGGTGATCAGACGAACCAAAGGCCAAATTATGCACCCCTGAATCAGGAAACGCCAATTTCCACTCCATACTACATAGCCCACGGTCCAATCTTTCATGAATCAAGCCAATACCTCTCCTATTGGACCAAGTAAAACCAGGCCCCGAGAAACCCAAATCAGCTAGGTTACAATCATCCAAAGTATTTCTGAAATTCTCCATCAAAACCCTAGAATGTCGCCGCCTACCCGTTTTTTTTCCGAATCAACCAAAATCTCGTTACAATCCCCCAAACATAACCAAGGGAAATTCGACATGCAACTCAGCTGCCTTAAAAGGGACTATGAATGGATCCTCTAAGTCGGATCAGGATCACCATAGAAGCCTGTCATCCTCCAGACTTTTGAAGAATGAGAAGCAATCCTCACATCAATATGAAAATTAGAAAAAGAAATTAAATCAATACTCACTGTATCAAGCCAAAATAAACACAGACCACCACTCAACCCATGATTATCAACCACAAATTTGCTAGCAAAACCCAGTCGGACCCGATACCTCTCCAAAACTACAGAACTAGCTTTAGTTTCCATCAAAAAAAGGACACTCGGCTTGAACGATTTCTTCAAGTCCAGCAATGTACGGAACGCGCGCGGATTACCCAACCCGTGAGCATTCCAGGCGACGCAATTCATGGCTCCCGACAGGTCGGGGAAATCCGACCGGCCGATACAACCTCATCATCACAAGTTGCAGGAGAATCCGCCCTCAATCTCTTAGAATTTGTACAGAAACCAACCTCAGCAACTTCCACCTTTCGCTTGTTATCAGAACAACCCGTAACAGAAACACTACCCACCAGAGGACCCTGCCTAGCAACCTTCTTCCATCTCCCTTTCCCAGGCCCACCATATGTCATTTGAGTAGTAGCATTTTCGCCACCACCTGAAGGCCCAATCCCTTCATCAGACGAAACAAAATTTGAACACTTAGAGCCCACACTTAACTCCCATAAATGCTTATGCACTATCTCCACAGTTGTTTCAGCATGCAGCCCATTAGGACGGCCCAGCTCAGAAGACCCAGAAGCTCCCCAACACTTACTAAGCCCACCAGTCGGCCCAACAGTAACTGAGGGCGTAGAGCCCAAATTCCCTATAGAAGCAGCTCCAACCTTGGACAATGGCGCCTCTTTCCCGCTCAGAATCCCAAACTCTAGATCTTTCTCAATCCATACATTCTTGCCCTTATCACCCACCCGAACATCTCGGGGAAAATCTTTATTCGAATTTGAATTAAGAACAACCCTAGGAATCTCTCGCCTCCCACCAAAAATGAAACCTGGAATGTCGCCCTGAGATTTTGACATGGACTTAGGGGCAGCCGCCCCCATCTCCTTCGCCGGCGTACTGCTGTCACCATGTGGTCGACGATTCTGCGTATACCTGCGCACCTCCTCCACCAAATTAGTTCCACGTCTAGCTCCATCTTGCCTATGCCTATCGAATCTTCCCCCCCAATTCCTCCGACCATCCTGGAACATTGGCTTAGTAGCTCTCAGCCACCCTCCATAAGCCATATCAGTCAAATTACTCATATCCCGCTTCTCTCCGACAGAACAAAACTGCACTGTATGACCCACCAATCCACACACAAAGCAAAAATCTGGCAAACGCTCATACCTCAAAGGCATCACTGTTTCTTCCCCATCACCAAGAACATCCACACGGAGAAAGTGGCGAAGTGGCTGATCTATGTCCACAATTCTTTTGAACTTCAAAATTGTATGAGGGTCCTAAGGCCAAAAGTGATAACGAGTTGGATGTGTAAGTTTAAAATGGTGATTATTGTCAAAATCAATTCTTTTGAACTTCAAAATTGTAATTATCAATTTAATGATGATTTATCTCTATTAATTCCGGATTAATAGAAATATTAAATTTTTGAATTCAAAACAAAACTGATTTGACTTTAATATTACCTATTTTAATGAGAATTAATTTCAAATTAATTCAATTGATCTCCTCCTGACATTATGGCAGATAAATCAAACGTGAACACAAGTATTCCACTTGAGACTCCTAGTGCTAATCCTAATGTCAGACTAGACACTTCAACTGTTAATTCAGTACTGGTAGAAGATATGCCTATTTTGGGGCCAAGTGTGGCAACATCGACTCCGGCCATCAACTCATTCTTGAGAAACATGGCAGAACCGATGAGAGCTAGTATGTGAGTCACGGGAACTTTTACTAGTGGCATCAAAAGGTGCTGTTCTATTTGATCACATTGAATCTAGCTAGGTTCTTGACTGAAGATACTCTTAAACCCAATGTTGGTGAAGAAAGAGATGTTCAGGTATGATTTTTTTTTTTTTTTTTTTTATGCATGGAACCATTCGGATTTCTATGCCGGAAAAACATACTGAACAGACTATCAGACTCGCTGTATAGCGAAAACAGCCAAAGAACTGTGGGAGTCGTTAAACTGGAAATACAAGACCGATGATGCTGAATCCAAAAGGTCTATTGAGGGTCAGTTTCTTGATAACAAGATGGTGGACTCTAAGACAGTTATGAGTCAAGTCCAAGAGCTTCAAGTGATGCGGTATGAGATTCATGCTGAAAGGGATAACCCCAAGTGAAACCATCCAGGTGGTTGTTATCACTGAGAAGCGACCGAGGTGGTGAGTATGAAGCACCGTTTGGTGAATATGTGCACAACATAGAATCATACATCAAACCACTACGTCGTATTTCCCTTAGCAAAACAGAGTTACTGAACGGAAAAATCTGTTAACCAAAAATTCGCTCTGGATGAGGAATTTCAATTAACACCCTCGAACTGCTACCTAGTAGGCTATAGAGGGGTAGGTACCCCTATGTACCATGGTTTTGTAATAAAAAGTTTGGAATAAGGTGCAGTAGGTAAGAGAAAAATCACCCCACCCGTCGGGACTTCAAGCATTAGAGAAGATATGGCGTTTGGGGTTCCCATGTTGGAGTAAAGGCTTTGATCCCTCTTTATGAATCCCGTACCTCGTACCCAGTACCCGGTACCCTATACCTCACACCCAGTAACTGGTACTCTTTTCTAGATCTCCTTTGTAATTCCTCGACCCGGATAGCAAGCAAGTAGGGGAAGGGATATGCGCTCTTCAAGGATGTCGATGTGGTCGTGAAAGATGAGACCACCTCGGTTTTTCTTGCTAGTCTGAAGGTTCTTTCCCCTTCTTTGTATGTGGAGAGTCATATGAATAGGTGGCCAAGAGGGTTACGACCAGTGAGATAGGACCGCCTATTATTGTAAGCTCTCCGGAGTATTTATGTTGTATCACTTTACTACTTTTGTAAGCTCGTTGGAGCACGCCTTATTCATAAATAATATAAGGATGGTCACTCTCTCCACAGGATACTACCTAGGGGTTTTTCAGCATGTGATCATATGTGATGTTTTTTCCCCCTAGGCCAGTCCATCTTCTATCAAAAGACTTGTCATTCTCTCCCTCTTATTTCCTTTATTATGCATGTATGTGAATTAAACTCCGACCCCGTTGGTCGTAACCCTCTTAGCCACCTATTCATATGACGTTCCACATACAAAGAAGGGGAAAGAACCTTCAGACTAGCAAGAAGAACCGAGGTGATCTCATCTTTCACGACCACATCGACATCCTTGAAGAGCGCATATCTCTTCCCTTACTTGCTTGCTATCCGGGTAGGGGAATTACAAAGGAGATCTAAAAAAGAGTACCAGATACTAGTTGTGAGGTACGGGGTACCGGGTACCGGGTACGAGGTACGGGATTCATAAAGAGGGATTAAAGCCCTTACTCTAACATGGGAACCCCAAACGCCATATATTCTCCAATGCTTGAAGTCTCGACGGGTGGGGCGATTTTTCTCTTACCTATTGCACCTTACTCCAAACTTTTTATTACAAAACCATGGTACCTAGAGGTACCTACCCCTCTACAGCCTACCAGGTAGCAGTTCGAGGGTGTTAATTGAAATTTCTCATCCAGAGTGAATTTTTGGTTAACAAAATCATTCCTTAAAAGAAATGAAAACTTCTGGATTTCCTCAGAACATGTGGAGTGAAGCTATATTTTCTAACATTACCTTATAAATAAGGAACCCTGAAAGAAAGAAGACAAGACCCCATATGAGATATGGAAAGGAAGAAAGTTTTCCTATAAATTCTTACGAATGTGGGGGTGCCTTGCCAAAGTGGTCGTACCTACACTTAAGAAGAAAATGAAGTTGAGGATGAACTTAGACGTAACAAAAGAGCAAGGACGAAAACGTCTTTTGGTCTAGATTTTTTGATTTATTTGCTAGAAGGTAAACCTCGAACTTTCAAAGAAGCAGTGAGCTCTTCAAAATGACTCTTGTGGAAAGAGGCTATTAAGAGCAAAATGATTTCATTCTGTAAAATCACAGTTGGGAATTAGCGGACCTTCCTCTGGGATGTAAACTGCTAGGATCCTAATGGATTTTCAAGAGAAAAATGAAAGCAGATGAATCAATTGATAAGTATAAGGCCAGACTTGTAATTAAAGGTTACAATCAACAAGAAGGCCTAGACTACTTTGATACATATTCTCCTGTGACGAGAATAACCTCAATTAGGATGATACTTGCAATTGCAGCTTTGCAAAATCTTAAAGTACATCAAATAGATGTGAAAACAGCTTTCTTAAATGAAGATTTAGATGAAGAGATTTATATGGAACAACCTAAGAGTTTTTCTGCTCTAGGACAAGAAAAGAAAGTCTGTAAATTGGTGAAGACTTTATATGGTTTAAAGCAAGCACCAAAACAATGGCATGAGAAATTTGATAATGCTATGATGTCAAATGGATTTAAAATCAACGAATGTGACAAATGTGTTTATGTCAAGAACACAAAAAATGGCTATGTCATTGTGTGCCTTTACGTTGATGAAATGCTCATTGTTGGTAGTGATGATAAAATGATCAAATCTACCAAGGATATATTGAAATCAAGATTTGATATGAAAGATATAGGACCAGCTGATGTAATGTTGGGAATGAAAATCCCAAAGACATCTAACGGACTCATACTAAGTCAATCACACTATATTGACATGATTCTTGAGAAATTCAACAAAATGATTCTGGAATTTCCAGAACATCAGTAGATACAAATCTACACCTATCCAAGAATAAGGGTGAGAGCGTCTCTCAACTATAATATTCTTAAGTAATAGGAAGTCTAATGTACTTAACAAGTTGTACAAGACCAGACATAGCTAATGCAGTCAGCAAATTAAGCAGATACACGAGTAATCCAGGAACCGATCACTGGAAAGGAATAGTAAGAGTACTGAAGTACTTACGATTCACTCGTAATTATGGACTGCATTATACCAGATATCTTGCTGTCCTAGAAGGATACACCGATGCAAACTGGATATCTGATATGAAAGACTCAAAATCCACTAGTGGGTATGTGTTCACACTAAGAGGTGCGGCAGTATCCTGGAAATTCTCCAAACAAACTTGTATAGACAGATCCACCATGGAATCTGAGTTTATAGCATTAGATAAATGTGGTGACACTACAAGAAAAACACTTAACGACAACGGGCAATGCCCGTTATAGATGTGTATCGACCACGGGCATTGTGCCCGCTATAGATGAAGCAGCAGTGGAAAAGCGCGCTTTTCGACAACGAGCATTGCCCGTTGTCTATGCGTTATTGAAAACGGTCATTGCCCGTTGTCAATGCATTACTTACAACCGGCAATGCCCATTGTCGATGCATTAATTACAATGGGCATTGCCCGTTGTCGATGAGTTTTTTTAAATAAAAAAAAAAATCAAAATTAATTTATTGATTTTATACATAGCTTGTTTAAACAAATAAGTGGAAGATTAAACTCCAACGCATTCAATATAAAAATCCATAAGCATTTAATATATATATATATATATATATATTAAAATTTATAAATCTATAAACATTCAATTAAAAATCTTAAGTATTAACATAACATTCACCCATAAATATTCACTTAATTAAAAAGTCTACTAGTCATAACAATAAGTTCACCCATACAAATCTTCAAGCTCTCTTTTTTGTTTGTCTTGAATAGTGCTAATTGGAACTCCTCCTGTAATAGGATTATAATGAAGGGAAGGTCAAAAAACCACTAGATGGATTATGAAAAAAAAAATGTCATTTGTAAGAGTAAAAACAAACCATTCCATAAGTGTTCCATAAGTGTAGATCTATCAAACTAACTAACAAACAAACAAACAAACAAAATAAGACTTAATTGAAGCAAGTTATCAATAAATGACCACCAAAGACTCCAATGTCTGCACAAAATTCCTCTAACGGAAATATAAGAAATCCCCAAAAAAGAGAAAAATCAAATTCCTCAAACAAAACACCTGAACTAGAACCACAGATCTTATTCACATATCTCATTAATCATGTATTTTGATAGCCAAGCAAATATAAGTGCCTCTAGCATATTCAAGAATTTGTAGGTCACTAGTAGGGCGCACAAAGGTACCTTGCTAACAAATATCTTTTCACACAAACTCTGCGACCCTTATTCATTTGCATGAAATCAAACCTGTATAAATTATGAAAAACAACTTTTATGAAACTAAATAAATAGAAGTGACATTTGCATGCAGGTCAAGTTTTAACACAATAAATTGACATTTGCATCATAAATCTGTGCATAATCTAAACAAACAGACCCTTTCATTTTTTTTCCAAAAAGAACAGTTCACTTTCAAAATTTTATTAGTATGAAACAAAATTTGAAACTGGGCAGCAAATACTAGATAGGGACACGACTTTAAGAGATTCTACTAGTGAAAAAAACATATATAAAAATGTTAACAATGATAAAAATAAAAAATAAAAAAATAAAAAAAAACGAAGGTGATACAAGATTCTTAACAAGGCAATTTAATGATCATGCCATTCAAAATTGCCACTTACAACAGCACTAAATATCCTTTACATGAGAAATAATGCCATTCACAATATCAATGTAGTATACTTATAATGCTAGTTGTTGAAAAGGAAAAAAAAAAAAAAAAAAAGATCGATGACAATTAATTAAAAAAAAAAAAAAGATACCAGCAAGCTCTAGTATAAGAGATCTTACCGACCAGAAGAAGGAAGGCCACCTCCACCTATGAGTGATTCTGTGCGAAGTGTGTAACCACCACCCTGCTTTTAATATAAATCAGCCAAATTTATATTTCAGGATATATATCCCAATAATACTTTAATATTGGTCCCACCCTTCTCATACCATCCAAAAAAACACATACAGCTCATAAAAAAAATAAATACTAATATCATAACAATTTAACCAGCTAGTTAACACTTGCAAACTAAAAAACACATCAACTTCCCTATAATGGACTCTCACCAAATAAAAATTTAAACATCAGTAACGAAAATGAAAAAAAAAAATGGAACCTAACAATAATTAGCAAAACCCAGAATTTGATACCATGGTTTTGATTCCTTGAATTGAATGTTTAAGCATTCAGTGAAGTACACATAATTACTTAATTTTTCAAATCCTAATAGTGGAAAAAAAAAATCCCCACATTTTGCTTTACTATTCAAAACCCTCAAATGATTTAAAACTGCTCAAAATGAAAAGTTACCAACAACTCACAAAAACAGTAACAACACTACCAAGATTCTGACACTTGAACCAACAATGAAAAAATTTCTCTTCTAAAACTGGTGAAACTAAACTATACAGAGGTAAAAAATAAAAACCAAACAAGCCTTTTACCATGAAAAAAAATCCTAACCCACCATCTCCTCCTCGCTTTTGTTTAAAATTTATAATCAAAATGTAATTTTTAATAAAAAAAAATCTGGAATAAAAACAGAAAAGGTTACGAAACGGGGGTGTAATTGATTCCATCTCCCAACAATTACTTGTTACAAATAGAGACTGCTGGGATTGACAAAAGCCCAAATAAGTATCTCACTTATACATTAGAATCTGCAATAATCCATTAAAAATCTGACATAGATAATATAGTTTAGAGAGAGAGAGAGAGAGAGAGAGAGAGGGGATTTTTCACCTTAGTAGTGGCTGGCGGGTGATGTGTGAGAAGTGCTGCAGCTGGACTAGGTCGAAAGAGGAAAGATCGAGGTCGATCGGAGGGGGCGAAGTGGAGGAGGAGGAGCAGATCCTCAGAATCGTGAGAGAAAGACGTGATGTTAGGGTTTTACAATTTGGGAATTTTTTATTTTTACACTATAAGCTGTGGAATATATATGGTCTCAATAACAACGGGCTCTTATATGCCCGTTGTTACTATACGCGTATTCACAACGGGTCCATAACTGTCCGTTGTAAATAAAGAATATTCATTACGGACATACAAGGGCCCGTGGTGGAAAAGTTTTAAGAGATTATTGACAACGGGCATTTAAAGGCCCATTGTTGTTATTGTTTATCCAAAACGGGCCCAATATACCCGTGGTAGATGTTTCGTTATGGATAGCACAATTTCTTGTAGTGTGAGGAGGCTGAATGGCTACGCCAATTCTTAGAGGATATTCCAAGATGGCCAAAGCCTATGTCGGCGATTTGTATCCACTATGATAGTCAATTAGCAATAGGAAGAGCACAGAGCAACATGTATAATGGGAAGTCTAAACATATATGTCGAAGACATAATACCATTAGACAACTAATCTCAACTGGGGTTATCACTATTGACTATGTAAGGTCAAAAGATAACATTGCGGATCCGCTAACCAAAGGGTTAAACAGAGAATTAGTTGAGACATCATCGAGAGGAATGGGACTAAAGCCCATTAGATAAAAATTCGATACAATTGACACCCAACCTAGTTGACTGGAGATCCCAAGATCTAGGTCCAATGAGACAACCAAGTTGTAAGACTTAGTTGGATCACTGTGGGGGTTACCCTCAAGTCCATTTCTATGATGAAACAGTGATGCCCGTAGGGAAAAGGTTAAACTATGTTTTAATGATTCTTATGCATCGAAATTCCAAGCCATGGAAATCCGAGCAGAGTAATGTGGGTTACTTTTAATTAAGAAATCACCTATGTGAGAGAGAAGTGGGGCCGCTTCTAAAAGAGAATAGTGAAGGGCTATATTCTCTAAAAACTCTCACAGAACCAGGCGCATGTTCATGACCAAAACGAACATAACAATGAGAACCAAATCGGGTCTAGAAGATACCTGTGTGAGGTGTGTAATCATTTACACAAAACGGCAGAACAGTTCAAGGATATCACATCTACTGATCAGCCAGTAAAGTAATTAAGCATACCTTTACAAGGGAAGGTTCAAAGGGTAACACCTACCTATCCTATGCAGGTTTTGACCGTTTGAACTTACCAAACATCATCTCTCGTGTCTCCTAGGTCAATTTCATTCATATGGGGGATTGTTGGAAATTTTGTGATAAACTCATATATTGAGAGCATTATTTGGGTATGATTAATTCCATGAAAATGGAAGATTAAATGATATTCGAATTCTCCCGTGTGAGAGCTTCGAAATGGTATACTCAAACTCACAAAATGATTAATGGGTGAATGAAATTGAGTCTCAATGTGAGCCCAAAATGTGGGGGAAAATTGCACATCCCACATGACTGGGGAAAACACTTATATGTGGTTATAAGTGATTGTGTAATAGTAGCTTATCAACATGTGTGGCATAGAGGCCTCTCTCTCGCACGCACATGAGGGGTGCAAATCATGGACCTCGAACCTTCGGTTGCACGACTCATGTGTGGGCGTGTCCTACGAACACGAATGCCACTCCAATTGGACCATAAGAGTACAACCGACTTTTTGCTACTTCCCTAAGTCAGACATTTTTAATTAAGGAAATTATTAATTGTTTGGATTCTGATTTCTTACTTGATCACTAAGAAAACTAATCGTGTTTAATTAGGAATAGATCTCTTTGGAGATTATTCTCTAATTAATTTCCTTACAATTTAAAAATGTGATAAGAACGTAATTTCCATATCAATCCAAGAAACCTTACATTAGGTTTTCTATTTAAAACCCTAGTCCATTCTACATAAGAAAATATTTGAATATTTTAGAGTATGAGCAGCCGTTCTCTCTTTTTCTCCTTTTTCTGTTCTTGGTAAGTTTGAACTCAGTTTGAGTTCGCTGAGAGTGGTTCGTGCTTCGCACTTCCACTGTTTAATCATTGTATCCTGGGAGACAATCGCTATACACATACGGTGTTATATACAGCGAAATTGTCTTAAAGACACCGTGTGAAATAGGGCCTCGATTTTCCTAATGTGTTGTTTCTATTTATGTGTTTTCTGTCTCTTATAGATTCGAACCAGATAGTTTTTGAGCAATATAACTGAAAGTATACAAACGTAGTTAAATTGCTTAAGGCATACCTAGAGGGGGGTGAATAGGTTTTTACGCCTTTTTCAATCCCTTGAACAAACTTTCGTTTGTCCCTCAAGGTTGCCTTACATACAACAAATACACTAAGAAAAGACAACATACATAGACAATATGAATAGGTAATCATATAAGCATGGTCTACATACATCACCAAGTTGTATGAGGTAAACAAACAAATAAGTATAACAACAAAGAATACTTGTATTTCACTATATGTTCAATGACTTACAAGAGTGATCAAATATCACTATACACAAATACAATATACAAAAATCATAGAAATAAAATTGATCAATAAAATGAGTTCACTAATCACACTATACAAAGTCTTGCTTCACAATACATCATAAGTGAATACTATGAAACAAGATAATAAAAATAAACAAATAAAATATAAGAGATAGAGATAGGAAGAATTAACACAAGAGATGTTTTAACGTGGTAAAACCTCCAAGGAGAAACCCCCAAGGAGGAAACATCCACGGGTTAAACTACAACCATTGGGTACTATATTATTGGAAAGTAAACATAGAACATTCACAAAGTGACCATCTTTAGCTCACCCAACCTAGTGAAGTCTAAGCCTACCCAACCCTATTGGAAAGTGTGAAATCCCTCAATGATGCAAACCACCATATATTGGACACCACACAAACCAACATCGATGGTAGATTAGAAATTCCTCAAGAGTGCATACACCTCCCGTGTACCCCACTCTATCGGAGTCTATGTCTAACTATACGCCTATGCCTACCAATACAATAGCCAACTCCCTATCCGAGACACTCATGCCTCTAGGGAGCCTCACATGCATGACTATCCGAGTCCTCCCGACTCTAGCCATGACTCCTTGCTTACCTATTCGAGTCATCCCGACTCTAGGCAAGTCTTCTTGCTTGGCTATCCAAGTCACCCCGACTCTAACCAAGACTTCATGCCTTTTACAAGGACTTCCTAGTGATCATGTGAATGCAAATGATACAAACAATCAAATCAACTAGAACATGTGATCAATACATTCTATGGTACAAATAGACCTAAACATGTGATATCACAAGTAATAAAGTCTAGATGCAAAATACAAGAATAAAACCTAAAGCATGTGAAACATCAAACACATAAGCTCAAAGTCTCATTCACACATACAACACTTGAATCAAAATATATTCATAAAGTACAAGTTCAAGATGCTATCAATATACAATAAAATGCTAGATATATGAGATTTAAATCAATCAATATTCTAGCCAAAAATATAGAGCAAGGATTCAAGATATAAATCAATCAAATCCTAGATAGCTCTAAAACACAAACAAAATTCAATAATCCTAGATTTCATTAATCAAAGGATCAAATCAATCTCAAGGTCATTTATCACAAAATTGATTCAATCAAGTTACAAACAACCTAAGATGCCATTCTAATCACAATACAACTCACAAACATATGTAAAACCTAGAATCATAGAAACTAGTCAACATTAGTCTATTCAATTAGAATGATAATCAAGCTATCTTTCTCAATATCTTTACCAAACATAAACATAGATATAAAGAAGAAACCCCAAGCAAATTGAAGATTAAAAAAAGAAATCCCAAAGATTAGTCCAATACCTTTGATTCAACAGCTGGTTCGGATTTCAATGTGCAACCACCATAAAACTCTATCAATCAGCTACCAAACCACTCAGAAATGATAGAGGACTCAATTACGAACGTTCTCCAATTCAAATCACTCAAATCCAACTCCGGATGAGGGAGATATGATGTTTGGAAGATGAGAAAATGTAGAGGAGAAGACTGACGAGATTTTGTAAAATTTTCTTCTTAAAAAATCAAATGGAAGAGATGAGGGAAATATATGGAGGAGAGAGAAGGGATTCCAGGCCAATGAGGTGAGGCCACGTCACCCCAGGCCATGGGGGGCGCGTGGGCCTCACGGGGTAGAGATCCCCTCTGGCCGTGGGGCCCACAGCCTCCCTCACGGCTGGGCCAAGTGGCCTCACCCTGGCCTGCCTCTGTCGCGCGCTCCCTTCGGTTCTTCAGCCGTATCTTGGGCATCCGAACTCCGATTTTAAATTCGTTTCAGATTACAAACCATGACTCTTTTACGCATGATGACGACTATACAACTTCAAAAAATGGTTGAGAAATCATCTCGGAAAACGATGATGAAGTCAACTCAATGAATGAGAACGAAAAGTAGCGTAGCTACATCGTTTGGACTCGAAATTAAATGAATGAGTACCGAAACGACCGGAACTCAATAAGGAATCATAATAGATTATATTCAAGTCCAAATACAAAAACGGAAACATACAATCACAAAGACACCACATATGCTAATTTCCAGACATAGTCCTAGAAAATGCAATAAACAAGTTTTACCAATATATGAATGCATGAGCATATTTGTCAAGTGTGTGAAAGTGATACATAAGTGATGTTTAATCATGAAGGAACACACAAGAATGCCATGTGTGATTGTGCCTAGCCTTGTAAGAGATATAAGGTCTTATATTACCTTTGATGATCAATGATGTACAAATCTCTTAAAGCCGACTTCTTGCATGATTTGTGGTCGAGACATTCTTCGTCTTCTTAAATCTTCAATTAAGAACCACTAAACATTACAAGAGAAACACGTTTTGATATGGAATTAATGCCAACACAAACTATAAACCTAACACAAACAACAGAAAAGACAACTGTTTTTGGGAAAACCGATATGGATTCAAAAGCAAAATTCTACTGAAATTCAATCTGACCTATGTCCACATTCAAGTGCGCATCTCTAAAAATACTCAACGTTATTTGCTCAAATTTGATACAAGAAAGTAGATATGCAAACAAACACTTTTCATTCATAAAAATTCCAAAAATCGATTTGAAAAATGTGAAAATGAGAGATGAAAACATCTCACTTGCGGATTCGCGTTGCTTCTGACCTTTGACTGAATAATTGATCATAACTTTCAAAATACCACCCAGAATTTTACGTTCTTTATACCGTTGGATTTTATTGAAAACCAAAGAACCCAGCATGGACAAAAAAAATTATTTCCTCGCCAAAAGATACAGTTTTAAGGAAAAAGTTTGCACAAAAATTGATTATCTCCAATCGCTTCTGACCTTTGACTGAATAATTGATCATAACTTTCAAATACCGCCCATAATTTTACGTTCTTTATACCATTGGATTTGTATTGAAAAATTGAAGAACTCAACATGGACAAAAAATTTTATTTCCTTGCTAAAAGATACAGTTTTAAGGAAAACGTTTGCACAAAAATATCTCCAATCGCTTCTGACCTTTAACTGAATAATTGATCATAACTTTCAAAACACCATCCAGAATTTTACGTTCTTTATACCGTTGGATTCGTATCGAAAAATCGAAGACCTAACATGGACAAAAAAATTTATTTCCTTGCCAAAAGATACAGTTTTAAGGAAAAAGTTTGCACAAAAATCTCCAGCAAACACAAAATCACACAAAAAATGAAATGAAAAATAAACCCACCAATGATATTTTTTTAATATATGTTTGTAGTAGAAATTAGAATTTTGATTAGTTGACTAAATTTAAATTTATCAAACAAGTTTTTTTTTTTTTTTCCCTAACAACTCATATAGGTTATATTAATATTGTGCAATTGTTAACACATCTAATCTTGTAGTCAGACGGTAAAGGTTTACCACTTTGACTTTGAGGTTGCAAGTTCAATTCCTCATAATGACAATTGTTGACGGTGATTTTTCGTGGTCACCCAGTCAACGATTCGATTTCAGTTTATCCTACTTTATGAATGGGAATGATTAAAAATATCAAAACCAAGAAGAATAATAAATGTAGTTACGTGGTAAAACTTCGATGACCGGAGAAACATCCACGGGTTGTTGCCTTAGCAACGAAGTAAAATCCACTATGAAAAACTGTTACAAAATATTACACTCTGATCTCTCTTGCTAATTCTCGCGTACCCCTTATTTTGTGTGTTACAGGGGTATTTATACATAATGCTACTAGATTTGTGGGTGCCGCTAGGGTTTGGTGTCGTGGTGCCCAAGTTTTGGGCGATTGTCCAGTCCTAAACGGATTCTGTTTCCTTCTTGAGTGTAAAATGTTTCCTGATTTGGCTGAGTCCGAGTTTGGGCCGGATTCTTTCTCCTTTATTTGCGGGAAACCTGTTTGTTTCTTTGTTAAACACTGGGCAGCTGCATCGTTGTTTATTGTGGGGATGCTGGTTGTTGATTCTGCCCACATGTTCGGGACGTGAATGCTGGTGGCTATCTTCTTTATCGAATCCCGAGCATGCCCGAGCAGGCTTTGTTGCCCGAGCCGATTCTCTTCGTTTGTGATCGGGTTGCTTTAGTTTTAGCCGAGTAAGTTACCTTGGGGGATTTCTGCCCCTTCGAGTTGACTTCTCTTGACTCCTGCTTACGGGCTTCTTATGGTGATGACGCATCCTTTATGACGATTTTCACCTATAACAACAATTAATCATCATTATTATCAGAGGTGGGGCCGGTTGGATAACGGTGGAACGGTCGGATGGTGGGATTAATTTTCGTAATACATCAATTTTACGTCACGGTTTTTAAATCGATTTTATATATAATCAATGTGTTTTCACGTGTTTTTACATCGGTTAAAAATCGATGTCTTTAGCACATTGTTTTCTAAATCACTCAAATAGACATCGGTTTTAAAATTTTGAAAAACCGATTTCTTCCATGTAAAATAACCGATTTCTTTTGCGTTTTTTGTAGTAGTGGGTATCCATACAAAAAAGGATGCACAAATGGTTTTTTAGGTGTATAAATATCGTAACTCTTTTTTTATTAAAATTAAATTTCCAATCCACTTACATAATGTTTAGGGTTTATAGGTGAGAGGGGGCAAAAAAGATGTTGGCGGTAGCTGGCGGAGTGTGAGATCAAAAAACCGTGTAGGGATATGTAAGTAAAAAGTATCACATATAGCTGAGGATAAAAAAAAAATATGATGAGAGAGAGTGTTAGAGAGAAAGTCTATGGATTTCCTGCTCACAACGGACATAGGTGGTCAGAAAGGAAGGAGCTAATTGGGAGGGACTTTAGACATAACTTAGTATCGGTCTTTGTTAACAATTTGAATCCCATCGTGGATTCTGCAGGAGTTTGGGGCATCTTTAAGCCATTCGGAAATCAGGGACGTTTACTTATCTCCTAAGAGCAACACTAGGAGGAGTTGCTATGCATTTATCAGGTTTGGGACACTGGAAGAAGCTAGCAAGGTAGCATATATGGTGAATAGGATGCACGTTTATGGGTGGACTATATCGGCAAAGGTCGCTGATTACGGATGGAACAAAAAATCATCTCCGTCTGATAAAGGATGGAACACCAATTATTATGTCAGACAGATGTATGAAGAAGGGGATGAAGGAAATGTTAAAGGAAAAATCAATAACTTTAGAGGGGCTTAATCCTTTGCGGAAATGGTCAAAGAAGACAACAATAAAGTTAAGGTTAGCTCTCATCTTGAGAAGTTTGATTTGTTCTGGAAAGTTCAGTAAGGAGAAAAGGAATGGTTGGCGAGTAGTGCGGTAGGAGTGATGAAAGACTTTTCTACTTTTCTAATTTTCATTCCACTAATTCCAAGTTAAGAGATAGAGGATTTGTGTTCTCCTCTACTTCTTAGAGGGCAAAAGGATATCTTGGTCCTTTGAATCGGAAGTAGAGAGAGATGGATTTATTCGTAATAGATTTTTTTTTTTTTTTTGAGGGACAACTTTTCGTCAATGTCCAAGTGAGAGACCTACCAGTCCCAACATAAAGATTAAAGTGGATAGAAGTGTTTGGGGTTCCTTTACATTGTTGGTGCAAGCCTTCTTCTCTATGGTAGGATCACATGGGGGAAGTCATGTGATCTCCTACCATAGAGACACATAGTGATATTCATAGTGACTATCAAGTCTTGCCCAACAGCCATTTTCCCTATTGTCAGACCAAGTAAATGAATTCCCCATAGCGAAATATCCACAACTTGCACTTGAAGCATAAAATTGTTGAAACATCTCGCTGAATTTATGTTAAACACCCCTCCCAATCGTTCTTCAGCCTTAGCACTGTGTTGAAGTCACCCCAATACACGAAGGAGCCTGAAAACATTGCTGCTTATTACATATAAATCCCACAACTCCCTTCTCTCTCTTTCCCCATTCGGAGCATACACATTGCAAAACACAACTTCCTTGTTTAACTTATTAAGAACCCCAAAAAGGATAAGCAACTCTTATTCGAAATAATTGAAAGTATACAACGTAGTTAAATAGCTTAAAGCATACCTAAAGGGGTGAATAGGTTTTTACGCCTTTTTCAATCTCTTGAACAAACTTTCGTTTGTCCCTCAAGGTAGCCTTACATACACACATAAACCATAAATCCATACATAGACAAGATAAGCATATGATCATATAACATAGTCTATGAATTCAATTAGTTGTATGAAGTATAAGAACACATAAACTCACATCAATTAATACTTGTATTTTAATATTTGTTCAATGTATTACAAGTATAATCAAATAACCCTATACACAAGAAATACAATATACAAAAGAATTATATTTACAAATAAGATCAAATGAATAAGTTCACAAATCACACTTAACAAAAATCTTGCTTCAATATACATTACAAGTGAATAATATGCAACAAGATAACACTACACATATACAAATATAAGAGATAGAGATAGAAAGAATTAACACAAGAGATTTTTAACGTGGTAAAACCTCCAAGGAGGAAACATCTACGGGTTGAACTACAACCATTAGGTACTATATTATTGGATGGTAAATTAGAAATTCCACAAAGTGACCAACCTTTAGCTCACCTACCTAGTGGAGTCTATGTCTACCCAACCCTATTGGAAAACGAATCCCTCAATGATGTAAGCCACCATATATTAGACAACATACAAAACCAACATCGATGGTAGATTAGAAATTCCTCAAGAGAGTATACACATCCCATGTACCCCGCTCTTTTGGAGTCTATGTCTATCCATACGCCTAGGCCTACCAACATACAAGCCAACTCCCTATCCAAGGCACTCATGCCTCTAGGGAGCCTTCCATGCATGACTATCCGAGTCCTCCCGACTCTAGCCATGACTCCTTGCTCAGTTATCCGGACCTCACGTCCTAACCAAGACTTCCTTGCTTGACTATCCGGACTCCTCGTCCTAGTCAAGACTTCATGCCTTTTACAAGGACTCCCTAGTGTGATCAAGTGAATGCAAATGATGCAACAATCAATTTAATATAGAACATGTGATCAATGCATTCCATGGAACAGCTAAACCTAAACATGTGATAACACAAGTAATAAAAGTCTAGATGCAATACTTGAATAAAAACCTAGAGCATGTGAAAACACCTAACCATAAAACTCATAGTTTCATTCACACACAAATAACACTTGAACAATTCATATACATGAAGCACAAATTCAAGATGTTATAAACATACACAAAAATGCTAGAATCACAAAATGTTTCAATGATATCCTAGCCAACATTAGAGCAAGGATATATTGAATAATCAATTAAAATCCTATTTGTCTCTAAATACACATACAAGAGCATTAATCCTAGATTTATCAATCAAAGGATCAAAACACATTTCAAGGATTATTAATCATAAAATGATTCAATCAAGTCACAAATAATCTTAGATATCAATCTAATCACAATACAACTCTCAAATGTGAAAAAACCAATAATCTAATAAACTAGTTCACATATGTCTCTAATTAGACTTTTGATTAAGATTGATTGAAGCTATCTTTCTCAATAGCATTCATCATACATACACATACATATAGAAGAAGAAACCCCAAGGTAATTGAAGGTTATAAAAGAAGAAATCTCAAAGATATGAACAATACCTTATGTTATCCTGAAAAATCCCATCGAGATTTTCCCGACAACGGTCAGCCAGGAGTATTGGTGCCCCCCAGCGGGGTCATGAGGGTAAGGAGAGGAGATGGGCGTTTACGGCTCTGATACCGATTTCTGGTTGGGGTACCGGGTACTATGTCAGTCGTCCTTGGTACCCTACCTGTTGTCCCTGGTACCCAGTACGTGGTACCAGGCCTGTCGTCCCCGGTACCGATCTCCTTTCCGATTTTCCTCTGTAGTTCCCCAATACAAAGAGGAGTAGGTGCTCCTCAATGGTGGACGTGGTCACAAAGGATGAGACCACCTCTACATGACTCTTTCCATGCTTTGGTTCCTTCGGTCGGGGTCAGAACCCGTCCCGTTCTTCTAGCTAGTCCAATGGCGTTTTAGGGCTTTTAGAGTGTGCAGGAGCAGGCCCCCTTAGTCCCGGTGTTGAATCCTTATAAAAGGCATCGAGCTCCCTTGAGGGAGGTGGTAGGGCTTGGTTGGTCCCTAGTGAGTCTAGCGGGGCTCTCTAGTTTTTGGCATGGATTTGGCCTTGCCACACTAGCTCTGGTGGTAGATCCTCTATAGGGTTACTCGCTCACATAGAAAAGGTACGGGGGAGCTCCTCGGCTCCCTGGTACCCCGACTCCTCTCAAGCGGGTCCAGAAGGTCTTTCCCTTTTTTTTTTTTCTTTTTTTTTTTCTTTTTTTTTTTTTTTTTTTATGTGTGCCTTAACATGCAAATAGGTAGATAAGAGAGTTAGGACCAGTAGGGTCAGAGCCTAGCTTCCATACATTCATAATAAAGGAGATAGAGGAGAGAATGGCAATTTCTTTGTTAGAATTGGACTGGCCCAGGGGGAAAAAGCAACACCTAGGATCATATGCTGAAAAACCCCTAAGTAGTATCCAGTGGAGAGGGAGGCCATTCTTCATATATATATTCACAAGGAGTGCTCTGGAGAGCTTACACAAGTAGCAAAGTAGTATAACACAAATGCTCCGGAGAGCTTACAATACCTCCCTAGAGCTGATTGTAGGGGGTTTTAGTAGATAAATAAATAAGTAACATGGAGGCCAATGAGGGGTTTCCTCTAGAAAACCAGTTGTCCTATAGTAGCATTTCCGTTCTATCAAGAAGGGAGCATAAGGGCTGCCCCTTGGAGCTGGTACCTCCCCATGTGGTAAAGCTGCTACAGAACACACCAAAAATAGTGGAGAAGGGGATTTCGTGGAGGTGCCCAAAAGGAGATGGAATTTGAAGGAGGGGTGTATGGGGGCTTCCCCTTTCGGAGGAGGTACCTCCCTGCGTGGTAGAGGTACTGCAGAACCCTCTAAAATGATGTATGAGAGTCACTTTGTGGAGAAGGAGATAGCCATTTCGTGGTGGAGGAGCCCCCCATTGAGAAATGCCTAGGATTTCACTTATATAGTGAGCCTGGGTGTGATATGGAGGGCATGTGTTTGGCACACGTGGGCACATGCTTCCCACATGCAAACACACTCTTTAAGTGGTGTAGGACGTGCCACATCAGATTTAGGGCATACGTGGCGATGGTGTGGCAATGACAAGGCGCTTTGGTGGCATTTGGGTGCCTTTCCATTGGAGGGAGATGTCTATGTTTCTTCTTGACCAAATGACCCTCACATGGGGCTATCATAGAGCAATAAATGTTGCTGGAAAATGGTTGAAAAGTTGTTGGAAGGTCACCATCAGTGGGCCCCCTTTGTCCCCCAAATTGGTGGAAAGTTCTTATGTTGTCTTTAATTCAAATCTGATGGGTCCTGATTACTTTGACCAATATTATCTCATGGGATACAGCTCATAAGACATGTGGGGGAGCTGCTCCATTTGGAGGACCTGGTACCTTGGTACCTCGGTACCCCGGTACCATGGTACCCATGTAGGTCCGATGCATGGGGAACTTGCTGTAGAAGAGCTGCACTAGTGTCGACACGCTACCCCGAAGGGAGGATCCGGTACCTCGGTACCCCGGTACCTAGGTACCTCGGTACCCCAGTACCATGGTACCCAAATGTAGGTCTGATGTAGAGGGGCCTTCAAGTAAAAGAGATGCATAGGTGTTGACATGCTACCAAGAAGGGAGGATCCGGTATGGGAGATCCCATAGGGGTGATCCAGAAAGGATCTCCTAGGGGAGCTCTTGTGGGGGAGGCCTAAAGAGAGGTCCTCCTAGATGGATGCCTTGAGAATTCTCCTTTGAATAAATGACCAAATTTCATGGTTAACACCTTGGATTCTCGAGCTGGTTCGGTTTTCTGTGTGCAACCACCAGAAAAGTTGATCAAACAGTTTCCAAACTACTTGGAAAAGGTAGAGGACTCAATTACAAACAATCTCCAATTTGAATCACTCAATTCCAAGTTCGTATAAGAATGTTATAGTGTTTGGAAGATGAGAAAAATTTGAGAGAAAATTCTAACGAGATTCAACTTTTTTTTCTTAAAAATGAATTGGAGGGAATTGGAATATTTAAAAGGAAGAGAGAGAAAGGAGCAAACCGGCAAACCAAAGAGTGCTACGTCACCCCTGGCCGTGTGGGGCGCGTGTGCCACATGGGGGCAGAGGCCTGGCCAAGCTTGGCCACTTGGCCGCTTGGCCACTTGGCCACTTGGCCTCGCTTGCTTCTCCCGCGCACCACTCGCGTTCTTTGATCGTATTCGAGCCTCCGAACTCTGATTTCAAATCTGTCTTCGGATTACAAATCGAGACTCCCTCACGCACAACGAAGACTATAAAACTTTGACAAAAGGTTTGGAAATCATCTCGGAATATGATGACGAAAATAACTCAACGAATGAGAACGAAAAGTAGCGTAGCTACATCGTTGGACTCGAAACCTAATGAATGAGTAACCAAAATGACTAAGACTCAATAAGGAATCATAAGAGATCATATTCAAGTCCAAAACAAAAAATATGGAAACAAATAACACAAAATCACACACATATGCAATTTTCTAGACATAGTCCTAGAACATGCAAATTACAATGTTTATCAAATTAAAGCTAATGCATGATCATACATTACCAAGTGTGTGAAAGTGATATATAAATGATATTCAACCATGAAGGGACACATATGAAGGCCATGTGTGTGTGTGCCTAGCCTTGTAAGAGAAATGAGGTCTTATATACCTTTGTAGACCGATGAAGCACATTTCTCTTTGAAGCCGACATCTTGCATGAGTTATGGCCAAGTCTTTCTTTGACGATTTGAATCTTTAATTCTTAAACCACTATTGAAAGTATACAAACGTAGTTAAATTGCTTAAAGCATACCTAGAGGGGGGTGAATAGGTTTTTACACTTTTTTTCAATCCCTTGAACAAACTTTTGTTTGTCCCTCAAGGTAGCCTTACACACAACAAAATAAGCCAAGGAAGACATACATAGACAATACGAGAATACAATCATAAGAGCAAGGTCTAAGTATATCATCTAGTTGTGTGAGGTATAAGAACAAATAAACACAACAACAAAGTAAGCTTGTATTTCAATAGATGTTCAATGAGTTACAAGAGTGATCAAAATATTACTATACAAAAATTACAATATATAAAAGAATCATAGATACAAAAATGATCAAAAGAATGAATCCACAAACCACACTATACAAAGTCTTGCTTCACAATACATCACACGTGAATATTATGAATCAAGATAATAAAATATACAATTAAAATATAAGAGAGAGAGATAGGAAGAATTAACACAAGAGATTTTTAACGTGGTAAAACCTCCAAGGAGGAAACATTCACGGGTTGAACTACAACCATTGGGTACTATATTATTGGAAAGTAAACATAGAACATTCACAAAGTGACCAATCTTTAGCTCACCCAACCTAGTGAAGTCTAAGCCTACCCAACCCTATTGGAAAGTGTGAAATCCCTCAATGATAGGAAACCACCATATATTGGACACCACACTAAACCAACATCGATGGTAGATTAAAAATTCCTCAAGAGTGCATACACCTCCCGTGTACCCCGCTCTATTGGAGTCTATGTCTAACCATACACCTAGGCCTACCAATACAATAGCCAACTCCCTATCCAAGGCACTCTTGCCTCTAGGGAGCCTCCCATGCATGACTATCCGAGTCCTCCCGACTCTAGCCATGACTCTTTGCTTACCTATCCGAGTCATCCCGACTCTAGGCAAGACTTCTTGCTTGGCTATCCGAGTCACCCCGACTCTAACCAAGACTTCATGCCTTTTACAAGGACTTCCTAGTGTGATCATGTGAATGCAAATGACGCAAACAATCAAATCAACATAGAACATGTGATCAATACATTCTATGACACAAATAGACCTAAACATGTGATATCACAAGTAATCAAGTCTAGATGCAAAATACACGAATAAAACCTAAAGCATGTGAAACATCAAAACACATAAGCTCAAAGTCTCATTCACACATACAACACTTGAATCAAAATATATTCATGAAGAATAAATTCAAGATGCTATCAATATACAATAAATGCTAGATATATGAGATTTAAATCAATCAATATTCTAGCCAAAAATATAGAGCTAGGATTTGAGATTTACATCAATCAAAACCTAGATTCTCTAAATCACAAACAAATACACAAATCCTAGATTTCATCAATCAAAGGATCAAATCAAATCTCAAGGTCATTTATCACAAAATTAATTCAATCAAGTTCCAAACAACCTAAGATGCCATTCTAATCACAATACAACTCACAAACATATGTAAAACCTAGAATCATAGAAACTAGTCAACATTAGTCCATAAATTGACTTTCAATTAAAATGATAATCAAGCTATCTTTCTCAATAGCTTTTACCAAACATAAACATAGATATAGAAGAAGAAACCCCAAGCAAATGGAAGGTTAAAAAGAAAGAAATCCCAAAGTTAAGTCCAATACCTTGGTTTCACGAGCTGGTTCGGATTTCAGTGTGGAACCACCAAAAAACTCAATCAAACAGCTACCAAACCACTTGGAAATGATAGAGGACTCAAATACGAACACTCTCCAACTTGAATCGCTCAAATCCGACTCCGGATGAGGAAGATATGATGTTTAGAAGTTGGAAAAAGTTGGGAGAAAATTCTGACGGGAAAACTTGCAATTTTCTTCTTAAAAATTCAAATAGAGAGAGAGAGAGGGAAGATATAGGAGGAGAGAGAAGAGCCAAAACGGGCCAATGGTGTAAGGCCACATCACCCCAGGCCGTGGGGGGCGCGTGGGCCTCACGGGGGCAGAGAGCCCCCTTGGCCGTGGGGCCCACGACCTCCCTCGCGGCCAGGCCAAGTGGCCTCACGACCAGCAGCCCCTCTCGCGCGCTCCCTCGGTTCTTCAGCCCATATCTTGGGCATCCGAACTCTGATTTCAAATCTGCTTTTAGATTACGAATCGTGACTCTCTTATGCATGACGATGACTACACAACTTCGAAAAATGGTTGAGAAATCATCTCGGAAAACGACGATGAAGTCAACTCAACGAATGAGAACGAAAAATAGCGTAGCTACATCGTTTGGACTCGAAACTACATGAATGAGTAACCGAAACGACCGGAACTCAATAAGGAATCATAATAGAGCATATTCAAGTCTAAATACAAAAATATGGAAACATACAAACACAAAGACACACACATATGCTAGTTTCCGGACATAGTCCTAGAAAATGCAAAACACAAAGTTTACCAACATAATATGAATGCATGAGCATATTTTGCCAAGTGTGTGAAAGTGATATATAAATGAAATTAAATCATGAAGGAACACACAAGTATGCCATGTGTGTGTGTGTGCCTAGCCTTGTAAGAGATACGAGGTCCTTTAATACCTTTATTGAACAATGATGCACAAATCTCTTAAAAGCCGCTTCTTGAATGAATTGTGGTTAAGAACATCCTTCGTCTTCTTAATTCTTCAATATACTAACCACTAAACATTACAAGAGAAACACATTTTGATATGGAATTGATGCCAACACAAACTATAAACCTTACAACTAAACATTACAGGAGAACATCATTTGATATGGAATACATGCCAAGACAAACCAAAAACCTAACACAACCGTGACAGTAATCTCTCCCTCATTCCATAAAGTTAACAACCCTCCGGCCGAACCCATCGAATCCACTCCAACACCTTTGGAAATCAAGGATCCTCCAATGCTAGATAAAATACTACTGTCATACCCATTCAATTTAGTTTCTTGAATGAAAAAGATAGCAGGTTTGTGATAAAGCACTATTTTACAAACCTTCCTTCTCTTCTCCAGCTTACCAAGACCTCTAACATTCCAAGACAAACTTAACATCAACACAAAAGAGACCCAAACCAACCAAAAAACAAACAGGCATTATGTCGCTCTTCTAACCATATCCTCATTTTCCAACTCAGACAATCTCACAATTATCTCCTCCTTAATTCCATTGAAGTTGAATCCCAGAGCCATACCTATCTCCAAAATCTTAGCTACTTCGTCCTCTAAATCCCATCCCTTGGCAGAACCCTTCGCTGCACCACTATTGTCACTAATAACCCGATTGGCAGATTGAAAACAGCCATTATGTTGACTAATTTTTACAAGTATTCTATAAGCTACACCTTTCTCAATCACCCTAGCTAGTTCAGCTTCTAAATTCCAAATCATTCTCTTTTCAGATTCTCGAGAGGAACGATTACCACAATCATTGGTTGAAGGCCTTGACCTTCTAGTTGTCATAGGATGAGTTTTGATGGACTGTACAATACCTTTTCTTTTTGCTTTCCTTGTGGTTGTTAAATGAGAATCTATGACAAGTTGTGCTTCCAATGTTGTTCTGTTAGTTCTGATGCCCTGGATCACATTTATCGCTTCATCTCTATCTAACTCGCCACTTTCTTGTATCAAAAAATCTTATCTAAAGTACTGGGAACCTCTCCCTAAGCATAAAGATCCACACACAAGTTAAGACCTGGCTTCCCTGTTGATCGCTCAGTTTTTTTTCTCTGAATCCATACCTTTGGAGTCCTCTTCTGAGTGAGAAGCTTCTAAATCACTGAACTCATTGCCAGGACACTCACTACTTTTTGTTAGGCTGACATGGGTAACTTCTACTGAGTCTGACCCATCTGTCCACTGGGCCCTTAACACTCCTACCTGCTCAGCAGATTGATCTGTAGTAGCTTGAGTGTCTATATAGCTGTTGGGCTTTAACTGATACATGCCCTTCTCAGAATGACCATGTATCGAGCTTACAGGCCCAACCCCATCCTGATTGGAAAATTACTTCTTGACAGAGCACTCACCTTTTACTAGGTAGAAATTCGGGAGGCCTCCCCTGTCAGACTCGGTATCTGATGTACTGGAGTAACTACTCGAAGATTGATGTGTAGGTCTAACCTTCCCAATTTTCACTCCTGCATTGAGTGGTGGATTCCACCTAGATTTCGATTTCGATTTTCGAGCCCAACAACTCTTGCCTTTGTCCAAATCAAACCTTTTCCCACTGACTTTTTCTTCCCTTGTGTCTAACTTTCTAAAGTAGTGGGCGGATAACCCCGTAGCTTTCCCCATATGATATGGTCTTCCGTCTGACAACTCCATCCTAGGCCTCTCTTTGCCTATCTGAAATGTCCTGCCTCTCTGACAAAACTTGTCACTATCATCTAGGTCCCTATTTTTGCTGAGCGTTGCAGACCTATCACCATTTTGGTTTGAATTTAGATTTGAAATGATCTCCGGTTTCAAACCTAGGTGCTGAACTATCCATTGAATAGAAACCGACTCCGGCAATTCCACTAATCTAATCAGAAAATATTTGTCACCCACCCTGACCTTCACCACTCTTGCTGCCTGAGACTCATGTGGACCAAGAACCAGAATTCGACCCATATCTATTCTTCCTCTATTCATAGTGACTTCTTCTCTATGATAGTGAGTGCAAAGCCTGTCCCGAGGAGCCTCTCGAAGACTCGTCCACGTTGAACAAAAGAGAACCACTGGACGAAGGTCTCCGAGCTTGAAAGGACTAAAGCTTACTTCTACTGGCCTCAACACAACAATCTCTGATGTTCAGAGTCATGTGAGAAACAGAATCTGTTGAACCACCACCATAGTACTTGAACCACCAAGCTATTTTAAACTTCACCATGTTCGTAGCCTGACTCAAACAAGCCACACCATTGTTGAAGACCTTGCTATTCTTATACTCCCATATTGTCCAAACTACCGCAAAGAACAAAGACTGCCACGTTCTCTCATACTTTTTCAAAGGACACAGCCCACACCATCCTTCCCACCAGTCAATGATCGAAGAGGATGGGCAGCAACTCACTTCCCACCAAGACATACATCTAATCCATAGACACCACTAAGAATTTGTCTCCCGCTCACAAACGCCATTTGAGTCTCCCCGATCACAGAACTGATCACTCTCTTCATACGATTGGCCAAGACTTTAGCTAGGACTTTGTACAAAGAACTAACTAGACTAATAGGTCTAAAGTCCGACAAGGAAGTCGATTTGACTTTCTTTGGAATTAGGGCAATAAATGTTTTGTTTAACTCCTTCACAATAGAACTATCCCAGTAAAATTCCTCTAGAAAAACTCAGAAAGTCCCCCTGAATAACATCCCAATTGTCCTTAATAAACTTCAAATTGAATCAATCCGGGCCTGGAGCCTTATTACCATCACAACTGTCTAACGCCAAACGAACTTAATGGTTCTAGTGGAGGGGTGGATTCGGTGACCTGGAGCATCCCTTGATGATGGGTGTTCATTCTTGCTTGTTGCTTGTGGTTCCTTGTTGCGTTCTGCGGAGGCGTGTGCCTGTTTGGTTGTGGGTGTGTTGGGTTTTGGCTTGTGTTTTTGCTTCTTCTTTGTCGTGTTGTTGTGCTGCTACGTTTAAAGTGCAGCGATAGGGTTTTGTGGCTGATTAGCCCTGTCGCAACTCTTTGATGCTACTCTCTTTGGCTGTTCCCTATTTTTTGCTCCTCTGCTTTGCTTGGCTTTTTTGCCTTTTCAATATAGCTGCTTTAAAAATAAAAAAATAAATAAATAAAAATAAGTGGAAATGGAAGCAAATGTCCTCTTTCAAACTTAAAAGAGCAAAAAAGTCTCCAGTATGTTTTTCTTGCATTTGTGTCCCCCTGGGCACATGAAATTCCAAGACTACCCTTAAGTTCATTTTAATATTTAAAACCATTTAAAAGGGGAAATCCCGAAATTACCCTACACAGTCAATCCCAATAAGGCATCATTACCAATTTGCCCTAGCGTAAAATTGAAATTCAAAATCAACGTTTGAGGAGCCCGGTGATGAGAGTAGACGACGAAGAGGTGAACGACAGAAAGAACCCAGTAGAAGAGCAGTAGAAGAGCGATCTCAGTGAGGAGCTCGGCGGTTGTGTGAACGAGAATAGAGGACCCCAAGAGGCGAACAAGAGAGAAGAACCGAGTAGAAGAGCCATCTCAGTGAGCAGAGGAGCAGAGGTTGCGAACGAGAGAGAAGAAGAAGAAGAAGAATCAGAACACACCAAGTAGAAGAACAGTCAAATACCGAGACCCAGGCCCCCCGTTTTGTCCTTGTCATCTTCATTCCACATTCGAGTTAGAGAAGACGCCTTTGTCGCGCAACTCGCAATTAAAGGTATTCGTTTGTTTTCTCATTGTCTTCTTCATTCTCGCGTTTGAACCTCCCATTAATTTGTTTTGTTTGCATCTGTGTGTAACTATGCATGGATGATGATTTGATTTTTACTTGGGTGACTTGGCTTGTGACTTGGCTTGTGGTGGGTTACCAGTGGTTTCCCCATTCTTGACTTGGCTTGGCTTGTCGTTTTTTTTAGTTTTTAATTGAACAATGTGGCCCCATTTGTCTGAATATTAATCCTTGACAAAGGGATTTGAAGCCCTGTGGCCCCATTTGTCTGAATATTAATCCTTGACAAAGGGATTTGAAGCCCTGTGAGCGATTGTGAAGTGTAGTGTTGTTGTATATCGTTTTTGTGATGTTATGTTAAGCGTTGGATTTTGGAATTGGTGGATTTTGGTTGTGTTGGGGGCTGGGGCTTATGTATTATTTTGTGTTGACATACATCACTGTATCCCCGTACTGTAGTACCCCAGTGGGGACTCCGTGGGAAGCCTTTCATAGCATTGTTTGTTTTTTCCAAATCAGAGCTTAAAATCCCTTTCCAGGGCTTGAAATTTTAGTTCATGTCTTCAAATCCATCTACAGGGCTTGAAATTCTTTATCCAGTTCCTGAAATCCCTTTGCCAGGGCTTGATATTTGATTCCAGGGCTTGAAATCCCTTTTTATGTTATGCTTAGCATTAATGATTTTTTCTTTTCTTGTAAACCAGATGGGGGCTGATCGTTTCAAAAAACAATGGCGGTTTCCAGACCACAAAAGCTGGGTACATGCGAGAATAAACTCGCACAACAAAAAAAATTTTCTTCAAGATTTGAAGTTGGTCTTGACACGTTGCGGCGTGTTAGATAGGTTTAAAGAAGGCCCCTTTGGGCAGTACTTGGAAATGATACAGCCCATAAGGGTTCATGGGATGCTAATCTACAATCTTTTGAAAAGACAGCTCATTTGTCCCGAAGAAGAAAAGGATGATGAAATGTGGTTTGGTTTAGGGGAGAAGAAAGCTCGGTTTGGCAGAGAGGAATTCTGCTTGTGCAGTGGCCTCAACATGGGCACACTGCCCGAAGGGTTCCAAGAAAAGAAGAAGTCAGTGAGGAATCTATTTTAACACGCTATTTCGTAGATGAAAACCCATCGATTGAACTGTTGGAGGCAACCTTTAACCGGCTGACAGAGCCTTCAGAGGGTGATGACGCATTGAAGATGGGATACCTATTAATGGTGTCCCAATTCTTTGGGATGGATGAAGCACGGACAGCCATACCCAGTTGGGTGTTGTCTTTAGTTGAGGACATCGATGCATTTGAAAGTTTTCCTTGGGGCTCATACATATTCGATGTCACCTTGTGTTGTTTGAAGAATGCAGCCGAAAAACACATTGAAAAGTTAAGAGGCAATGGCGAGAAGAAAGAAGAGAATGAGGGCCCCAAGAATAAGAAGAGGAAGAGGAAGGAAGAGGAGAATAAGGAAGAGAAGAAGAAGAAGCCGAAGAAGAAGAAGAAGAAAACTGACAATCAGCAGGCGGAGTTGGACAATCAGCAGAACAATGATGATTCGAAGTGTTTCACATTCCACGTTTATGGATTTCTACTAGCATTTCAGGTAATAGTTGCCAAATGCATTCATTTGTAAATCAAACTCATGAGATTTGTAATTTCTTTATGAGATTTTTTTAATTGTTTAGGTTTGGGCCGTTGAACGGATTTGCCGTTTGGAAGGTAAACTCGGCGTACGGAAAAGTACAGGGTTCCCAAGATTTAAGAATTGGAATTTCAATACAAGGGTTTTAAAAGTTGAATCTTTCTTCAGTACGACGGTGTGTATTTTACTTCTACGTGTATTTTACTTCTACGTGTATTTTATAGTGTATGTAGTTAGTTAATATGAGTTCTTGGTTTTTCCAAATGAGGGTATGAAAGGGAGGCGGGGCTTGAAATGCCTTGCTAGGGCTTGAAATACCTTGCCAGGGCTTGAAATACCTTGCCAGGGCTTGAAAACCGTTAGGTGTTATACCACCACTACTACTTATTACTCTATGAAGCTCATTCTGAAATCTTTATCATCATAGTGGGTTGTAGGCTACACTTTCTTATTTCAATGAAGGTATGAAATCCCTTAGCCAGTTATTTCAATCCCTTGCCAGGGTTTGAAATAACTTTCCAGGGCTTGAAAACCCTTATGTGTTGTGTTATACTACTTTACTCTATGAACCTGGTTCTTAAATCTTAATCTTTATTATAATGGATTGTGGGCTACACTTTCTTATTATGAATTGGGGGGGGGGGAGGGGGGCCGGGGGTGATTGAATTTATAGTGTATGTAGTTAATTAATATCAGTTGTTGGTTTTTCCAAATGAGGGTATGAAAGGGAGGCGGGGCTTGAAATGCCTTGCTAGGGCTTGAAATACCTTGCTAGGGCTTGAAATATCTTGCTAGGGCTTGAAATATCTTGCCAGGGCTTGAAATACCCTGCCAGGGCTTGAAATACCTTGCCAGGGGCTTGAAAACCCTTATGTGTTATACCACTACTACTTATTTCTCTATGAAGCTCATTCTTAAATCTTTATCATCATAGTGGGTTGTAGGCTACACTTTCTTATTTCCTTCCAGGGCTTGAAATACCTTGCCAGGGCTTGAAATACCTTGTGTTGCTGGTTATCTTATGCATACTATTGGGTTTCTGACCTCAATGTTTGTGCACCTTACATGCAGATGGCTTTGTTCCCATGGAAGGTGTCAGCACATGAAAAGTCAAGTGCTTATTACAAATCTTTGATGCTTCAAGATGATGTGGAGGAACGTGAAAATGCAATCGAAGAGGGTGATGCTTCCATTCACCAAAGCAAGACAACAACAAGGTTCATCGGATCTAGAAAGTCAGATGAACCGTCATCTAAGAAACGGCTCTTCGATGATGGAGATGTAGAAACTCCCAAGGTAATGATTTGTAATATACATACATAACTTTACTATCCTAAGTTAGTTTGCGTAATGTATTAATTCTTTTTGAATTGGATTTGCAGTCAAAAATCAAGACATCGGTTCCGTATACAATACCCGAATTGTATACATCTATTGAACAGCTGGTCACGCAGAAAATAAAAGAAAGCGAGGACAGGATGAAGTCCTGGATAAGTGAAGAAATTGGAAAGATTGCACCAGAAAAAAGGGAGAAAGATTTGGACGAGAGAAGAGCAAGCTCACACAAACCTTGGTCACACAAACCTGTTGACGACATGGTAAGTAATATAACACATAAGGGTTTTCAAGCCTATTCAAAAACTTATTATGTAATTAAACATTATTCAATTGTGTAGTTCTTTATACATATTCTGATGACTGCAGATCAGTCCTAATTTGTCGCCATTGCACAATTTTAATGATGGGGAAAAGTTGGAGAAAGACTTGAACAAGGAGGATGTCGAAGAGGTGGAGAGGGCCAAGGTTGAGAAGGCCGAGGTGGAGATGGCCGAGGTTGAGAAGGCCGAGGTGGAGAAGGCCGAGGATAAGGACGATACAGGGATGGCCGAGGTTGAGAAGGCCGAGGTGGAGATGGCCGAGGTGGAGAAGGCCGATGATAAGGACGATTCAGGGATTGTTGTTGGTAAGGAGGGTGGGTTGGATAATGTTGTTGGTGAATCATATGGGTCAGCTAAGCACGCGATAAATTTGGATGACTTCCCTTCACCATGTGTGAACGTGGTTCTTCCAAACCCTGACCTTAGTGTTATATTTATGAATGCGGCTGACCCAAGTGTGTGTTACAAGAATAATGAGAACGTAAGAGCCCGTAGGCGGTCAAAGTATTTGGACAGCCCGTACACTGATCCCATGCCCATACCCAAGAAGAGGAAGAGAACCAAAGATTTGAGCGATTGTGTGAATGACAATTATGATCGGTTCATCTCATTTCTGAAGAATAAGGATGATACTCGGTAATGGTCAATTCCTATTCTCCTCTGTTTTTATTTTATATTTTATTACGTGTTTTTTTGTTCAGAATATTTAATTTAATTTTTCCAACTCATAGTGTCTTCACTGGCCAACCCGTCGATATGAATCGTGAACAGTTCAACAATTTGGTCAAACCTACAAAATGGTTGTCCAACTTGGTAAGTGATAAATTATGATGCCTTTGTTTACACAAATACAGATAAGTTTCCTAACGTTTATATATAAATGTCTTTGTAGCACATAGACAGCTACCTCGACGTTCTGTGGAAGAGGCGGCGTTCGAATGGAGAGGTTAGCGACTGTCAAGAAATCGGGTTGGTCCCAACGGCGTTTTTCGTAAGTTCATTTTTCTACTGTTTTTTTCTTCACATTCAATTCTGATGCAATCCTAAACTGAACGAAAGTTTATTTATTTTGTAAACAGGCTCATTTGAAACTGAAGTGGGAAGCTGTTAAGAAGTTATTGGAATCTGAACATTTAAAAAATAATAACCCAGCCGGATTCGAGCAAAAAGAAGTCAAAAAGAATAAAAAAAAGAAGAAGGATGTTACACCCACTACACCAGCTGTCCCAATTTGGGAAGAATACCCCGAATTCGATCCCCTATCTTTCCAACCAGACGATGATACACTAAATTATGTGTCAGGTTCTGACCTTCTTTACCCTCAACCGTGGTGGACTATGGAGTCGGTAAGTATGTGACATGCAATGTGACAATTCTGTTAAGTTATTATTGGTTTTCACTAAGTCACTAACTCCTATTTTTCTCTACTGCTCTGCTACTTGCTGGTTGCTGCTGTCTTCTTTCTTCTTTTTTCCTGTACTGCTCTGCTACCTGCTGGGTACTACTCTTGTACCAGGTATGTTCTTCTGTCTTCTTTCTTCTTTTCTCTCGTTCTTTCTCTT
This sequence comes from Acer saccharum, assembly GCA_030490815.1. NCBI lineage: Eukaryota > Viridiplantae > Streptophyta > Magnoliopsida > Sapindales > Sapindaceae > Acer > Acer saccharum. Next base: position 16,202,290 of record CM059874.1, read on the forward strand.
TGTTCCTTGTTTTTTTCTTATTCCTCTCTTCCTCGTTTTTTTTGCCTTTTTAATGTGATTTGCCTATGTTTTGTTCTTTCTTCTGTTTTGTTTTATTTTTTTAACACAGGTGTTGGTTCCTTGCAACACCGGGGATCATTGGGTACTATTTGAAGTTTTATTAAAACAAGGGAAAGTCAATTTGTATGACTCGTTGTGTGACCGTAATGGAAAAAGTGACCGATTGAAAGACATCCCAGGGTTACTTTATTTGTTACCCTCAATACTTAAGCATTCTGGTTACTATGAACATATGAAGATGCCTCCTCACACAAGTCCATTCACTGCTGAAAAACATCGAACCAACCATTCTTCCTCAACAAGATGACGGGTAAAAATTTGCATTATTACTTCTAGTTCTTTATTATGATACAAAAATATTTAGTCCTGCATTTTCACTTGTTGCAGCTACAGTTGTGGTGCCTTTGTGTGTAAATATGCAGAATTGATATTATTTGGGTTCCCCTTGTCATCATGGATGGAAATGTTTGGACAGAAGGATATTCCCACCATCCGTCAGGCAATGGCTCTTGAAATTTTCGTTAACGGTGAACTGTGTTGAGATGTTTGTTGGGGTAGCTGTTTCTGTTTTAACGGTTGGTAGATGTGAAGTTGGTAGCTGTTTCTGTCGTGGTTTTGTTTGAAGCTTCATTGTTATGTTAATTGAATGTGTAATTTATATGTTTCATTGTTTTTGTTTGAAGCTTCATTGTTTGATGTTTATCTGTTTTACAGTTTCAGTTTTCTCTCTTCCTCAGTTGGTGTTAGTTAATGTAAAGCAGTACAAGTTATGATTTTGTGATGAATATTTTCAAGATTTTGTGATGATTTAATTGAATTGAATGTGTAATTAATTGTATAAAGGTTTGGTTATCATAATGTTATAGAGAAGAAAGTGGAGATTATTATGAATTAATAGTTGAATTTCAGCTTCAAGATTGCATGAAGTCGTTATAACAATGTTATCAGAACTTTCACTGGATTGAAGATCTTCTGTCTTCTGATATGTATTGAAAGATTTACAACAATCGTGACCCCATAATGTGAAGGATATCATCCGATACATATTCTACATTTCCTCTTACTTAGGGGCTAATAATAATAATAATTTCTTCCATTTCCGCTAACCATACATGAGTAGGGATAGCAATTAAACCCGAACCTGTGTGTGGATCCCCAACCCAACCCGCTTAAAGAGGTAACCGAACCCGCTTGAAGAGAACACGTTCGGTTCAGTTTAATAATGAGAAAGGCCGGAAAACTACAAATATGAATTCTTCTCGTCTTTGGTGGGACCCCGACCTAGGGTGGCGTGAGTTTTGTTGTTTTTGGGGTGTTGAATTTTTGTTTCATTACAAAAAAAAATTCAAGTACATAGGGGGGGCCCTTTGCATTACAAACCCAAAACCCCATGATGGGGTGTTGATGATGAACGCCAACGGAACCAAGTACATAAAAGGGGCCCCACCTTTGGGGGTGCATTTGCCATTTAAAGGAAACCGGAAACCGTGAGTCCCCATTTTGTCGATACTCTCTTTTGTTCTTCATCTACCATTTCCACTTTCCACTTCCACTTTCCACTACACCTTCTCTCTGTTTGTCGTAGACACTGGTATGGGGAACCCTAGAGTGTTCTTTGACCTAAGCATTGACGGCATCCCTGCGGGTAGAATTGTGATGGAGCTCTTCGCAGACAGTACCCCTATCACAGCGGAGAACTTTCGGGCTCTTTGTACCGGAGAGAAGGGGATCGGCACGGTTGGGAAGCCACTCCACTACAAGGGTTCAACCTTCCACCGGGTGATACCTGGGTACATGGTCCATGGAGGAGACATCACTGAAGGAAATGGAACCGGTGGTGAATCGATATACAGCCCTAGTTTTGGCGACGAGAACTTCGTGAGGAAGCACATCGGTCCCGGTATATTGTCAATGGCCAAAACCAGCACATTGGCCAACGGGTCCCAGTTCTGCATCTGTACCACTAAGACCGAGTGGCTCGATCGCAAGCAAGTCGTCTTCGGTGAGATGGTCAAAGGATTTGACGTCTTGAAGGCCATTGATCAGATCGGCTCCAGCTCCGGCTTGCCATCGAAGACCGTAAGGATCATTGACTGCGGTCAATTGTGCTGAAATTGAGACATTTTAACGTTTCCAGTTTAGCGATGTTAAGTTTATCATTAATAATGAAATCCATCGTGTTGGACTTTCCCTCTGTGAGGGAATGTTGGGGTTGTGGCTGGAATGTTTATCAGCTTTGTTTGTTTTTAGATTTTCTGGTTTTATTTCCGGTGGAAGCCTCTGTAATGTAAACCATGGTGTGTTGTTTGGTTGTTTTGCTTTGGGTGGGGGGGCGTATGAAATGAAATGACTTGTTCTGAAGCCCATAATATTTGGTATTGGAGTATTTCTTAATGTGTTTGCGCCAAATTCAAAAAATTGATTTGTTCTGAAGCCCAGAATATTTGGTTTGGTTTGGAGGCCACTCTTTTAATGTCTTTACGACGAATGAAATGAATGAATTGTTCTATTTTTTTCAAGCCTTAATCCATTCATAACCATTACCATTACGGAATACATACAAAAATATAGCATCCTGCATACGAAGTCAGCTCAGTACAGTGGTTTTGGGCTTGAATTAATTTCCAGGGCTTCACCTTAATTGTTTATGGGCCTGAAAAAATTTACAATGGTAGTGGGTAAGGAAATTGGTGGACCACAGCTGGATCCCACTAACCAATGCAAGTGGACCACAGCTGGATCCCACTTCATTCTTGGGGTTAATATGTAATTATTGGGCTTGAACAATAATAGCCAGGGCTTGAATGTCTATTGTTTATGCATGCGATGATGTGGGTCCCGTGTTTTTCTTCCCGATCGGGATGGTCCAAAGTGGATTGAATGTAGGTGGATATCTTTATAGAGTTTTTGGGGGAGCATCGACGGACAAAAAAATACACCGTGACTAAATCCATTAACATTGCATAGTAACACTTATAACCCTAGTAGAGTAATGGGTGACATTTGCACATAATGTCGAGCTAAGGCTTCCCACATTATGGATTGCGTTTTTAGTGGTGTCAAACACTCTACGTGTTGCCACATGTTGTGTAACAAATTACGTACATTCGGAAAAAATTGTAAAATTGTCCAAAAATTTAAATTAAATGTTAAATATTATTCCAAGTCAGTTCAGTACGGTGATTTTGGGCTTCAATACCTTTCCAGGGCTTCACCTTTATTGTTTCTGGGCTTGAAAAAAAATGCAACAGTGGGGGGTAAGGAATACGTGGACCACAGCTGGATCCCACTTCATTATTGGGTTATATGTAATTAAACAAACACATGGGCTTTTAGGTCTCCAATTATATATATAGGCTTGTAGGCGTAATACAGGATGGGATGGGCTTCAGACAGCAATTCCACATTCAGGGGGCCCTGGTTTGGTCCAGCTGGATCCCATTATTTTATTAATTTAATTTTGTTTGGGGGTTTTTACAATTTGGTCCCAATCTAATTGGAAAACATTACTTTTTACTTGTTAATTAAAAATAAATGAAATTAGTCCTAATATAATTCAAAATACATCAAATTGGTCTTGAAGTTAGTCAAACTAACGGTCAACTAACGTTTAGGAGGGTAGAAAAGTAATTACGTATGTTTCCAATTAAAAGATAGAAATAAAATAATAATAAAATAAAATAAAAACATTAAATTTAATTTAAAAAACTTTGATCTTTGGTGGAGATCCAATCTGGATCTCCACCAAAGATCAAAGAACAAATTCATCTTCTTAACACTACAAAATCACCACCATCACCATCCGAGATCAACAACACAACCCAGATCAATAACCCAGATTAACCACATCAACAACAAAATTAAACCCAAAAGGAATTAAATCAAACCTCACAGACCCAGTTCTTCCAAACCTCAACCCATCGAAGATCAAATTGAGACCTCAAAAATCCATACCCATTCGTCATCATCATAAATCCAAACCAGAAAAATAAAATAAAAATTCAAAAAATTCAAAAAGGATTCTGGATCCGCCGCTCTCAAACCCAGCCACACTTCATCTCCACCAAACCCAAACCCAACCCCAGAAATCCTCATTTCTTCAAATCCTGATCTGCTTCATTTTCAAAGAAAAACACAAAAGAGAAAATCGATATGCGAGAGGGAGAAGCCGATCGAACTGCTCGTTAATTCCCGAGGAGCTGCTCGACGCCGATCGAACAAGATTAGTGGAGGTTGTCGATTGGTGTGGATTTGGTGGAGGTGGTGGTGGTGGTCGATCGGTGTGGAGTTGGTGGAGGTGGTGGTGGTGGTCTATCGGTGAGGATTTGGTGGTGATGATGAACGTGAGAGAGAGAGAGAGAAAGTTTAATAGGAGGGTAAACGTGTCTTTCCACTAATATTATAAAGGTTGACCGTTAGTTTGACTAACTTCAGGACCAAGTTGATGTATTTTGAATTATATTATGACCCATTTCATGTATTTTGAATTAACAAGTAAAAAAGTTATGTTTCCCCATTAATGGGACCAAATTGTAAAAACCCCTTTTTTGGGAAATTACTGGGCTTGAACAATAATAGCCAGGGCTTGAATGTCTATTGTTTATGCATGCGATGATGTGGGTCCCGTGTTTTCTTCCCGATCGGGATGGTCCAAAGTGGATTGAATGTAGGTGGATATCTTTATAGAGTTTTTGGGGGAGCATCGGACGGACAAAAAAATACACCGTGACTAAATCCATTAACATTGCATAGTAACACTTATAACCCTAGTAGAGTAATGGGTGACATTTGCACATAATGTCGAGCTAAGGCTTCCCACATTATGGATTGCGTTTTTAGTGGTGTCAAACACTCTACGTGTTGCCACATGTTGTGTAACAAATTACGTACATTCGGAAAAAATTGTAAAATTGTCCAAAAATTTAAATTAAATGTTAAATATTATTCCAAGTCAGCTCAGTACGGTGATTTTGGGCTTCAATACCTTTCCAGGGCTTCACCTTTATTGTTTCTGGGCTTGAAAAAAATGCAACAGTAGGGGGTAAGGAAATAAGTGGACAACAGCTGGATCCCACTAACCAGCCCCCAATGCAAGTGGACCACAACTGGATCCCACTTCAGTCGGTCTTTCCCCTATATAGATGGTCGGTTCCTCTTCTTCTCTTTCTTCATAATCTTCTGTTTATTTCTGCCAATCCTGACGAGGAGCCCCCACGCCCAGAGGTCTTCTTCTACAAATCTTAAACTTCATTTTGTTTCGTTTTTGATTCGTTCATTTATGAAATTAGTTGGAAAATGAGTTCAATGGCCATGGAGGTTTTCGACAAAAATCATATGGTTACAAGGTAGTATATCTTCAACCTTTGATTTCTGTCGAAAGACTTCTATGGCCAATTAACTGGTTTTTGTTATTTCATTTTCTTTAATGTATGCAGGATTTAATGTCTTTATTTTGTTTGTTGTTTTGTCATTATAAAACATAATCTAATCTTGATTTCCTCTTTGTTAGTTCTTTTTGCACGTATATTCAGTGTTTTATATGATATGGCAAAGAAATCGGTGTATGCTGTTTCAAAGGCAGGAAAACTGGTGTGTTCAACTCTTGGCCTGATTGTCATGAACATGTTGATGGATTTAAGGGTGCTTCTTATCAGAGATTTAATACGGTTGATGAAGCATATGAAGCTATCCGTGCGGTTCAGCGTGAAAAACTTTCAAATCATAGTTCTTGTACCACAGAAGATAAGGTTCTTTACACTGAACCGGTACAAAGCAAAACAGTAATGCTGGTTATATTGTATATTGTTGTTTTTGTAATCGGAGTAACAGTTGGCAAATGTATGTGAATGCTTGTTTGTGTTATGTTTGTTCAAGGCATCTGCTTTCCCTTTTTTATGAATATGAATTAAAGATAGCTTTTTTAGATGATTGAGATATTCTGTCAGGGATTTAGGAAAGGGAAATATTATCATATTCATTTCCTTCCATTTCCACTAAATAATATTAATATTTAGAAAGACCTGAACACATTGAACATAAAAAACACAAGCAAAGACATCAGACTGTGAACAAAATAATAAAGCATTTCTCTAGGGAGATGGTGGAATATTGAACTCCAACAATTTCTTCTGCAGTTTTTCCACAAGACTGTACAGCCCATTCAGTTCATCGTCTCTTGCCTCCATCTGCACATGTAAATTGATAATTTCTGCTTCCAGGTTTTCAACTTTTCCCATCAACACTGCATTGTCCACAGTCAGGCGTCCAGCATTTGCACGCTCTTCACGGATGATGTTCTCTGCATTTGCAATCCGTTGCCTTAGACATACAAAGATGGATTCCAGCCTGTCTGTTTCATGAAAATTATTTGCAACATTATATAATGTGTTGTTTTCCTGCCATTGCACCTTAAAAAAACAAAAAAAAATGCTAAACAATAGCAGCCCCGAATATAAGTGAAGTGAGTGAGAAAAAAATGTAACAAAGGACGGTATTTATAATGTATGAAAACCCCCATGTCCCAATAAATGAAAAGCCACCATGGTCATTGCCCCAACCGTCCTTTTCCATTGAAAAGTCATCTGGATGCCTTTTCACAAACCATTTCAATGAATGCTTTTTTCAAACTCAAAAGACACCAGGTATAAAGACTCCCGAAGCCCAAGACTCCCTAAATGAATGTATGTTTACCATTAACTACTGCTCTACTTCATTTAACTAAATATTATTAATTAAAATACATTGTCATGACCAACCCCACCTTCTGTTGGGCTACATAATAATATCCAGCCTTAACAAATCAATGTTGTTCAAGCCCGGCCTTGACATATATATAAAACATAAACATAGGCCTGTCTTGTGTGACCCCCCCCCCCCCCCCCCCCCCCCCCCCCCCCCCCCCTCGTGTAAGTGTGTACAAATAAATGTTCTTCCAGGGCCTTGGATATAATAAATAAATTCAAGCCCTGGCTTCAAAAATTATTCCAGGGATTGACATGTAAATAAATTCAAGCCCTGGGCTTTAAAAATTATTCCAGGGATTGACATGTAAATATAGTCAAGCCCTGTCTTGCATGGTTCCTGTTCGTTCCTGGGATCAATAATATCAAGCCTAGTATGGCAGTATTACTACAAAGAACAGTATACAACAATATATACAACAAAGAAGAACTAAGAACAGTAAATGTGTAGGCTGGCGACACACAAATATATACTTAAACAAACACATAACATAAATACCAGTATCACCCAAGACCCAAGGCCTCAACAACAATTATTCCATAATAATAAAATAATAAAACAAAGCCGCAACAAATATTCCAGGGCTTGAAAACAATTATTCCATACAAGATCATCACCACAACAAGTTCAAAACAGCTGTAAATATTGTGTTATTTATAACACATGCTGGGCTGCTCCTGCTTGTAAAAACTTAAAAACCATAAAAAAGGTACTAAACAAGGTAACCTGCAACTTACAATGACTACACCACACCACCTAAAAAGAACAACTGCACCATCATCACAGCAACAACCAGAGAAACAACATCCCCTGCAACTTACAACACATACTACACCATCATCACCACCACAACTTTTTTGCACTCCTGCATCTGAACCTACAGTGAAGATGTATGTGAATGCATCAACAACAGCGTAAGCAACACTGCTGGCTGTCAAAGAATTTTTATTTTAAAAAAATAAAATAGAAGGAAAGGATGAGTCTCACCCATACCTACGAATCAACTTCTTCATCGTCCGTGTCAGTGTCATCCGAGCTGAGGTGGGGAGCCAAACTGGGGTCCGGTGCCTTATCCCTATCCGGGCACGTAAGTTTGTTATGTCCTTCTTTCTTGCACACACTACAACCACGTGCTTTTTTTGCTGGTTTCCCTGTGCTACATGATGGGTTCGTGCAACTTTTTGATTGTGTCCCTTTTGCCCACAATTCCCACACGATTGTTGCTTTCGTTTCTCCCCGACAGAAGGCATCCGATTTTTCTTTGGTCTTCCTGTCAGTCGCTTTTTTTTCCATGGCAATACAACGCGATTACGAACATCATCAGCAATGTCCCACTCTTCAGGATTTGGAACAGGGTTCACAACCATGGCGTACGCCTGTTTCAGTCATCCGGTTGTGAAAAAGTCTGAACATAATGAGTTGATGGGCTTACCTTTAAGCCTGATACAAAAGACACAAAAAAATGAATGACAATTAGAAATTAAAGATTATGGTTGTTATTCAAAAACTAAATAAACATTATGTAAGCATACGTTGCAACAGCCATGGCATGAATACACGGTAGCTCATCTAGGTCCCATTCACGGCATGAGCATGAACGTTGTTCCAAGTCGACAATTGCTTCACTCCATTGGTCTTGTACCTTGAATCTATCGTAGTCAATGGGGTGAATCTCACACCGTTGCGATGCTAATACCCTGTCTTTGATGTGTTGGTCCGCATCATTAGTCAAGAATGTGGGTGTTTCTCTTGCATTACTTCGACGGTCGTGGAACCAACGTTGCAACAAATCTCTGATAAATTCGGCAATAGATGTGATAGGCAACTTTCGGATCGCAAGTAAACAAGAATTCATTGACTCTGCAATGTTAGTGGTCATCATATGGTACCTCTTCCTAGGGCTATGGACACGTGAAAACTTTTGTATCCCAACCTCTACGAGCTCATCATAAACCTTAGGATGGATGGATTTCAGCTCAGCCATTACACGGTCGAATTTCTCAACACGATACGCATATGCAGCACGATAGTAATGATAAATCACGTCACCTCGCTTCCTACAATGTTGTTTCAGATTGTTGGCAAAGTGGTATGCACAAAGCACATGTGCTGAATTGGGGAATATTGCTCTCATGCCATTACAGATACCCGTGTGTCGATCCGAAACTATCAGAACAAGTTCGGGATGCAAGATCACGTCGTGAAGTTGCTTCAAGAACCATGTCCATGACTTTGAGCACTCGGAATTGGCAAACCCAAATGCCAAAGGGTATATCATCTCATTACCATCCTTGCATACCGCAACTAACAAAACTCCCTTGGTCTTGGACTTCAAGTGGGTAGCATCGATGGCAATAACCGGCCTAATTACTGTATTGAATCCCTCTATACAAGCCCCAAGTGCCATAAATCCATATTTGAACCGGTTTTGCCTATCGGTTGCAATCTTGGTTTTTGTCCCCGGATTACATTTCTCCAACATGTGAAAGTATGCGGGCAACGTCTTAAATGACTCCCATGGATCACCAAAAACACTATGTAAAGCACGGTCCTTAGATCTGTAAGCTTTGTTGTAGGTGAGGTTTATGCCGTGCTTATCCTTCATGTCAGCCTGGATATCTTTAGGACGGAGGTTGCGTCCTGGATCGACAAACTTTCTTGCAAACAATTGCCCTATTACATGGGAACTTACACGGTGAAAATCTACGTTGTAGTTTCCATTATCACCACATGTGTGCTTAGAGTCAACGGACTTAACATTCCAGTACGTCCCATTTCTCGATTTCCCTGCCCTAAAAACCCATTGACAATCTCTCTTTTTACATATTACGGCGAATCGTGTATGATTCGATCGTCGAACCCTGTAATCAAACCTCTTTTGCAATGCATTGAACCCTAGAGCCCCTTTCAATGTTTTCTTGTCCTTGAAAATCTGTCCTTTATATATTTCACTAAAGTCTCCATTGTCTTGAAACAATTCTTTCGATCTAATGGGCTGAATTGAGTATAGTTCTGACCCCGGTATTGTCCACCGTGTCGTCGTAGAGGGTGTAGAACTCTTAGGTGCTCCATTTGTTTGAACTTCTCTACAGTCTGTTGACGGTTGCCTCTCACTGCTAGACTCATCACTGCTAGACTCACTGCTAGAACTATCATAATCATCCACCTTAACCTCTGCATCTGCATGCTTAGTAGTCGATGCTGGAGTCCCCTGATCTTTCTCGGTCGATGTAAATCCGAGGGAAGGCACTGGCCCAAACGGTTGGTTGCTACCACTCACCGATGGAAACAATGGAGTACTAATTGGGGATTCGGAATGACCAGAGGTTTTACAGCCTGAAGGTATACATGACTGGATTGTTGTATTTCTTGACTTTATCACGGTTTGAAAAACATTTTCAGTTGCCTTCGCCGGTATAGATCTTTCTACGACTTCGACCTTAATTTCAGTCCACAAGGACAAGGATCGATTATGAGAAAGCAAACAGGATACATCACTGTCGCTCATAATGGATAAAGTACAACTCCCTTTCGGCGTTAACAGCTCTGAACTTAAGCTTATCCGGAATCTGTCATTACTAACCCCGATACGGTGACATATTGTTTCAAACAATTTACTATATTTCTCGTCATGACATGCAAAGGAAATTGGACCCATCACCTCGTCATCAATCCAATGTCTATCGCAATGTACTATGAACCCATCCATTGTATCCATAGACCCTGCAAATGTTGTTAAAGTAACAAAGATATGAAAATGAAGAAATAAAACAAAACGGTGTATAAGTAAAACAGTTGATTGTTAAAGCCCTGTCAAGGCATTTGAAGCCCTGCACAGGGCTTTCGCACCCAAGACTCGAACTTCAAGCCCTGGACAGAGTTATCAATGCCAAATAAACAACGCCACATAGCAGCAGCAATTCAACAAGGGGTGCCATAGAAAACAAGAAATGCCCACACAGCAGTTAGAACGAACAAATGCCAACAAATTCTTCATTACAACCAACTCACGAGACTGAACAAACGCATTAATGATAACATTTCACGCAACCATGCTTCTCTCAAGCATATTATCAAACACTTTCTCTGCTAAATCCAAACACCCACAAAGTTGCATCAGAATGAATCAACCCAGGCAGGGAAGCAAAGACGCCTAAAACAAGACAACCTAACTAAGACATAAGACAAACAATAGTTATACCAGCAAAAACGACCCCACATCAACAACAGGCAAAACCATCAAAAACAACCCAATCCAAACACAACACCAACAAAAACAAAAAAGAAAATCAAGCCAAAAACAATGTCTAGCCCCTCCCAAACAGCAGCACCGCCCAGCACAGACGAAAAATTAAAATTGATTTCAAAGGTTCCAATGCACATATTTAAAGAAACACTCACCTGCAGCCGTCTTCGATCCCACAGCTAGCAGCTTAGGTATCCTTGCCTGGTCGATCTACCTCGGCTTCAGACTCAAACTCCACCCTGTCTGTTACCCAACACAATTGCAAACTTTTGAAGACTACGGACAGAAACCCATCATCCCTCGTCGTCCTAGTGCCTCTATCTCTCTCTATCTCTCTGTTTTTAGGGTTTTTATATGGTTTTCAGGTTATATGGTTCTTGATAATGTTCAATTGAAAACAATTCAGAAGGAATTTCGGAATGGTAGGAGGAATATTGAAGCCCCGAAGATGGGGAAGGAAGAAGAATGAGAACAAGAAGAAGAAGTATCGGGGGAGCCCCACGACAGTGTTGTGGTCGGGTCAGGTCCTGTATGTTCGAAATGGGGGAGGGAATTCAACAAAGGACTCGTGGAAAGAAAGGGAGGGAAGGGAAGACGAGGGTAATTGTGGAAACCTGAAATGTTTAAGGGTATTTGTGACATTACACCCCAATTTAAGTGATGAGGGTAGTATAGTCCAACATGGGACATTTATGCAAAGTAAACATTGATACCGGACAGTTTTGCAAGAAAATCATACAGGAGACATTTTTGCACTTCTAAACTTTATGGTGGACATTTTTGCAAGGCCCCCTAAAAATAAAAATAAAAACGTGTAGGGTTTGTGTGAAATGGGAAAAATAAGTTTATATAACCTAGTTTGGTTTTGGGTCTGGAAACCCAAAACAGAATCGAAACCGAATTTCATTGGTTTTTAAAGGGGAAAACCGAACAGAAACCACACCGATGGAGCAACCGACTAGAACATGCAAAAATCAGTTCGGTTCGAGTTCATATACCTAACCCTAATATATTTTTCATGGTAAATTGATAAGTATGAATGAAATGAAGATAAGTATGAATGAAATGAAAGCGTTTGCATCAAATACAGTGAACTTGTGGATTGAAGAGAGCTTAAAGTCCAAGTTTTCACTTAAAGTCCAAGTTTTCACCACAATTCGGGCTTTTGGGCATGGTGGGTTGTTAGCTCCATTTAATTAAACAATACTTTACCATTATGCAATAACTGCGTACAGCAAAACTCTATGCTCACCATTCAATGTCACCGAGTGGTAACAATGTTTATTTAGTTTTATGAGTTCGAGTTGCCGACAGGCGACAACACCAATTTTTTTTTTTTTTTTTTTACAATATCTATTAATCTAGAATCAGTTATTTTTTTAAATGCTTTCGTTATTGGTAGGATTCAAACCTCTGATGTGAAAATCTTTTACCTAAACCTTAAGCTCGTTCATCTAGCAGCTAAGCTTCGCCCCAATGGTATAGTTGTAGGTGATGTATTTATCATTTTCTGACTTTTGATTTAACTTGTCAGTGAGTGAACATTGAACAAACCCACCCAAGTCTTTATTATTTTTAATATTTATTTAATAATGGACCATTTCCATCAATTATTCATTATTATGTCTCTACTCTCCACAAATAAATCAGATATAATTATGACTCTTCTGCTCACGCCCATAACTTTCTCTTCTTATTTTCAAACACACATGGTCCCCCTAAATTTCTTCTTCATCAACTCCATTAAAAGAGCAATCAAGTGAGTCAAGTTCTTCTTCACTTCACTACACACTCTCTTTCTCTCTTTCTCTCTCTCTCTAAAAAAAAACGAAAATGGTGCAGCAGGGAAGAGGCAGTGCAATGTTAGCGACGGTGCTTGTAAGCTTGTTGGTGGTCCAATTGGAGGTGGCACAAGCAGCAACCTACACTGTGGGTGGTGCTGGAGGTTGGAAGTTCAACGTCGCTGGCTGGACCAAAGGAAAACAATTCAAGGCTGGTGATGTACTCGGTGAGCATCTGTTTTACTTACATAATCTCTCTTATTTACATATATTATCTACACCCCCAACCTTTTGTTATTCACTTTGATCCCAATTAATAATGTGACGTCATTTGATAAATCGATTCAGATGCCACGTTTCATGTGAGTCTAATAACTATATCATTAACGAATATATACAAATTTGGGGCATATAACATTACTCGTTTATGTACATAGAATTGTCCACATTTTGATGAGTTAAAATCTAAATTTTTTTATTTTAGTTTTTAGGGAATTATTTATATTAGAAATCAATTCTAATGTAAAAAATTCACTGAATAAAAAGATAAAATAATGCAATGTTTAAACTCCAATTCAATGATTGAGATTTGAGTTTCGTTTGAAATTAAAGTTAGAGGTTATGATTTGATTAGATAATAACTTTTATAGGAAACAGGGGAAAATAACAGTATTTTTATGTGGACTTTTAAGAGTAAATCTAGTTTAATAAGTTAAATTTAAATGGCACCAATAGATAAAAATACCCGTATCTCTTTCTTTTATTACGTTTTTACCATTTTAGGGTTTTTTTTTTAAAAAAAAACCTCCATTAATGGAGGGCCAATGGAGGTCCTCCATCAATGGAGATGGAACAGATCTCCAATGGAGGTGGATGAAGAAGGTGAACACAAAAAAAATTGGAAAATTTCATTTTTACCTAATAAATCTTGAAAATTGCAAATATACCTAATAAGTCTCAGAAATTACAAATAAGTCTCTTACATATAAAATAAGTCTCGGAAAAAAAAAACATAAGACTTATTTTTGTGAGTGTGTTTTAAGGGTATTTTTGTCAGATCCATACTTTAAGTGCTATTAAAATTTAAGTTATTAATTAGTTTGTAATGGTCTTAAAACTCACTCTTTAAAAAGTGCTATTAAATTTTCGAGCCCAATAGCATTACTTTAATTTTATTACTAAGATTACAACTGGTTATACCATTGGGGACGTTCAATTAAAATTAGCTAGCTAGCTAGCTTCAATCATGCCATTTATTTTAACATAGAAATCAGGAAACACTTTGTCTTTATACATTCAAATTATCCCAAAAATCATAGTATATAGTTAGGATCTACGAGGATACTTTTCCACAACAGATTCATTAATTTATTTATTTATTTATTTATTTATTTTTGATAATATCACCCATGGCCTGTGATATGACGATTCAATCTGGGACATTGCCAGACAATAGTTTCATTAATTACTAATAGCTGTATATATAGAGGAAATATAGTACATGATTTGGGTTGAAATATTGCAGTATTCAACTACAACCCAGCAATCCACAACGTTGTAGCTGTAAACAATGTTGGCTACAAGGCTTGCTTAACTCCAAAAGGTGCCAAAGTGTATAAAACAGGAAAGGATCAAATCAAGCTTTCAAAGGGATCAAATTTCTTCATCTGCAATTTCGGCGGTCACTGTGAGTCTGGCATGAAAATAGCCATCACTGCTATGTGAATGTAAAATCTACTAGTGTTTGCATGTCATCAGCCAAGTGTTTTGTGTGAGAGACAAGTAATCGTTGTGGGTGTGGCCCTCTTAATTTTACTAAATAAAGTGTTGGGTGAATAAAGTCTTTGGCTTCATTTCGGTTCAAAGCAATGACCTGTTTTACCAAAATAATATTTCAAAAAGCGTATCCAAATGACGTGACTGTTAAGTTTTAATTGCAAACTATTTATATAAGGGTTTTGTCAATGTAGCACCGATACGGATACAGATACGGATACGGATACGAGGATATAATACAATCAAATTTGAGATAGAAAAGAAAAGAGAGAAAGAGAGACGAGAGATTGAGAAGAGAGCAATTTTGTTGTATATAGATTGAATTCTATTGACAAATGCCCTGACCATTATATAGGTCTTACATCAGAAACTTACACAACCAGTACGTTAAAACAGCTAATTAAAAGCAATAAAAGAAGTAACAATAAAAGAAGAAACATTACGAATTAAAAGCAATAAAAGAAGTAACAACATAACAATTTATTCTCCAAGCAATCCACAAATGTGATGAATGAAAAAGGTACCGTATCATTCCTCCCTCCTGAAACCATCCTTGTCCTCAAGGAGAAAATCCGGATAGGTACGAGAAAAACGCCACTTGTTTTCCCTGTAGCGTCTTTGTGCGAGGCCCCTACCCATTTAACTAAAATCTCTGTTCTCGGATGATAACATCCTTTGTGAATCACGCGATTGTCTAATATTGCTTCTGGCTGAGGAATAATGACGGCTTCATCAGTGATAGGAGAAAGTTGTGTAGAAATTGGCGGAAGAGCCCCCAGCTGTTTCTTTAACAGACTGACATGGAAGACGTCATGCACATGGAATCCTGAGGATAATTCCAATATGTATGCCATAGGTCCTACCTTGGCCAGAATTTTGTACGGACCAAAATAACGAGGAGAAAGCTTCAATGAGCTGCGAAAAACGACTGACCTTTGTCGATATGGCTGAAGTTTCAGATACATATGTTCCCCAACCTCAAAATTGACCTCCCTACGGTGCTTGTCTGCTTGCATCTTCATCCGATTTTGTGCAGTAACTATGTTGTGGCACAAGTCACTCAAGATAGCATCTCTAGACCATAGAAATTCATCTACTGTTTGAACTTTTGAGGTACCTGGTACGAAAAAGGAGAGATAGAGGTGGTATACCATATACGGCCTCAAACGGAGATACTTTGGTGGCTGAGTGAACTGCGGTATTGTAACTGTACTCAGCCCATGGGATCCACTCCAACCATTTTCTCGATTGTTCATGAGTAAAGCAGTGTAAATATTGCTCTTATGTGCGGTTTATTACCTCGATCTGGCCATCCGATTGCGGATGATAACTGGAGCTCATGCATAACTTTGTTCCTTGCAATTGGAACAAAGTTTTCCAGAATTTACTGATGAAAATACTGTCCCTATCGCTCACGCTTGATTGCGGTATCCCATGGAGGCAAACAACTTGATCGATAAATGCTTTAGCTACCGTTAGGGCTGTGTAAGGATATTTCAATGGAATAAAGTGAGCGTATTTTGTCAATCGATCAACTACGAACCATGACAACTGTATGTCCGTGAGATGGAGGTAAAGCATCAATAAAATCCATTGAAACCTCTGTCCAGATTTTCTGTGGAATAGGCAACATTTGTAGGAGCCCTGCTGGTTGTTGATGATCGTATTTACACCATTGACATGTATCACATTCTCTGATGAATTCTTTTACTGCAGTTCTCATACCAGGCCAAGAAAAGGAATTTCCAAGCCGCCCCAAAGTCTTTTGGTAACCAAAGTGGCCACCTATCGTTGATAAATGTCCATATGCTAATACCGCTGAAATCAATGTGGAGTTAGGACTCAAAAGTATACGTCCGTGTTTAAACCAGACACCATCTCTCTTGGTATATTTGTTCTGAACATCTGTTGGATCCGAAATGGTCTTCTTCTCATATAATGGATCAGTCGCCACTTCTTGTTGGAGTGTAGCCCACCAGTTGGGTATAGGTAAAGGAATAGCTGCGCATTCGAACTCTGCTATCAGGGAAAGAGCTTCCGCCCCTTGGTTTTCTTTTCCTTTTTTGTATTGAATTACTTAGTCGTATCCCAACAACTTTGGAAGCCATCGAATTTGTGTTGGAGTAGTAATGTGTTGCTCCAATAAGTACTTCAGACTTATTTGATCTGTCTAGACCACAAAGGGTTTCCCCAAAAGGTATGGGCACCATTTATGTACCGCTTTGATGATTGCTAGCATTTCCTTATCGTAGGTTGAGAGAATCAAGGCTGATCTTTTAAGGGCTTCGTTAAAGAAAGCAATTGGTCGGCCATTTTAGGTGAGAATGGCTCCAATTCCAGTTTCCGCAGGCATCGCATTCCACCATAAATGGCTATGAAAATCAGGCAAGTTAAGGATTGGAGAAATGGTGAGTGCATGTTTAAGTTGGGAGAATGATGTTGCCGCTTCAGAGGTCCATTTGAAGCCGTCTTTAGACAACAATCGATTTAATGGTTCAGCAATAGTACCAAATCCTCTAATAAACTTACGATAGTAACCTGCAAGCCCTAGAAAACCACGTACTCCCCTTACTGAAGTAGGCACCGGCCAGTTGACAACGGATTGGACTTTTGATAGGTCGACTACCACTCCTTGTAGTGAAATCAGGCGACCCAAATATTCCACCTGCAAAACACCAAAGCAGCATTTGGATCTTTTGGCAAATAGTTGGTTAGTTGACAGAACGAGTAATACTGTCTGAAGATGTTGAAGGTGTTCCTCCCATGTCTTGCTATACACAAGTATATCGTCGAAGAAGACTAGGACGAATTGTCATAGATATGGTCGAAATAAATCATTCATCAAGCTTTGGAATGTTGAAGGCGCATTGGTTAGTCCGAATGGCATGACCACAAACTCATAGTGACCTTTATGTGTACGAAAAGCTGTCTTGTGTACATCTTCTTCCTTCACCCGAATTTGGTGGTATCCGGATCGTAGGTCCATTTTGGAATAATACTTAGCTCCATGCAATTCATCAAGCAACTCGTCAATGACAGGGATGGGGTATTTGTCTTTTACTGTGATGTTGTTGAGGGCGTGATAATCGATGCAAAATCGCCATGAACCATCTGTTTTCTTGACTAATAGAACCGGAGAAGAGAATGGGCTAGTACTTGGCCGAATAACCCTTGTGTCTAGGAACTCTCTGACCATTCGCTCGACCTCACTTTTCTGGTAGTGTGGGTATCGATAGGGTCGAACGTTGACAGGTCCTTGGTTGGGCTGGATGGGTATTTGGTGATCGTGGTTTCTTCTTGGCGGTAGGCTAGTAGGTGTTGCAAAGACAGATTCAAACTTGCCAAGGTGCGGGTTAGGTCATCTGGGTTAGATGTCGTGTCTGATAGATGGTGGAGAGGTGCTCTCTGCAATAAAAAACTAATACCTGTTAATTGGAATAATTCTTTCTCTTTAAGTGGCTCCAGATCAGTTTGTTTCAACCCTTGAAAAACACAACGATGACCATCCTAATAAAAAGTCATAATCAGCTTCTTATAATCGGTTTCCACAGGTCCTAACGTCTCTAGCCACTGTACTCCGAGGATGGCTTGACATGCAGCAACCGGCAGTACATAGAAGTCAGCTTGCACCGGTTTCCCCTAGATAGTGATAGTGACTGCCAAGTAACGCCCTGAACAATCTATTTTTTCTTTGTTGGCCACTGTAACTTGGAAGGTTCTGTCTCAGATGATTAGCAATCTAAGTTCTGTGACTATTGACTGATCGAGGAAATTATGGGTACTGCCGCTATCGACCAATACCGTAACGTCTTTGTTCTTCAGCCTTCCGCGGACTCGTATGGTTTGGGGATGACTAGCGCCATACATGGCATGAAAAGAAATCTCTAGCATGGGTTCATCAGAAACAGTTTCGCTAGGAATCTCGTCAAGCACCGAATCTTCAAAAGAAACGGTATCCTCAATCATGAACAATTAGGGTAGTTGACAGCGATGACCGGCTACAAACTTCTCATCACAGTAAAAACATAACCCTTTTTCTCTTTGTTCTTTTGCTTCTTGTCCCGTGAGTCGATGAATTGGGGCTGCTGAAGTAGGCGATCGCTGAATGGGTGAGGGCCCGAGTAATCCAGCTGTAGTGTTTGAAAAATTACGACTAGGGGGTGTAACATGCTGTGTTCGAAAGGAAGAAGGATCTTTTTCTGCAATAGGTTTCGCTCCTCGATCAAGCGAGCTACGCCAATGGCATCTGATAGTGATTTGGGTTGTTTCACCTTGACATCAAGACAGATTTCATCCTTCAAACCTGCAGTAAAATAGCCGACTAGGAAATTTTCTAGCAAGTCGTCCACGCGATGTGATAATTTTTCGAATGCCTCTTGATAGGCCTCCACAGTGGTTTTTTTTCAATCAGGTGAGGGCTTCAGAAGGATCTTCGTAATCAGTAGGTCCAAACCGAAGTAAGATTGCTTTCGTAAATTCTTCCCAAGTCGCAGGTCCTTTGTATTTAGTATACCATCGGTGCCATTGGAGGGCGATCCCTTCTAAGTGAAAGGATGCAAGTTGTACCTGTTGTTCGGGCGCAATATCTTTGAACTTAAAGTACTGCTCTGCCTTGTATATCCAACCAGTGGCATCTACTCCTCCGAATTTTGGGAAAGACAACTTCAGGTGGTGGTGGTGGTGGTTTCGATCGGTGGTTGTGTGGGAACAGAAGGTGTTGGGTTGGTTTGGGCGGTAAGAGGATCCATCTGTAGCAAAGGGGTTAGTCTCAGTTCCAGTTGGGCTGCGAGAGAGACGCAAGGATTGGAGTTCCGTCACGACATTTTGGAGAGTAGTGTTGACTTGGTTGAAATTGGTGGTGAGCTGGTTGACATTGGAGGTGAGCTAGTCGACACTTGTTTCGTGTCGAATCAGGATCTCAGTGACTTCGCTGCGGAATTCGTTGTTGGTCTTGCCACAGGTCTCCATGAGTGGAACCAAGCTCTGATACCAATTAATACAATCAAATTTGGGATAGAAAAGAAAAGAGAGAAAGAGAGACGAGAGATTGAGAAGAGAGCAATTTTGCTGCATATAGATTGAATTCTATTGACAAATGCCCTGACCCTTTTATAGGTCTTACATCAGAAACTTACACAACCAATACGTTAAAATAACTAATTAAAAGCAATAAAAGAAGTAACATTACGAATTAAAAGCAATAAAAGAAGTAACAACATAACAATTTATTCTCCAAGCAATCCACAAATGTGATGAATGAAAAAGGTACCGTATCAGGATACGATAAACAAGGTCAGTCCTAGGGCTAGGGGTGGGCCTATGAGGCAACCGCCTAAGACCCTCAATTGCAAAGGGCCCTAAATTTCAAATTTTCAGTTTGAAAAAAAAAAAAATGATTTCCTGAATATAAGGCCGGAGACCCATATACATTTTTTAAACATAGCCAGCCAACAATTATAATTAAAGGACTACCGTTTATATATGTTTTTTTCTTTTTAAAAAAAGGCCAACCAGTTCAATACAATAAATTTACCACTAAAAAAAAAAAAAAAAAGGTCTACTAAGAACACAATTATAATTATTACAACAGACAACAACACATTAAATCCCTTTACTAGACATTCGAAAAACAAATTGAATTCAAATTTAGAGTTCTTGAGAACTCTCTTGATAAGAAAATTCCGACATGAAATCTCAAAATTCACTTGTAAAAGAATTGAATTCGTTGTCGTTTCAAGGGTAATTGAATTTAACACTTCTTTCCTTCTTTTTTTTTTTTTTTTTCGAAAAACCTCTTTTCATTTGTCTTTTCTAGTTAGAGTTTGAATTTTGACACAAAGTTCGAATTTTGTGTCTGAATTTATAGTATATCTATTTTTTTTTTCCTTTCAAATTGAATGGAAAGACTGAAAAAGTTGAAATAAAATTTTTATTTCAATGACTTTTTATTTGTTATTTTGTCGTGTTATAGTGTTGATTTTGAATTAATTTTATAAGTATTTACTTGTGTTTGTGGTGCCTCTCGTTTATTTGCTTGATACATGTGCTTATATAGGGACTAGGGTGCTACCCTAGTTCTTGTCGTGCAAACAAAGATTATGATTAGGCGAGATCCTAGAAGGATCGTATCTAGGCGAGATTCTTAGTAAATCGAGTCTTCGTGCATTTATGATGCAAGGATCTCCATTCCTTGTGGGAGTTGTCTTCTGAATCTTCATATTTATTATTTGATTTGTCAACTGTTGGGTTGTTGCCTTGTTGGTGATTGTCTTGCCTAATATAAGGCTGGATTTTTTGGAAGATGTGATGGAATCCAATTTTATAATTATATTAAGGATATCTTCTATATGCTTTGCGGGTGGTGAGCTCTTGTCAATTCGCCATTTGGGGATGGTCTGACAAGTTGGTTTCTTTGATGGGCAACTTGCTCTTTGCTTCCCAGCTCGCCGCTGCGACACGTGGCTTGTTGAGCAAACGTGGCATGATGTCGTTGATTTCATGAATTTTGGGCTTTGAGCTGACATTTAAGCCAAATAAAAATTACCCCAAACACATATTAAATAACAATCAATAGATTAATCTAAGGACTTTCATTAAAAGGTGCTGATCATAATACAATAAAGGGGTGCTGAACAATATATATATATATATAGATTTTCTATTATAGTTCGTCCTGATAATAAATATATCAAGACGAAAAATATGGACCGCTAAATTTACATACTTTGACTCAAAGTATATGCACTTGTCAAAATTTATCAATAATCTAATATATTTATTGTCAGGACGAACTGACAATAGAAAGAATGTGTATATATATATATATATATATCGCAAGTGAGTTGCTATGATCTTGCCAAAAAAGGCATGATCACAATCGGTGTACCCAAAAACGTACCTTTATGAGGGCTAGGGTTGGGTAGCCCTCCTAAAATAAATTAAAGTTTTTTTTTTTTTTTCTTTCCAAATCAAAGCAAAAGACAAAATGTTTTTGAATTTAATGGATTCAAATATTTATTTTGTTTAAAAATTTTAGGATTGCTATAATTTTTAATAACGATATTGTTTTATTATTTTGTTTTAACAAATTTCATGGTTTTCTACATTGAAAGAAAGATTGTGGATGCTATTGATTCAAATTTCATATTGATAAGTTTGATTTTTTGAAAAATCATAAGATACAACTTACTTAGTGTTTAAGTATTTGCATTCCCATGTTTCTTTTTAAATAAGTTTTAAAAAAAAATGTTATCGTATTTATTTAAAATATATATTTTAGAGGTAAGCTTAATTTGATATGTCGTACCGACTAGGTATATCTTTATTTTTAATTAATAAATTTTCTCGTATTGTCGATATTCGGTCACAAAAAAATTATTCTAGCACACCCTAGTGTTTAATTTTGGTAATTTTGGTGAGATTTTTTGTATAGATGTTAAGATCAATGAGATGTAATTTGAGAAAAAAATTGAAAATTTTCGTATCCGAAAGCTATTTTTCTTTCCAATTCTCCTATGTTTTCACATTTTTTAAATGGTTTCCCATATATAGGAGAATTCTCTAGTACAACCCATTTTATGTTCAAACCACTCACACCTTGATGAAATGTAATGAATTTTGATGAAATTTTTTGCATGCATGATAAGAAAAATGAAATTTACTAATACAAAAAATTTCAAAATTTTAATAGTTTGGCAACTATTTTTCTAAATTTTTTTAAAAATTTTTTAAGTATTATACTATTACATAAATTTAGGGTTTTTTGGGGAAGAGGAGGACTCGAACCTACAACCTCATTGTGCAGGTGTGAGGGGGGTTTACCACCGGACCAATCTCATCTCATTTAAATTTTTTAAGTTAAAACATAGTAAAAATGGAAAGAAAATACTTCTTGGATCCAAAAACCTTTTTATGGATAGCAACCTAGTCCGATTTGTGGAAAAGTTATGGCCTCCGCAACATAGACATTCTGCAAAGGGATTTGGATCCTCTACTGATCTGATCATTTTCCTGATCTTTTTAAAGCATGTGATTAGTTGTTGAAACCAATCACATCTTAACTACGCATTCATTACAATGCTTATGTGTCATGAGATTAGATAAGGTCAGAAAAAAGATCAGATCAATAGAGGATCCAAATTCTCTGCAAAGACACTTTTCCAAACTTCTCTAAAATAACCATTTTATCTTCAATCTTCTCTCAATATCTAATTTCTGCACAAACCTGACAAACACGTTAAATCGTCTAATTTCACACAAGAACATAACATAAAACAGAGGAATTAGGAGTCTCAAATAACAACATTTATCGACCCAACGATGACTGCTTCTGAAGATTAGAACTTGAACTAGCTAGCTCCACAAAGAGCTGTTGTTGAAGATGAACATTCACCTCAGTGAGAGTGAATGTAATAATGAGAGACCGAGGTAAAAAGCACTTCACATGCAAAATCGCTTTACATTTAACACAGAAATTTTCCAAAGCATGATGATACCATTCAACAGATTAAATTATTATCAAATTTATTGAATAAATAGCTTGCAGTACACGTTTAAGACACAAAGAATCGACCCCTTTTGACAATGACAATGATAAAAATTAAAGAATTCACTATCCCCACCCACTGGAATGATTTAAAATAATACAACATATCAATGACAAAAATGATAACACAGAGAATTTATTTAACCAACCAAGTGAATAAGTGATGTAGAGATCAGTCCTCACTTCAGGTTCAAGCCTTTCCACCAAAAGAGGTGTTCTTGTTGGGTTCAAAAACATTTTTAATCAGTGATTCCTTGATGGACAGCAACTCAGGAAATTCCTTCTTCAGCTTTGATGCATCCATTTCATTGTTGCTTCGAGGGGCAACAATCACTTTTGCTTGTTCTGCGAGTGTGAAATTAACCCACTTGAAATCAGGGTTGATATATGCCTTGTACATCTCCAGGATTTCATTGTGACTCACAACACCAGGATTTGTGAAGTTCCATATACCGCGCAAATTCCTTTTCGCCATCTCAACTGAAATGGGTAAAAGCTCATCCAAGATAGTCATGCTGTTAGGAATATCGACCACTTTGTTGTATCGCGAAATCTTTGTGATGAAATTACGCGGATTGCTTAGATCAGATGATATAGGCATTCGTACTCTGAGGGTACAAACATTGTCATATTCCTTCAAAAGCTCTTCAACCTAGTACATAAATCAAAAATAATATTTTAGTCAGCAGTGAAATCAAACAACAGAACATAATCAAAACAACAGAAAAGTGGATATCAAGTTACCATCGCTTTGGTTTTCGAATAGAAAGAACCAGTGAAATTGGGTTTGTCTTCCTCCTTGAATCCAATTCCTGAACCTAATGGATGTTCGGCATCATACTCAAAAATACAACCAGTAGCATAATTCATCATAAGCAGATTATGCTCTCTGCAAACGTCTGCCAAGGTCAATGTACCGACAACATTGGTGCGGATTGTCTCTGGCATGTGAGTTTCACACCAGTCCACATTGGGTCTGCCAGTCACTCCAGCTGCATTGAAAACATGAGTTGGATTCACATTTTGGATATCTGCCAAGAGTTGTGATCGGTCCTGTAAACGCCCATTTCCATACTCAAAGGGTATCCCTTGCTTTTCACAAATCTTCCCAAGAAGGCCGCCTATCCAACCTGTTCTACCATAGATCAAGAACTTCAAGGGAGGCTTCTGAGCAGAGGATTTGTTCTTTGGAGCAGGGACTGCCATTTGGCTCTGACTAAAACTATTTGTCGTAAGCAAGGAAGCAGAATTGTTAGTATCGGGCGCATCAAATTTTCTCTCAATACCAGGCACCATCAACATTCTTGGATGAGGGAGGAGTGCACCAGAAACATCACCCCACCATTCAGGATTGCTAACGTACCATTCGAGTGTCTTTTTAAGACCCTCCTCCCATGTAGTCCGTTCAAACCACCCTAAGGTTTTCAACTTTTGGTCATCCAAGAAATACCTCTGATCATTAAAAGGCCTGTTCTCCACAAACTTAATCTGCACATCTGGGTTTAAAGAGAAAAGTTTGCAGATATCCCTGGCCACATCAATCACTCTCCTTTCCTTCTTCGTCCCAATGTTGTATACGTGGCCTACTTCACCTTTGTGGAGAATCGTTTCAAATGCCTCAGCAACATCCTCACAGTAGAGATAACTCCGCACATTTGATCCATCCCCATGAATAGGAAGAGGTTTTCCTTTCATTGCCAGGAGAATGAATTTTGGAATCAACTTTTCCGGAAACTGATTTAGCCCATAAACATTATTTCCTCTTGTAGTAATCACGGGTAAACCATATGAGCGCGCGTATGCCATGACAAGCATTTCCGCCCCAGCTTTGGTGGCAGAATATGGGTTTGTTGGAAGGAGCTGAGATGCCTCATGGTTTCCCACAACAGCATCCTCATCAGTCTCCCCGTAAACCTCGTCTGTGCTTACATGGATGAACCTCTTGATTAGACCTGTGTTTTTGCAGGCTTCCAGAAGAACATGAGTGCCGTAAATGTTGTTATTAGTGAATTCAAAGCTGTTGCCAAAAGAATTGTCAACATGGGTCTGGGCTGCAAAGTGCATAATGGTATCGACATTCTCGGTGAGAAGAATGTAATTGACCAAGTCAGCACTGGTAATATCTCCTTTGATGAACTTAAATTTGGGAGATGATTGAGAAGGGTTGAGGTTCTTGAGGTTTGAACAGTAATCAAGCTTGTCAAGGACAACAATCTTGTAGTTTGGGTAGTTTCGAATGAGCCTATTGCACACATGAGATGCTATGAAGCCAGCAGCTCCAGTAATGAGGATGCACTTTGGTGTGTATGTAGTAGCCATCCAAACAACTTCTACATGATCCAACAACAACAAAAACATGATTTACATGATGAAAAAAAAAAAAAAAAAAAGTAGAACAACGAAGTACTAATTCTCCTGAAACTTAAAGTAGTTGTAGAAACATTGTTGGTGGGCATGAAAAAGGAAACACATTAGTAAAAAGGTAGAATTCAGACTTATTTTTTTTATTTTTGATAACCCAAAAATCCCCTAAACCTGCTTAGCGAACCCAAGTTTGAAACTATGGCCCCGCTGAACCCTATGATCTTTGAGAAACAGAGAACTATGGCATTTGGCCATATAGATACCCTAGGGGATTAAAAACCCAAACCTTCTGGAATCAAAGCACAGATTTAACCATTCTACGAACCCCTCATAGATGGTAAGATTCAGAATTGAAGAAATAGTAAAGCTAATTGCTTATAAAACACCATATTCTCTCTAGATGAAATGCATATAATATCATAACAGAAGCAAGCCATGGAACATAAACTATCAAATAAAGACCATGTTTTTCAACTTTGTCAGAAAACAGAACCCACCCTTCTCCTTGTAATTTGAATGCTTTAATAACTACCAGATCTGTTCAAAATTTGGCAAACAACACTCAAATGTAAACCCATTTTTTTGAATCCTTGAATCATACCCAGATGAAACTACCCAGAGAGAACACCACCCGTTTGTGAAGTGAAACCATGATTCAAAGCTTTAAAAAGAAAAGTAATATTATAATACATTGCACAATTGAAAAATAAAAGAGAAAGAGAGAGAGAGAGAGAGATTAGAGTAGCTTACATGAGAGAATTGGTTCAACTTTTTTTTTCTTTGCTCTTGCTGAAATTGTGAGGAGGGAAAGCAGTTGAAGTATGGTATTTATAAATACGCCTTCCTTCTTCAATTTCTCCTACTAATTTTTTAAAAAAACAATAAAATAAAATTACTATTTACATGATTATTTTGTTGGACCACTTTTTTGATGACCCATGTCATCGTCATCCAACTAACC
Organism: Acer saccharum; assembly: GCA_030490815.1. Lineage (NCBI taxonomy): Eukaryota > Viridiplantae > Streptophyta > Magnoliopsida > Sapindales > Sapindaceae > Acer > Acer saccharum. The sequence continues at coordinate 16,228,764 of CM059874.1, forward strand.
CAAAAATTAATGATACGGGTCTCTTTCCTTGTCAAAAACATGCTCATTTGGATCAAACTCTTAAAGTAGTGACTAGTGACCTAATTCACCGTTAATTTTCTTTTTCTTACAAAAAAAAAATGACCTGATTTTCTTCTTAATTAATATTATAGCAATAATTACTTCAAAATATATATGTATTATGACGATGATTCCATGAACAAATTATCTAAAATTAGGGTCATTTGATAATGTTTAATGTTCCTATTTTCTATTTTATTAATTTTCATTCGAATATAATAAATTAATTTTTATATATTTTTTTAAGAACTAAAAACATATTTTGTAGCGAAAATGGAAAATATTATTTAAAAATAATATAATATGTATTCGGTAATGTAATTATATATATATATATATATATATAGTCTTTCTATTATCAATTCAAACTGACAAAAGTTATATCAGTTCCTTGTATGTGGGCCACTGAATTTAAATACTTTGACTGACAAGTGCATACAGCCAAGTCAAAGTATTTAAATCCAGTGGCCCACATACAAGGAACTGATATAACTTTTGTCAGTTCGAACTGATAATAGAATTTCTGTATATATATATATATATATTCTTTTATTTTTAATAAACAGAATCCAAATTAAATTTACTTTCATTTTTTTTTCAATAAATATTATGATAAATAAATAATATATATTTATTTAAAAAAAAGAATAATAAAAGTAAATTTCAATTATTAAAAAAACATAGAATCTAAATATTTATATAACTTTAATATTTGGAAGATTTAATAATTTAAAAAAAATTATAAAAAAATTTATAATAAAAAAAAAAAAAAAAAAAAAAAAAAAACATTCATCTAGAGGTTCTCACCGGGGCCGACCTGGGTCAGTGCAAGCTGGACCCATAAAATAAAGGGTCCGATTTTTTTTATTTTACAAACAAAATTACTTTCTTAATTAGAATATGGTTTTAGGTCTAACAGTTTATGCTTTAAACAAATTGGCTCAAATATTGTTTTAAAAAAAATAGGTCCAAAATTACTTCGTATTAGTTATTAAATTAGATTTTAGCTTTTAACCCTATAAATTTGTGTCTTAAATAAAGGGGTCCGAAATATTTTTAAAATAAAGCAAATTTTTTCACCCTAGCCCCTAAGCTTCTAAAATGTAAGGGCCGGCCCTGGTTCTCACATGTCACTTACTTCACTAGTTAAAACCAAAAATAAAAGTGCAAAACAAGTAAAATAACAAGTAAAAATGATTCCGGTTTTTCTCATTTTATTTCCAAAACATGAATAACAAACACTTCAATGCCATTTTTTGTTTTGGAAAACAGAAAACGTATTTTTAAAATGATAATAAACTAGACTTTAATGTTTACATGCAATTTCGTATAGGGATCATCCTAATTTTATTTTATTTTATTTTATTTTATATTATCTAGACCAGATATTTTTTTAAAGTTTTTTGACGTTGATAGGATTCGAGCCGTTAACTTTTCCATCTACCAGCTGAGTTATGTCCTTAGGACCTAATTTAATTTCTTGAAAATGCATTTACTTCAGTCATTATTATTATGATCACATAATGGACATGGATTTATATCTAAAATTGACTTGAGGTGAGGACCATTTGCATGTTAAAAATTCATGACGTGGATTTCTACAAGGAGCCTCACGTTAATTCTCATTGGCTCAGTGGTTAAGTCATTCACACTCATACCACAAGGTTATGGGTTCAAGTCTCTCTCCAACCTCAAAAAAAAAAAAACAAAACAAAACAAAACAAACCTGAATTATAGTAATATTTCAAAAAAAAAAAAAAATTATCCCAACTCCCAAGAAATGGTCAGTTAATCCAACAAACTATTTTACCAACCCTAATTGTACATTAATTCTTAATGACTATGATTAAAAGGATGAAAATGGAAGGAATTGGGAATGGATACCCCAATTTTCATCCCCGTATCCATTTGAGATGGAGAATCTCACATCTGTATCCATCCCGGTTTGTAGTAAGTAGGCCAGAAAAATACAAGATGGATTCAGAAAATCCTCAAATTGAGGTAGGGGACCTCATCTATGAACGCATTTAATAGAAAATGTTGAATTTTTTTATAAAAAAATATTTTATATGACAAAAATGTAACTAGCATTCATAATCCTATCTAGTTAATGTAAATTCTAATGATATTTAAAAGGAGAAACAAAATCTTGAAAAATATTTATAAAAATTTCACCATTCGAAGTTTTGAACACATTAAACAATCTATCACAAAAATGAATATAAAATATAATTATAGTCTCATGCATTAAACCAAGTCCAATAGGAGGAGATAGATTGTGATTTTTATTTCACTTATTTGGTTACATTAGCTTGTCTTATCAATCGCCCAAAAATGTAATGCATATATATATAGTCTGTGTTCACGTGTGTACATGTCTAATATTTCCTTTTTCCATTCAATTCCCAGCGTTTTCCAATAAAAGTAAGGTCAGTTTCCATAGATGTATCCTTTCACTTTTGCATTTTCAAAGGGTGCCAAGATTAACCCTAAATATTAATGTCAAATTTAATTAAATTGTTTCTCTTTAAACTCATAAAATCAAAATATGTAAAAGAATTCTAAATCAAACAAACTGTGGGGTATGTTTTTTATTTTTTTTCAAGTAACTTTTTGATGGGTGGATTTTATGTTGTTTATTTGAGAGATCATGATCATCATCATACACAGAGACTCCACGGCATGGTCGAAAAGACCTCCTCACATACATTAAGGGAAGGTATTACAGATTTACAGGAGTTCAAAGTTCAAACACCTTAATAAATTGCAAGTTCTTGAATATGTTTTTCTGTTTTGATACAATGAGTCATCGTTGAATACAGTGATGATGATGCCAAAGGAGTCATGGTTAAAAATAAATGGATGTATCGACAACTATTTCGCGTAGCAATAGAGCCACCCTTGCTCAAATTGTACAGACCTCCCCATCCTTAGTTGCTCTTTGTTAAAGGTTAACGGTTGAGGAGCAAATTTAGGGATGACAATTAGAGAAATGGGGATGGATATTCGTTTCCCCATCCCCATCTCCATCCCCAAATCCTTCCCCCATCCCTCTATGTTTCCCCATCGAGAAAATGGAGATGGGATTGTTTGTGGGGGAGGTATCTCCATCCTCCCCTATTATCCCCCATTTCCCCTAATCCCCAATTTTTTTTTCATTTTTCGCGTTTCCTCTATTTGACTAAAAATAATTACTAAAACTTATTCAAATAAAAATTACATATTAAAAATTTTACTATAAAAATAATAATAATAATAATAATAATAATAATAATAAAATAAAAAATCTAATGTTTATAATTTGCAGAAAAAAAAATCCAGTAAAAATACAAATACCTGAGTTAAAATTAGGAGAGCTGATAAAATAAATTATTTTTAAAAAAAAGGTTTTGGGGAAAATGGGGAAAGATAAAATTATCTTAAATTAAAATATAAAATAAAAAAAAGAATGGAGTGTAGAAAAATATTTAGCGAATTGACTATAGTATCTCACGTCAAAAACACCTCCAAGAGCAACTCCAACGTTGCTTTAGACAAACAGAAAATCGCATCTAACATGTTACAATGAATGTGTTCCGAGTTCCGACACACTTGAGCACAGCTACTTATCAGCTCATTGCTATGTAAACTACATTGGTTCTAGAATTGTTTCTTCATAATCCTAACAAATTGCACAACCAAAATAATAATGGAAGGATACATCTTCAGGTTCAGTTAATCAAATTGCTGCCGGAGTTGCATCTCTGTTTCGCTTTTCCAAGAGGCATGAGATGACTGCCCTTTCATCCTTTTACTCTTCTCCTTGTCTTTGATAGTAGAGCCTTTATTCTTCGACTCTTCTTTGCTCTTGTCTACAGGAGGCCGATCACCACATACAGGGCAGACCATCCCACGTGCATTAGAGAACGTCTTGGGTATTCCACATTGCAAGCACATCCTATGAACATAACATTTTCACATTACAGGACAGATAAAGACAGTCAAACACCCAGATGAGAAGCGTACAAGCACGACCCTATTTATTCCCCCAAAAGAGGGCAGAAATGCAACTCATAAATAAGTTTGGCCATTAGAGAGGAATCCAGTTTCATGGTGCACGTGAAAAGGTGTGAAAACTTGCAATCCAAACAACTAAGCTTTAGTCCTCAAGGGAGGGTAGACATGCAACAAAGGTATATGAATTCATCGACACCCATACAAGTGAAACAAGTTAGTTTTAGTTAGAAATTCAAAAACACAAGACTAAAACCAACAGCTACTGACTGCCATCAATAGCATGCTTTGTCACAAAATTTACTAATCCTCCACAAATGCTCAACACTAGAGGCTGTTACATACGTAAAAAGTGATAACTTGGATAGGATAAAATATGTACCTCAGAAGCTCTGCAGCATCTTCTGCATTAGGATTGGTTGCAGTGGCCACACGCTTTACTCCTTGTGTTGTACTTGACACTGATTTTGGAGGTTGGTTACCCTCAATATCACTTCTTACTCGTTCATGGATACCAACAAGTTGAGGCTTGGCTTCTACTACAGCACCTAAAACAATATCAAATCAATATTAGTTCCATTTGAGATACAAACCTAATTTTAAACACTGAAAATACAATCTTCAGCTCAATCATTCCAGATATTGATAAGCCATACACAATTTTTATCCGATGAAAGCTAAGTACTGAATTTAATAACATGTCTTTCCTATGTATATAATCAACAAAAATAAGGAGTTATCATATATAATTTTTTTTTTTTTTTTAAATGACAGATAGTATTGGTCTTCACACAGGAAAAACTTGTTACCTAAAAAGACATTACATATTATTTAAAAGAAAATATAATTAAAAATTCAAAACACAAATAGGAGCCCAATACTAAAGGGAATAGATTGCTCAAATTAAAACGCTCATGTTTTTCCTCATTTCTTTTTCAATTTGCAGATGTATAATTGGATTCTAGCATAGGATAGGTTAAAACTAGTACTAATGCCACATTATCAAATTTCGACACAAACAAGGTTTAAGATGTATTGCAACAACAAAGCTGAAGATCACAGGAGAGATAAGGAAGGGATCAAAGTTTGAACAACAAAAGATGAATTTGTGGACTCAGTTCATAGAAAAATCTAGATAAGAAATTAAAATTTTAGAAAAAGGGATCATAAAAAAATATTAAGAAAAAAAATGCTTACTGTAGGCAGAAAATGAGCAAAACAAGATTTTTTTATATCTTTTCTAGTAATACATAGCTGAAATTTATAGCTAGTTTTCTAACAATATTAAGGGCATTAATACACATCACTATCAAATGGATGGCTGATATCTCTTCATTCTTCTTGTTTGGTGATGTTATTTAATTGTTTTGTTCATCAGATGCTACTCAAGAGGGTATTGCCTTGTTATCTTGCTGACATGGAGATAATAATGAGTAGGTTCCCACACTATTCCCCCCCTTTTGAGCTATGTGTCTTCCAAGCAAATAAGTAATGAAAATCTTGACTAGGGCTGACATCACCTGTAGTCCAACTCTTTTCTTTTGCTTTTATATATAAAAATATACTTCCTTGGTTCTTGCATTCTACATTTTAGAGGACTCTCTTTCGTTTTTAGGAGTGTAGACATGTATCCCCAGGTACATTTAATACCATTTTCCGTCTTTGTCCTCTTTTCATCCACTCCCACCAGAATTGCAAGTTTGCAACCAGAAGCCAACTCAACAACACCTTCAGACTCAAAGTAACGAAGAGTGACTGACTTTGGAATATTAAAAGTTTAAAACCTTTGCGAATCTAGTTGATATCATCAGGATAAAGTTTGGGAATATTGGCCAAAAAAAAAAAAAAAAGGATTAAAAAATGGAAAAAGCAGTGGCTGAAAGGAGGAAAAAGACAGTAAAAAGATATTAAAAGCCCGTGGAGACACATGCCTACATTCCTAAAAACAAAAGAGTCTTCTCTAAAAAGCAGAATGCAAGAACCAAAGAAGAGTGTGTGTGTAAAGCAAAAGAAAGGAGTTGTACTATAGGTGATGCTGATAGCTCTAATCAAAGTTTTCATTGCTAATTTGCCTGGAAGACAAATAGCTCAAAAGAGGGGAGAATACTGTGGGAACCAGCTCATTATTATGTCCATTTAAGTAAGAAAACAAGGCAATACCCCCCTCAGTAGCACATGATGAACAAAACAACATCAGCTCTATATTACAAGAAAAGATATTAAATATTCTCTAGATCATTTTCTATCCATTTTTGAATCTATTTCTTTCTTGAAGCAAAGTGTGTCCTACACTTACCATGACTTAAAAGGCTACTTAAGAAAAATCATTAACAACCTACTCTCAAATCTCAACCTTCTCAAATAACAAATAAATCATAGCCATCCAAAATTCATGGCATCACATGAGTCATGATAGTCCCTTTTGAAACACTCAAGACTTAAAACTGAAAAGAGAAAACTAAGTTAAGCAATTAGTTAATAACTAAGTGGACTTATGGATCAGTTTTACTCATAGCTCCTGCAAGAACTCCAATTTGAGAAATATTCAACTCGTTGAGAAAGCCTCAATAGTCCAGCATATAAATTTAATTCATTTTCTTCAACTCTTCAATAGCGCAGTCCATGTATTTCAGTAGCTGGGTTATCCAACCAATTTACCAAGAAGTGCTTATATAGGTTGTCCATCTTTGATACAACCTTTCTGAAATCACACAAATCTTTTTTCCTTTGTTATTTTTCTGTTTGCTACCCAAAACTTTCGATTTTTCTCTGGTTCTACAGGTTCTAAACTTGGGCCTACTCTTGGACCTTACAACCTTGGTAGCCAAAAATCTATTTCAATTCCTTAAGCCTTCCATATTGGTTGGCTGTCGAGGCACAGGCTCCATTACTAGCCTTGAAAGCACAGTAACTTGTAGGCAGCAAAGAGGTAGGCAACAAGAAAAGGGAGTGCCAAGATGTACGAGGAATTCGAAAAACTTCCTACATTCTTCAAATTTGTTAAGAACAGAAATTTAAACATTGTGTTTAGGACCTTAGGGGGATATTGTTGTTTCATTATCAGACTTAAAAAATTTCTTATAATGGGATATGTGTGACTAAATAATCAAAAATAAATGAATCATTGTGAAAAGCTACAGTTGTGTGTATGAACTACAGAGAAGGACAGAGCTTACTAGTAAAGTGTGTTGTGTGGTCAGTTCATGCAATTCATTAAAACAAGGAACACAAAATAATTAAAGGGTTCAAAAGACCATATCGATTTATATTCAAGTTATAACAGAAGAAACGATTCAATTGGTTAGGGATACCATACCAGTGGGTAAATCTTGCTTTTCCTTGCGATTCCTCCGGCGACCTCGCTGATAGGTCACATCTATTGCTGATGAATCTTTTTCTTCCACACAATTGTTAAGAAACTGTGGTGGTCCTGAAACCTCCCAAACCCCAAACTCAATAAAATCAGAATTTAATTACAACGAAACCTTTCTTAGGGAATTAAAGACGATAAAAAAAAAATTAAAAAAAAAAAAAAGAATTACTTCGGAGAAAACGTCGAATGCGGAGGGGAGACCGGAGGCAGGGGAGGGTTTGGAGAAGTGGAAGATGGATGAGTTGTAGTTTCCAGCAGCAGCGGAGGCATCATCATGATCGTCTGAAGAGTTGTGGTAATGCAACTCCTCTTGTTCTTCTTCTTCTTCTTCTTCAGCGGAAGAATAGTTCTGAATAAGGGTCAAGCTCATTTTTTTTTCCCTTTGCTCCCATCTTCTTGTTTCCACATATATTTATGCCACTTCCCAAAATTAAAAATTGTTTTCTATTTATAAACACTCAAAAATTGAAAATTAAAAAATAATAATTAACATTTATCTTCTGTCAAAAATAAATTAACTTGACCCCAAAACAAAAAAAAAAAAACCATTAATCAGAAAGGATTACAAATAAAGTTGAACAGTTTCGTGTAGGGGTGAGTATCCTCGGCGATTCGGTTTTTGAAAACCGAACATGTCTCGATACGGTTAGATTTTTGATATAAAATGAACCAAACCGAGATATGTTCCGTTTCAAATTGAAAATAGGGATGACAAAATAACCCGTAGGGATAGGGTTTCGTGGGAACCCGCATTTATGAGGCAGGGATGGGTTTCAATTTGGTGGGAATGAGAATAGATAGTAAAACCCGTAATGAGTATGGGGTGGACGGAAATGGGATTTATAATCCTCATCCTGTCCCACTTAAAATATAATATATATTTTTTCATTATTTAGTTTTTTTTTTTTTGCTTTCAATGTTTATGTTTAAAAAGTATTGAATTTATTGTTTAGTCATGAGATTTTTATTTATTTATTTATTTATTTATTTTGCATTAGTTTAGTCATGAGATTTATGTTTATTTTTATTGTCTATGAGATGATTTTCAATAATTCCAAGAATTACTTTCATTGTGTTATATATTTTTTATTTTGATAAATGGGGTAAATTAGGTAAATGGCGTAGGGATAAGGAAAGCATATTCGTCATGCTCCATATATTTTAGGATCATGGGATAGGTTTTCAAAAAATAAATGGGCATTGCCATCCTTAATTGAACATTTTAAATTTGAGAGTGAAAAACGACTCAAACCAATCGGGCTCAGTTCACCCCATTAAAATATGGTAGTGAAATTTACTTATCCCAATAGGAGGATGGGGACTCGTGGGGGGTTTTGTGCAACTCTAATGGCTTATTTGAAATTTGTAGTGGCCAAAAAATTGGCTACTATGCTTAAACAATCGAGTGACGATATTTGCACCCCTATAAAATCATATGTACACCTCATTTTAGTAGTTTTTTCAAAATTCCAACATTACTCTTTAAGTAAAGTTATTAAAAAGAATTAAATAATTATAAATATAATGGTATATAATTATTAATACAATATTTAATATAAAATCATAATTATTTCGTTGTTATGAAAATTAAAAACCAAAATCCTTTCCCAAACCAAAAAACCAGAAAAAAGTTAATAAAAAACTATATACTATAAGAAAGAGAGAGAGTTGTTGAATATGAGTGTTTGAACTTCTCTAAATCCAGTTCCAAGTTTATATTTTCTTTTTCTTTACTAGTTGATTAAGGTTGGAGGATTTTTTTTTATTTTTTATATCACTTAAAATAGTTCTTGGAATTAAAGGATTGTCTATTTTAAATCTATTTGATTTTTTTTTCATTTCTCATCTTCTCATTCTCTAATCTTTTTATCTATTTATCTTTCTAAGATATTTCTTAAAAACTAAAACTCTCAAATATTGCAAGTATGCAACCCAGTGAGAACTGAGAAGGCTGCGAGCCTGCGGCTTCGAAGGATGAGCCTTCTTCGATACTTTTCATTTTTTATATATTATTTTCTATTAATTATTTTATAAAATTTTTATTTATGGTATTTATAAAAAGTTAAAAACTTTATAGAAAGGATTATTTGGTAAAATATGGGGTGTACTTACAAGATTAAATAGTTTCCCAAACCAGAATCGTAAGATAAGCCCACGATCTCGACCCGCGATCCCATGGATCACTGCAATAACCAAATGGTATCCTTCTTATAAATGGAGAACCCCTCGTTATATATATATATATATATTAAATTAGGAAAATGGTGCAATGGAGCAGATTTGCTTTATTAATGGAGCAAGTCGGTCCATCTCAAATTGTGAGCTTATTCTCCATCGATGTAGGGGATCGCTCTACAATTGTAGATCTCTAGTCACCTACAACTTGTACATAGAGCTGGTTGGATTGAGACTCGTCAATCGTTTTGATTACTTGTAAAACAGAAGTAAAGAAAGGAGCGATTGGGGGGTGTCCCTTGGAGGACTCTCCGACGCTCAAGTCGGTGATTTATCCGTGAAGGTTTGACAATATAGAGTGTAAATGTAGAGTGCTAGAATCAATTGTCACATTAAATGATTTAAATAATATAACTAGAGATATGTCAAACCGTTGGGCTCTCGAAGAGCTTGTCAAGCACTAGTTGAAGTTCAATAAGAGCTTAAATTTGATGACAAGAGCATGGAGTATGATGTTTGTATCTGAATGCGTTGAAAATAGGTGTAAATCGATATATCAAGCTATTAAAGTGTTTAAAGTAAGGTCAATGGATGGTTCCAGTGACCAGTGTAAGGATTTTTATAGAGTTTCAAGACGCAAGAAAGCTTTGATTGCTGGAGAGAAGCCTTAATCCCCTCTATGTGGAGAGAATGTTTATTTATAGCCTTAATGCAGGTGGGTTACGTGACGTAGTGAGTATCGTGATCCCTTAGATCACATCCGGATAATGTGGGATTGGATACCCATCACCAAGTCAAACTTGAACTGACAGTTATAACTACTAGATATATATATATAATTTTGTTTGATCTTTACTATAAGGGTTCCTTTCCTAGTCAGATCAGAACTTCGAGGATGAAACAAAGTAGTTTATTGATGTGAACTAAAATGAGAGAAAATATATAAACTAATTTGTTAATGAACAAGTTAATGATTATAATGGATGATGAATTTCTGGTGTAGTTTGATGGATGATAATGATAAAATCTTGGAATACATCAAAGATATCCTAGCTAGCTAATATGTAATCATGTTAATCTCAAAATAAACATTATTGAAAAGTAAATAAAATAAGCTACAAAGCATTTTGTCTATACTATTAAGATGAAATAATTAAAATTTTAAAAATTAATAATACCAGAACAAGATGTCTCGAATAAGATTACAGGTACAAAGTAATATACATGATATATGTGAACTAAAATGAGAAAAATATATGTTGCAAATATCTACTATTAGATAAGATTATATGTACAAAAAATATTGCTTATAATGTTAAGACGAAATAAATGTTATAAGTAACTAATCATGTGTTGGTGTGAGTGGTTTGACGCTCTCATCCCTTAAGCAAGGTCGTGGGTTCAACTCCCCTTGTGAACGGAGCTACACATATTGGGAGCATTTTACCCCTTAGTGGGCCGACCCAGTGCGAGTCCGGATTAGTCGGGGTGTGGTCTGGGCTGATTGCACCGTATGGTGGATCCGCTCCACCCGGAAACCGGATGGTGTAAAAAAAAAAAATAATAAAGGTTATAAGTACAAAAAAAATTAATAATATTAAGGCATGATGGGCACGACACCCTAGATTATAGGAACAAAAGCAATGTACATAATGCTTTCTATTCTCTTTTTAAAGAGAAAAAAAAATTGATGAGAAAGTGGAGCTTGTTATAACTATTACATAATATACATACATATATACATGATATACACATATCTCCATTGGCAACCAGAAGTAGAGAGTTTTTTCCTTCCTTTTGGAGTGACCTAGAGGTTTTTTTTTAGTAAGATGAGTAGTGACTATATATGTGCTGCCATTGAGAGCCATCATGAGTGTTTTTTTCTTAAAATTTTAAATATTATATATTTAATTATATAAATAAATGTAATTCTCTATATTTTTCTCTGTTATTTTCCAATTATTTTCGTTTTTTTATATATATATTTGCAACTCATTTTTATTAAAAGAACATTATTTTTATTATTTATAATTCTTAATGTAATTAATGAATCCTAAAATCTCAAGTCTAATTTGTTGTATCAAAATTGTTCATCTATAATCTAAATATGTTGTATCAAAACTCAATGAATCACCAGTATGAATTAATATCATATTGAGTTATTTTGTGCTATTAAGGATATGCAATTTATCCACAAATAATGAGTTGTTCAACCGAAAAAGATCTTTTTTCACCATTAAATAGAAAAATGTCCGCATTGTTTCTCTTAAAAATGTCTGATTTTTCACTAGCCATTAAGTCAATTTTTTCTATTTTCAAATAAAAAGAGTCAAAAACCCATTTCTATACATGTTTAAAATAACCAATGCATGTTTAGCCAAATTGCCAAAAGGTAGGAGGTAAATCGTAATTGTCCCTACTTTATATGTTTTTTAGGCCAGCCGAACAAAATGAAGAGTAAGAGCATCTTCAATCCAGCAAGCCAACTTCAACATAACGTGTACTGTTCACAAAAGTGCTCTCCAATGTTGCTTCATTTTGCTTCGCCCAAAAAAAAAAAAAAACTTGTGTTGAGTAATAGTGCACCACTGGGTATGAAGATGCACTGTTCCTCAGCTCAACTCATTTATTTTTTTATAATTCTAGAAAACGTCACATCATCAGTTTTTTTTTTTTTTTTTAATTATCTTTTCTAATTAATCTCTTTTATACTTAATTAAATGATATGTATTCCCAAATAATATACCATTAGAAAGATCTCGTCGAGATCTTCAAAATGATATCCACTTTGATATATATTTTATGTCAATAAAATTATTGAATATTATATAAATTAACTAATAGAAATTAATTGGTATAGTATAAATGTTTATTAGGAGAATATTCTTTAAAGATGTTTTTTTAGTGTAACATTTAGTGTTGAACATTAGAGTGGAAAAAATTTTAGTGTAAACATATTCCTAGAAGATTCTCATTTAACTTCAAATTGAAGTTGAAGGTGGAGCAAAATATTGGAGATGCTTTAAGAACCGACAAACTTTTTGGGTTCACAACACATCAGTGCCCTCCTTTTCTTTTAGCCGGCGTTACAGCAGTAGGCAGACATGTCAGGTGTTCTCTTTTTACACATCACAATAAAATCTTTTTTGTTTTTTTAATTACCTCTTTGACACTCAAAAATCTGATAAGTTGGACTTGACCATAAAACATTAATAGGATTATATGTACAAAACTTTTAGAATTGTAACAAATTAAGAGAGTTGGAAACATTAACAATTATACAATTTATTTAATACAAATAATAAACAAGATCTAAAACAAAAAATAAAAATAAACAAAAGATCCGATTGTTATTGTTTATCATGTCTTTAGTTTGTCAGTATTGTCGTAGGCATTGAAAATAGCAGACAATGTAAGGTAAGAATTGGATTACAGAAACCAGCATAGAGCCACTGCCACAAATTGGACGGGGCGATGCATAGAAAAATGATCGATATCAAATAATGCACCCCTACATAAATTTAAAAATTACAAATTATTAAAAAAATTTAAAAAAAATAACATATGCATAACGTTAATTGGCTTCCAAATAAATAAATTTACCATTTTAATTTGATATGTCAATCATAACATATCAGGAAAAAAACCTGCAAATGCCCTAGATTAGTTACAAAATTTTGTAATACTTACCTTCAAAAAAAAATTGTAATACTTAATTGGACCAAAAACATATGAACCGAAGAAGTATAAAACTAATTAGACAATGGATCATAAACCATAGTCAATAGTCGTAAAATCCACAAGTCTATTAAAAAGTTTTTTTTAAGGACTATTAAGAAGATTTAGGATAGTGATAATGTCTGTATTTATTCGTTACATTAAACATAATTAATGAACAAATGATCCTTTCTTAATTAAGATAATTTATTGATAATTTTTGTGTGAACATGCATGCACATAATAGTTTCTATGTAAATTTGTTACAAATCCAAATTGACAGAAAAAAAAATTTGTGAACATGACAATTATGTAAAGTTGTTACAAATTGAAATCGACAAAAAACCATATGAAGTACTATACAGTCATCTTTTGCTTCGGAGTCAAAAGGAGCAGTTGAATTCGGCATGTCTTCGAAAACTTTAGGATTCCGGTCAGATTTCTTTGAAAACTTCTGGACTATGTATGGTTGGTTGGACTGTTCGTACTGAACGTATGGTTGGACTATGTATAATTTATTGATAATTGACTTCAGAATATATAAACTTACCATTTGAATTCAATATGTCAAGCATAACAGATCAGAAAAAACCTGTAGATGCTTTAGATTAGTTTACAGATTTTTGTAATATTTAATTGAACCAAATACATGTTGACGGAAGAAGTATAAAGCTAATTAGACAATGGATCACAAACCATAGTCATAGAAATCCACAAGCCTGTTAAAAAGATTTGGGATAATGATAATAGTTATATTTATTCATCTCATTAAACATAATTAATGAACAAATGATCATCTCTTAATTAAGATAATTTACAGATAGATTGTCCTTCTAAAAAATGAATAGAATAGCGTATCAATATTTTACTATAAGCATAACTAACATAAACATATCATAGATGAATCGTTTAAAAAATTGTTTCAAAAAAGTAACGACATGATGATATATAAAAACAATCAGTAAAGATTATCAAAAGGAACGCACCAACCAAATGGATGTCAATTTGATTACAGTTGTTTCACTTTCGTTTAATAATTGAGAATTAGAAGATTTGTCACAGTCAACACTCAGGATAATTAAAGCCTTTGTAAACTAAATGTAATATGAGAATTCTTCAACTACAGACTCAACTTCAAATTCTTAAAGATTTATTGTAGAGGGGAGTGCCCTTTTTTCTTAGTCCTAACACTCTAAGCATTTTTAATGGACTTGTTTCTCCTACCTTTGGAGTTTGGATATACCATGACAGGTTTGGTTTGGTTTGGCTTTATGCTTTTCAAAAATATTTCTTTGTTTCCATATATAGTGTGTTTAGTAGCCTATCTTTATGGGACGTTTTCAAATATAGCCACTTTGAAGATGCCAAAAAGACATATAGCCAGAAATTATTAAAAAACCAATTCTAACCATTTCATTGTATTTAAAAACCCGATCTTACAGTTATACCCATATTTAATTGTTCTATTATGACATGTAAGCACTCTCATAAAGGACTAAAATACCCCTTTTAATGGATTCTCGCTTGTAACAAAATCTTGAAAAAGGAAAAGGGGAAAGCCACAGTGTGTGGATACATTGAAGAACGATGACCGTCCACCAAATACCCCGACTGCTTAAAAGCAACGGTCAACTTTTCGACTCCGTAGAAGACGAGGCACGCTGTTTTCGTGTTACGATTAATTACACTGTCAACGCCGACTTCGAATACGAAGGAGACGAGGTAGGATCGAATTAGCTTTGTGTTCTTAATCGGCACGATGGATTCCAATTTCTTTCTTATTTAGTGTTGCCTTATGTATATCTATATGGAATATAAGGGAATTTTTGAATCTGGAGTTATAAAACACGCCTTTTTGGTTGAGATGTATTGTTTTGGGTATATACCTCTACGGAGTATTTCCTCCAATTCGTATCCATTGTGTCATAATTTTGATCCCTAATTATTTCCCTAACATTTGATTTGATATAAGGGACTTATGTCCTCTATCCCTTTTTTATGTTCTGTTAATCCTAATGTGGTATTAGGGTTTTTTTGGAAATCTGCGTTACTTGCCCATTTGGGTCTTGATTTTTACCATGTTTTTCCCAAATTTCCATGATTTCCCAAGAGTCGTTTTTCTCAAGAGTGGTCTCCATGATTTCCATGGTTTTATAAAAAAAAAAATAAAATAAAAAATAAAAAATAAAAAAAAACCCTTTTCCTGGAAGCATCCATGATTTGCCCTGATGTGCTCATGATGCATTCCATGATGTGCCTCATGACTTTACATTAAGTTTTCCATGAGAGCTCATGTGTTTCAAAAACAAGAATCAAAATTAAATTAAATTATTTGTTTACCAATATTTGTTGATTCCGTTGACTATGGTGATATAGGATTTTATTCCGCATGGTTCTATATTCTGCCATTTGTCAGCAATGATTGTAGAAGATTTTCATCATTCGATTCTTTTCGTCGTTGTCATTCTGCTGAAGAATTTGATTATATTTGTTGTCATCCTCCTACCGAAGAATGATCTACACATTTACCTCAAGAAATATGTTGAACTAGAAGCGACGAAAAAAAGCAATGATTATAGACACATATATTCTTTCTAGTCTGACTTAAGCAGTTTATATGACCATACCCATGTACATCGAAGGATGACATTGCTCCTTACTACCCAAACATATACATGTAAATTGACATAAAATGTAGGTTTTACACGACATATAAATACACATGTAATACACGTAATAAAAAAGCCCATTTGGTTTGGATCATGTCAATAAAACTAGCCCGTTTGGTTTGGATCTGGTTAATAAAACTAGCAAAAATATTGACCTATTCAATAGTTTCATCTTAATTGGTTTTCATTCGTCGTATTAAAAACAACTAAATATAAAAAAACAACTACATAGATTCGTTTAAGCGTTAATTTGAAAACAAAAACAATGAAAGCCATTATAATTAAAACAAACAACATACTTTCTTTAGATTAACCAGTGATGTTTGTTTGTTTCTTTTGAGAGAGAATATATATATTTGTTTAAATGGTGATTTTTGGACAAAAACATTTTCTCCAAGTAAATCAATTGAACGAAAAAATCAAGTAATCTAGAGTTGATTAGACAGAAAATGTTTGTTGAGAAAGCAAGTGGGAGTATTAAGTTAATTTAGTCCTAAAAGACTCAAACATATTTTTTGTTCAAACTATTGTTCTCATAACTAGAAATCTAGTAGATAATTTATACAACTTCCCTCCTCCCTCATTCAATGGGCCGACAACTTCCACTTCTATCCTATCTCATTCAGTGGGCCTACAACTTTCAGATTTGGTGCTGCAACATTTTGCTCCTCCTAATTATTTGCTCCATTGTCCTGGGGCAGCTGTTGTGATAGAAGAGCGATTACACGAAAACCGGTGAATTGGAAGCGATAGAAAATTTCTAATGACGTGATCATAAATATAAATAGGTCTCTCTTCTTCTCTATTTTTTTTTTTTTTTTTTACTAATGTTTGCTGATTTCCGTTGACTATGGTGATGGATGATCTTATTCCACTTGGTTTTGTATTCTGCCATTTGTCGACTATGATTGTAAAAGATTTTCATCATTCGATTCTTTTCGTCATCGTCGTCCTGCTAAAGAATTCGATTCTATTTGTTGTCGTCCTCTTGCTGAAGAATGATCCACACATTTATCCTATGAAATATAGTGAACTAGAAGCAACGAAAAATCTCCAAATCAATGATTATAAACACATTTATTTTTTCTTATCTGGCTTAAGCAATTTATATGACCATACCCATGTACATCGAAGGGTAACATTGCTCCTTACTTCTCAAATATATGCATGTAAATCGATTTATTAATAATATATATGAGGTTTCATTGTATGAAACATTGCATGTGTTCAACTTAAAAAATAAAAAATATAAAAAAAATTACATGCTATATAACCATTTTTAACTATTGGCTATATAGAAACTTGATTAACCTTACACTACCTCCCTTTTGGACTAAGCTTATCATGGTCGATGGTGTTCTCTTTTTAGTTTTTACAAAATAAAATGTGTTCTTTGTAATTTGATTTTAATAAATGAAAATACTGAATATATGTGCAAATTTAATTCTTATTTGAATGATTAGATCAGATCTAATTTTTAATACGTTTAATTAAAATCTAATTTTGAAAAAGAGAGTAACTTATTATATGCTAACACATGAATACACATACACATATATTTACACCGTACACATACACATACTCACATATAATTTTACACATACACACATACATTTACACATATACACATACCTTTATGGATGCAACTGAGAGTTTTGAGTGATATGAGTGGAGTGGGTATATGAGAGTGGGGAAATTAGAGTAGTATTATTAAGTTGAAACAATTTGACTAAGGAAATGTACAAAATGCCCTTTTTTATATATAAGGTTGTTGGGGATCAGAATTAACCCCATCCCAACATTTTATTAAAGAAAAAGAAAGAGAACAATAGAAAAAAGAAAACAAATCAACAGAATCTAAAAGAAGGTCTGTCGCAAAAATCATTAAAAATAAAGGAATTGTAAAAATTCGGAGCTATCCACCACCATATAGGAGAGACGATACTAGGGCTCTTGGAAGCTAAACTATCTGCAACTTGGTTACCTTCCCAATAAATATGAGTGACAGCAAAGTCCATTTGAGAGATTAAGCTCAAACACCTATCCCAAGCAGGGTGCCAACGCCAAGAAACCTTACGAGACCTAGAACGAAGGATATGCACTACAAACGTCAAATCACTCTCCAACCATAATCGACGCCAGCCAAAAGTCCAAGCATAATCAATAGCGTGGACAGCAGCGGCCAGTTCAACCTCAAAAGCAAAGCAGACACCAAGAGGAATAACAAAGCAACCTTTAACGAAACCCTTGCATGTGCGAAAAACCCCTACACAACCAGCAAGACCAGGACCACCAAAAGCAGCCCCGTCTGTGTTAACTTTAAGACAACCTGGTGGGGGTGGGCGCTAATTAACCTCTAAAATGCGAGGAGCCTTGGAAGGACGACCAGAGACATGAAGCCGTTGAAGAGCCTGAAATTCATCCACTGAATTCTTCATAGTGTCAGACTAAAGTGAGTCTACCTCGTGAACGGAACGCCAAAGCAAGGAAAGAGCATCAGCAAAAACAGGCTTGCCACCCTCAAAGGTAGCTTGATTCCAGAGGAACCACACCACCCAGAAAACCGTGATGATAGAAGCCCGCCAGAAAGCTTTCAGTTGAGTGCTAAAGACAACCCTCATCGCCTCCTGCCAAAGGTCCAAACAAGTACCATCTAACTTCAACTTATGACCAAATGCAGAGGAAGCAACATCCCACAACCCATGAACAAAAGGACAGTTAAGAAACAGATGTTTTAAGTCTTCCTCTACAGCACAACAAAACCGACAACGAGATGGGGAAATATAACCTCTGGCACGCAACGCAATGTCCGTAGGAATCTTACCATGAAACAAGCGCCAAACGAGGATAGAGCGAGAAGGGGGAATAAAAGACGCCCAAATCTGCTTACCCCAAAAAACAGAACTCATAACCTTAGAAAGATAATCATAAGCAGATTTACAATAAACAACACCATCCAGGGAACAAGTCCAAACTAACAAGTCTGGGTCAGTGCTTACCACCACCTTCTCAATCTCAGAAAACATCTGGGTGAGAAGCGTGAAAAGAAGCAGGAATATCTCAACCCGTAGCATCTGAATAAATATCACCCACAATAGAATCCAGAGGAGGTTGTAATGATGACCTATCCTCAACCAAATCAATCAACGGATCTCCCAACCAGTTATCCATCCAAAAGCGAACCTTAGAGTGATGACCAACCAACCACCTAGACTCAAGCATCAGAGGAGTATAGTGCAATTTTAGCCCCAGCCAAACAGAAGAAACAACATACCACGTTCTAGGTCTGTGATCCTGGATGAAAAAACGAGCCCGAAGATATGTGAAATGAGAACTCCTCAGTCAACATCCTCTAGTGAACTTCTTAAGCATGGCCTTGTTAAGAACACCAATGTCTTTAACACCAAGACCACCACTATCCTTAGGCATGTAGCAAGACTTCCAAGCAACTTGGACAGATGTACAAAATGCCCTTAACAAATGAAACACTAGTACCTGTGATGAAAATGTAGTGTTATTAAGTTGAAACAATTATAGAGATGTTCAAAATGCCCTTAACAAATGGAACACTAGTACTAGTGGTAGAATGTGGTGTTATTAAGTTGAAACAATTTGACTATGGAGATGTCCAAAATGCCCTTAACAAATAGAACAATAGAATCAATGGTAGAATGTAGTGTGACTATGGAGATGTCCAAGATTTCCTTAACAAATGGAACACTAGTATCAGTGATGGAATGTTGTGTTATTAAGTAGAAATAATTTAAGTATGAGGATGTCCAAAATGCCATAAACAAATGGAACACTAGTATGAGTGATAGAATGTTGTGTAATTAAGTTGAAATAATTTGACTATAAAGATGTCTAACATACCTTTAACAAATATAATGGAACACTAGTACTAGAGTAGAATGTGGTGTTATTAAGTTGAAACAATTTGACTATAAAGATGCCCAAAATGTCCTTAACAAATGGAATACTAGTACCAGTAATAGAATGTGGTGTTATTAAGTTTAAACAATTTGACTATAGAGATGTCTAAAATACCCTTAACAAATGAAAACTAGTACTAGTGATAGAATGTGGTATTATTAAATGGAAATAATTCGACTATGAAGATGTCCAATATACCCTTAACAAATGGACACTAGTACCAGCGTACATGCGGTGTTATTAAGTTGAAACAATTTGACTATAGAGATATCCAAAATGCCCTTTAACAAATGGAACACTAGTACTAGTGTAGAATGTGGTGTTATTAAATTCAAACAATTTTACTATAGAGATGTTTAAAATGCCATTAACAAATGAAATACTAGTATCAGCGTAGAATGTAGTGTTATTAAATTGAAACAATTTGACAAAACACCATTTTCATCTGGTAAAGGAGGATTCATAGATGAAAAATGAAGCAGTGACAACTAGATCGATGGTGAATATGACCAACGATAGGGTCGGATACAACACATTAGGCACTTGACTTGCAATCGGTTTTAGAGCCATGGTAGAGGTTGTTTAGATATAAAAATGGATCTTTTCACCAAAAACATTGGATTTGCTTCGAAGACTAGAGTGAATTCACTTTCACATGAAAAAATTATGGTTTTTACACAGCAGTTAGTAGATTTGTTTATCTGAAAAATGTATTCTTTGTTTGTCTAAAAAAATGTATACTTTGTTTCCTTTAAAATATATAATTTGTTTCCCTTAAACACTACAAAAAAAAAGGGCTATCGGGACGTTTTTTTTTCGTCCCAATAGCCAAAAAATCGTCCCAATAGGTCTATTGGGACGAATTTTATTCGTCCCAAATTACGTCGCCTCAGGTGGGTCGCAATAGCTTCTTTGGGACGAAAATTAAAATTCGTCCCAACAGACTACCTGTAGGGACGATTTTTGTTCATCCCCTTTGACAACTTATTGGGACGAAAATTAAAATTCGTCCCAACAGACTACCTTATAGGACGATTTTTGTTCATCCCCTTTTTGTTCGTCCTATTAGATAAATTTTTGTCCCTTTAGATAACCTATAGGGACGATTTTTGTTCGTCCCATTTGACAACCCATAGGGACAAAATTTTAAAAAAAATAAATAATAAAATTTGTTGCCCACTCAAGCCACCCCCACCCCACCCCACCTACGCACCACCCATGCCCGCCTAACACATATTACAAATAATATGTGTTGTTATTGGATGTTGAACCCAGCTCGCCCACGCTCACCCACCCTCCCTATCCACCGTGCTGTAGCTTCAAATGTGATAATAAAAGCATAAGTTTTATATATAACCTTTAATTGTTATTAAATTTTTTATTGATTTTTTTTTCAATCAAAATTTTATTTGTAGATCGATTCCACTAATTTAAATTTTATTTTTATTTGATAAACAAATTGATATTAAAAAACATTTATTATAACATTTACTTAAATTATTTTTTTTAAATCATATATTGTCAGATCAAATGGTCAATCGTTAATCGTATTCGGAATTAGACATGACCTCGGTTTCGATTTTCAATTGGGAACCAGTGGTTTCGGTTTTTGATTCCGAATCAACAGTTTCGGTTCCAGTTCCAGTTCCAGTTCCGACGATTCGGTTCTTTTTTTTTTTTAATAATAGAAAACCTCTCAAGACTAATAATTATTGATCCTTATGAAGAATTTATTGGAAAAAACAAAATTCAACTCGATAGAGAACCACTTTGGACGAACAAATGATCCATATTGCATCATTTTCTAATTTATATGGTAATTTAATTATTAATCTACCTTTAAGGAAAAACTTAAAAAAAATCAAGAATTTTCAACAAAATTAATTAATTAGTTCTTTTTTTTTTTTTTTTTTGAATTTTTGAATGGATAACATATTTTATATCATAAATTCCAGTATTTTGATTATGTCAAAAAAATTCCAGTCAAAAAAAAATTCGAGTACTTTGAAGAATTTTTATCAACTACGTATTTATTTTATTTAAACATTTCTATCAATAAATAAAAAAGAATGCCACAAGTGAAAATATAAAAAGAGATGAAATAAGAAATGTTATAAGATGAAAAGAAAATAACAGTAATAAGAGAGGAAAGAGAGAAATAAATGACTAGAGAGAAACAAATAAAATGTTTAGGAAAAGAGAAAAAATATGAGAGAGAGAAACAATTAAGATAATTAATGATCATGAAATCTTGACCATTCAGACAAGTATGATCTAATGGATACATAGGTGTGACAAATTCTGTATAAAATAAAAAAATGGTTAAAATGTACTCATAACCATAAATACAATAACTATTATACACATCAAAATAATATATAATTTTTTACCTCTATTAGTTACCTCATTTTCTCTCCTTTCATCTTAAAGTAATATTTTCTTCATTTTCGTCTTCTAATACTTTTTTCACGTTTCTTTCTTCACTCACATTCATCTAAGCCTTTTGAGGATTAATTGAAAACACTACAAAAAAAGGGCTATTGGGACGATATTTTTCATCCCAATAGCCCTAAAATTGTCCTTATAGACTTATTGGGACGAAAAAAATTCGTCCCAATATGATGTCTATTGGGACGAATAACGAATAAATTCGTCCCAATAGGCAGTCTATTGGGATGAATTATATATTTCGTCCCAATAAATATTCTATTGGGACGAAAAAAATTCATCCCTAAAGATCATACCACATTGAACAAAATTTGTCCTAATAAACATTCTATTGGGACGAAAATCTATAGGGACGAAATATTTTCGTCCTAATAGGCAGTCTATTGGGACGTTTTTTTTTTCGTCCCAATAGGATGTTTATTGGGACGAAATATATAATTTGTCCCAATAGACTGCCTATTGGGACGAAAAAAATTCGTTTCAATAGACTGCCTATTGGGACGAAAAAAAAACGTCCCAATAGATTTTTCGTCCCAATAGGTCATTTTTCTTGTAGTGAAATAAATAAAATTGATCTATTTTTGTTGAAGAGAAGAGAAAAAAAAAAAAAAAAAAAAAAAAAACTCATTCAATTCATGGACTAAGTTATATACCTTAATAGCTAAAACATGAGCTTTTTTTTTTTTTTTTTTTTTTTCATGAGAGTTGGGTGTGAGATGTTTAGAGTGGACAATATATATATATATATATATATGTTGGGGATAATTCCGAACCGATGAACGCGGAAACGTCGTGTCTAATATACGCCCATAACTCATAACAATTAATAACGTCAATAAGCAGAAAAATAGATGAGAGAGAATAATCAATCACAACATAAGATATACGTGGAAAACCCAAATCGGGTAAAAAACCACGGGCTGTCAGGATGACAAAGAAAGTTCCACTATATAATAAATTATTACAACCATATACTCTAGGATTAACTCTCTCACCCCAACCCCAAACCCAAACCCCACTCACAAGATCCTCACCGAGTACCCCCACAATATCCCCTAGGTCTCTCCTGAATATCACCCACAGATCTCTAACTTGATCCACTGATATTCTTTTGGATCCCTCCTCGGATATTCCCTTGGGTCTCCCCAGATCTCACCACACTCTCTCTGATGTTACATGGTGTTCTTTTTTCTCCACAGCCTTAAAATCTAATAACATAAATATTAGGACTATTTATACTAGTTATAGGGAGTTTAAGATAAAAGGAAATCCTACTCTTAAACGTACAAGACTTACTTGTTTCATATAAATATTATTTTCTTTTATGACAAGTCTTCTTGTAAAGAGTATTCCTTTTCCTTCAAGCGCAAGAACTTCCTAAAAGAACACTTTCCTTTTTCATTGAAGATTTCCCGTTCTACGCATGCTTATGATTGAATACGATTCGGGTCACGGTTGCGCACCCGCTTCTTAAACCGTTACAAGTCACCTTAAATTACATCGCTCAGAAAACCGCGATCCATACGCTGAAACGATCTTCAGTCTTCCGTTCTTCTGGTCTTCAAACCTCCCTCAAACAACATCATTCCATCTTCCAAACGTATCCCACGTCTCCAGGAAGCTCCACATTAGTTGAGTCTTGTCTGATTCACTTTGGTTCACTTAGAAATACAAGTCAAAACCTAACAATATATATATATATATATATATATATATATATATATATATATATATGGTGGTTCTTTAGTAAGAACATCCTGAAATTATAAGTTCAATTAAAAAACATGATAACAATTAAAAAATAATAATAATTCAATTATTTAAACTTTTTAAAAATATATTCTCTTAATGGTTATTATCAAGATCAATAATAAAACATCAAAACCCCATCATATTCTCCTTTAAATCAAACTTTAAGTTTATTCAATTAAACTACATAATCATAATAACCAAAAGCCCTCTCATCTTCCTCAATTTTCTCTATAAAAACCACCAAAAATCTCACATTTTTCCCATTTCATTCTATAGTAGAACCCCTGTAAATTAATCTCCTATAAATTAATATCCTCTCTAAATTAATAAAAAATCTCGGTCCTGACTCGGGCCAGTGTAAAAAATTAATAAACCCCTCTATCATAATAATTAATAATTTCTTTTTGAAACCCAGTGTAAAATTTCGGTCCCGACTGTCCTATAAATTAATAATTCCATAAAATTACAAAATTATATTACATAATAATCAATAACTAGAAAAGTACTTCAAGATGTTAGTTTGCACAAGGCCACAATGCTTGATATTTTTGACTTCTTCCTTCATCTTTTGAATTGTCCTCTTGTTATAACAAAGAAGATAGCAAAGAGAGAATCCATTAGGAATAGAATTTTTAGGTATATCATGAGATCTCTCTTGTTATATACAACAACAACAACAAAAAAAAAAAAAAAAAAAAAAAAAAAAAAAAAAGCCTCACTATTTATAGGGTGAGTATCCTTGGTCACTAAGTAATCACATTCCCAAAAGGGATTGGAAATATTCTTAATAAATCTTTCCTAAACAAGGAATCCTAAGAGAAAACAATAGAATTTTCTCTGAAGAAGAAAACCGACTAAACAAGGAATCTCGAAAAGGAACCTTCCTTAAACAAGAAAACCGACTTCCACACATTTTAAGACAAAATAACACTTTATAATATAAAACCTTTCAAATTAATAACCTCTCTAAATTAATACTCAAGGATGGGTCCCAAGAATATTAGGTTAGAGGGGTTCTACAACTCTTCCTCACAGATAAACTCAAAAACACCCGAAATGTGGGATATTGGATAGCATTTGGTGGTGAGAGTAATTTCTATAGATTTTTTTAATATTTAGTTGAATAATTTTGATCTTTAAATACTTTTTTTTTTTTTTTTTGTTATGATGATTGCCAAATGCCTCTTGCAAAAAGCCTTGCATCATTCTTAGGTATCATTTTCTTATATATATATATATATATTTTGAGGAAACATTTTAGTAGTTAAAAAGGTAATTTTGGATTGATTATTGTTGTGACATATTTTGGTATCTTTATCATGTTTGTTTTGGTTAACAAAACTTGAAACAAGGAATTTTAATTTCGGCGGACTTGGATTTTCAATTAGTTGTTGTTCGCTATGCAACCCTCCGGTAAGGCTAGCATCCCACTTATCACAACCAATGCAGAAAATCAATGGATCGGTCGAGATTTGTGAGATAACATCCATGGAGTTTAAAAAAAAAATTAAATACTTTTAAAAGTATTTCTAGAATAATTTTTTTATAAAAAAAATAATTATAAAACCTTTAATACACCCCAATTTACTTGAAAATATCTTTTTTTTATATAAATGGTAATAACTAAACATTTTTCAAAACAAATTAATATATATACGTATATATATGTAGAATAATCTAAACGTACTTATTTATATGAGTAATGCTACTTTGTCTAAATCTGGTGCCCAAATCTGGTGTCCAAATGACGTGGCAACACTCTCGTCCATTCATTTAGATTGTATTATATTTGTTTGATTTAAATGAATAGACGAGAATGTTGCCACGTCATTTGGGCACCAAATTTGGGCAAAGTAGCATTACTCTATATATATATATATATATATATCAACAAAGTTGGCAAATTGACACCTTGATTGCAATTATGAATATTAATTGTTTAAAAATCAATTATGGAATTGGTTAGCAAAATTTATACATTATCGCATTTAATTACGAGATCTTTTCTTGATTACTTTTTGATTTTGTGATTTATGGATTGCCTCTTGATTTTTTTTTTTTTTTTTTTTTTAGACTCTTGTTTGCCTTTTTATTTGTATATTATATTAATATAGAATTCGAGAGTTGTTTAATTTATTATATAAGTGAATTGAAAATGATTTATTGCAATAATTGAAATTTGACCGCTCTCTATCTCTTCAGTAATATATATATATATATATATATTAAAATTGATTACAATTCTTTAAAAGACAAAACAGTACATTTGTATACTTTTAGAATTAATTATTTTCTTAAATATGAAAGTTATGAAAAAAATCAAGAATTAATTTTCATTACCAATATGAAGCCTTTGATATACAGTAACTGACATTTGAAAACTGTTAAGCTTCTTGGAAGGTTTTTTTTTTTTTTTCAGGAAAAAAGTGGAATTATTTAGGCATTTTAATTTCGAAGTCATAAATAAATAAATTGATTAGTACAACGTGACTTTGTTTTGAAATGCATTGGTTTCTTTAGGACCAAAGATAAAAGGATTTAATAACCTCAATTCCCTTCCTATAAAACCTCAGATATCACATTGGATTTCGTATTACTACTTAATCTGTTAAACACGACACAAAAGCTGTGTGTTTTAAATTTATAGATATTTTAAAACACTCTCCTTTTAATATCAAAGATGCATTGTCCTTGGTTTCATTAAATTCTCGAATTTGATCTAAAATTTAACATTAGTCTGGTGATCTTTTCAAATTCAAAGTTTCCATTTATCTATATAATATCTATAAATTTAAATTAAATATCCTTCATTTTGCAAACTTTTCATTGAAATTTTATAAATTGATTTTGATAGGAATTAAACAAAAGGACCCACAACTGGAAACCAATTAAGGAAAGAATCAAAATTTAATTGAATATTTTATTTTTCTTTATTGATTGTAGAAAAATTAAATAAAAACATTGAAATTCAAAATTTATATATATACAGAAATTCTATTATCAGTTCGAACTGACAAAAGTTATATCAGTTCCTTGCATGTGGGCCACTGGATTTAAATACTTTGACTTGGCTGTATGCACTTGTCAGTCAAAGTATTTAAATCCAGTGACCCACATACAAGGAACTGATATAACTTTTGTCAGTTCGAATTAATAATAGAAAGACTGATATACATTCAAAGTATATATATATAATGTCCGTAGAATATCTGGCTGTTTTTCTAATTTAATTCTCCATTTTGTGCTTAGCATAGTCATTTTCTATTCTCTGTAGGCATATTGCTTTGGGTTTTAGGCATTTGAAATTTAAAGGATCTCAATTTTCAATATTGACTCTCCCATTGATAGGAGCTATCCAAGTCAGAAGAAATTATTTGTATACCCTATCATACCCTGCAAATTTGATTTAACATCTCAATTTCCTCATTTTAGTTGTGTACACGTGGAATCGTTGCCAACGGTTCTTAAAGACAATATTCAAAAACCACAACAATGTTGAGGATTTCTCCATTGTTTTTATCAGAGGTCATTAAGTGAAGAAATTGATTTATTTATTTATTATTTATTTTTATTTTTATTTTAAAAAAAAAAATTGTTGCTTGAATCCACAGTTTTAATACTATCTCCATTAATTCATGCATGCTAAGCAGCCGATCAAACTTTGGATATTCAAATATAATGTGATAAGCCTAACCATACCAATTTCTCAATATTTATATAAATTGCGAGGATTTTGTTTTGTTTTAAATTTTTTTTTTTTATAGGAAATAAATGGATTTTAATAGTGTATTCTATTCTTTAGTGTTAATTGTTAACAATTTTATTTGAAGAATTTAAAAGGATTGGTAATTGATTGTGTTAAATATTTTAATTTTGAAGCATTTTTATATTATTAGATATTTGTGTTTTTCCAATGAGATGGAGAGTCTCAACCTTCAATTTATATATATATGATATAAATTGCCTTAAATTTTTATTAATTAGTTATTAATTGTATCTTTTTTATAAATTTGAATAAATATTAATATTTTAATTTTGGGTTACAAAAAAAATCATTAATATATTAATAATGCTACTTTGCCTAAATTTGGTGTCCAAATAATGTGGCATTATTGCAATCTATTCATTTAAATTGTATTAGATTTACATGATTTAAATGAATGGATCACAGTGCTGCCATGTCATTTGGGCACCAAATCTGGGCAATGTAGCATTACTCCTAATATATTACCATTGATATGTTTTTAAAATTTACCATTAATTCCATAAAAAACGGATCATCATGTATTTAATACATTATGAACAATAAAAAAGTGATGATTTGATATACTTTCTCATACCTTTATTTATAAATAAGAGTGGTGATTATTGTTTTTCAATCAATAATGGTGGAAATTTTAATTTTAATATACTAAAGCTGAATCTCAAGGCGCCACGTATCGGCATGAGGAAGTTTTGGTATTAAATTATATATATTCACAGGTGTACCAACCCTTGCGATGCACGTGCTTAGTTTAAAAAAAATATTTAAAATAAGTTGTGTACTAAAAAAATGCACAACAAATTCCATCAACTATTTATCTAAAAAATAGAAAGGAAGGAATTTAAATTTAAATATTATATACTATTTATAATATATAATATGATAGGGACACTTCATATTACATGATTATATTTACAATAAATTTATATTTATATTAGTTTTCAATATATATATATAGAGTAAGGGTTATATACTATATTTATATTAGGAACACTTTTAATGATAATAAATAATAAGGAGACTTCATATTTCATGTTTTTATTTATAATAAATAAGGGTTATATATTTATACAGTCTTTCTATTATCAGTTCGAACTGACAAAAATTATATCAGTTCCTTGTATGTGGGCTACTGACAAGTGCATACAACCAAGTCAAAGTATTTAAATCCAGTGGCTCACATGCAAGAAACTAATATAACTTTTATCGGTTCGAACTGATAATAGAATTTCTATATATTTATATTTATATTTATAATAAGTAGGACACTTCATATACATATTTATATATTATAAGAAATATATATTTATATTTATAATAAATAAGGGAAACGTACCAACTTCTCATGGGATTAATCTATTTATATTTATAATAAAAAAGTGTTATATATATTGTTAAAAAAAAAAAAGAGTTATATATTTATATTTATAATTATAATTAACATAATAATTAAACACTTCATATATATATATATATTATATTTATAATAAATACATATTTATATTTATAATTAATCAAAGACATGTGTCGGTTTCTAGTGAAAAAAAAAATACAATGATATTAATGCAAATGAATAAAAAAAAATCAATATTATTAATACAAATGAATAAAAAGGATTCATTTTTTTTTATATATATAAATAGTATAATTGGGAAGTAAATACACCCATCACTCAACCTTATTTTTAAGAAATCAAAGTAATCGAAAAAAAATTACAGTGTCATGAATATTGGAAGTTGTATGGTTTGTAGTTGTGCAAGGATTTGAGGGGAAAATTGAGTATTTGAATTCCTCCCTTGGGCTGTATTCTGTTGGCGATGGTAGCGACAACTAAGTAGGATTTATACTCAATTGCTGCGATGTCTTATGTGCCAATATAACTTACTGTAAGTGCTAAGGTAGAAGTATTTGTTTCTGAAAACTCTCCCCATTCTCGCTACCCATCTCCCATTGTGGTGGTGCCTGCAAATATCACCCAAATTGATCTTTAGTTTTTGCTCTATATACATGAGTGATATATAGAAAAGTTTGGTAATTAATCAAATAGTCGAAAAATATGATTACGACCTTGCAACTCCTTTGTACTTGGAGACACCTGTAGAAAAACCATTGCTCTTTATGTGAAAAGGAAAATCAAACAATGTTATTGTTTATGGAAAGCAGCCCTGGAAAATATTATGTGCTAGATATAATATATGTGTGTGCATATGTGTACAATTTGCATGATTTCAATTTCTTTCTCATAATTTGACATTTATCACATATATTATACGGTTGTTAGATCATATATATATATATTGTAAGGATTCCCATATTTTAATTGGCTTATTTCGTGGACAAACCACGTGTTGGGGATTATATGTAAGGGTAGATTAAGTGATTGATATTCAAGCTCAAGACCCTCTCATGTCCTCAAGGTTGATAAGCACCAAAGGTAAATTTCTATGTGCTTAATTTGCTTTGAAGAGATTAGTTGCACACACACACTCACATCTCATGCTTAATTCATTTTCTTGTATGTTGTGTATGTGTTGTTGTTATGTGCATTCATGATCATATATCATCTCTTCTTGCATAAGTATTGATTGCATCTTGTGTCTTTAATGTCATACCATAATAGGCTTTTAGGATGCATCTTGTTTTACCTTTTTACCCTTGCATGTGTTTTTGGGTTCAAAGGAGTGGGCTCTGCTGTGCGTTGGTCGTCATGCGCCGGACCAGCGCAACCCACCAGCGCAGATCGCCCAGTGGTTTGTCGCTGGTCGAGCGCTGGTCCACCAGCGCAGCCCACCAGCGCAGCCCACCAGCGCACCATGCAAATTGGTCTATGCGCTGGTGGTGCACTGGACGTCCAGCGCAAGCTGACCAGCGCACAACGCCCAATCAGGTGCGATTTTTCAAAACGACCTCACTTTACTAGAGTTGCCTATATATAATCTTCTATGATTTTAGGTCGTCAAAGAGAGTCAAAAATATCATATATTTTCCTTAGAACATTTTTCAAGAGAAAAATCATTAAAAGAACTCTCCTTTAACCACTCAAATCAAATCCCTTTTGCATCATATTTCATATTGCATCTTCTATTACTATATAGAATGCATCCATGATTGGATTTGCATCATCACAACTTGCTTGGTAAGATTTTGATTAAGTTCATCTTATTTGATTATTTTTATTATCAAGCTATTCTCTTTATTTTACTTGTATGTTTTGATCATATGATAAATACAAGATTAGAGAATTAATTGTGATGAATTGATTGAGTGTTGTATTGTGATAGATATCTAGGTTTTTATAATCTATGTTTATCTAAGCTATTATGACATGTCATTTAGCACTTGATATCTAGGATTGATTTTAATTGATTATCTCATCATCCTAGATAAGCATCTAAGGTTCCCTAACCTTGTTTGTTATTTGAATATTCATACATATTCACATAGGTTGCATAATCTCTTCTTAGAGAATTAAGACTTGAGGCTAAGAGTGCTTAGGCCTCAAGCAAATTGGAATAGGGTTGCTAATAAAGGCCTGTAGGGTAGAAGTGAGGGGTTACAGACCGGATTGTTAGACGAGGTCTACATAGGTTGTAAACTTCATTTCAATTAGTGATTTCGAGTTCCGAGTGTGGCGCACTATACAGCCCGTGGTTTTTCCCAGTGGTTGGGTTTCCACGTATACATCAAGTGTCATTTTTAATTCCGCACTATATTACACTTGCTTGTATTTTTGACTAGTAGGGTCATTTTCGTAATATTGACTTGTATGCGAAAATTGGGTAATAATAGCTAAAATCTATTCACCCCCCCTCTAGATTAATATATTGATAACACGCCTCGAGTATTTAGTTATTAACATATATAATATGAGTAATGCTACTCCACCCAAAATTCCAACCCAAATGTGAGGTGTCAACATCACACAACTAATATAATATTTATGTGTATGCATCAAAGATTGATATAATTTGTACTGAAAGTTGATGTGCTCCGGTGATTGAGCGTAGCTAAATCATATGCTCTTGCAATTGCTTCTTCTTCATCATAAGCTCCTGAGAAATTCAAAGATGTATGTGTCATTTTATAATGCCCAGAAAGAATAATTGAACCTATTGATGATTAGTTCATGAAGAAAGGACTCACCAAGGTAAACTGTTCGAATAATCGATTCCATTGAATGAATCAATTGTGAAACATGAAACATGATAGTTAGTATCCTTAGATGGACATACAAAGAAGAAAGAAAATGAACCCAGAAAAATAATTAATGGAAGTAATAAGTCCCTAAAAATTCAAACACACCCACCCAATTGGCGTCTCATTGCATCTTTTAGCTCCTTACCATCTTCCAACTGCAGATTGTTTTGCCCGAATGCGGTGGCCATCAAACAAAGAGGCAAATCATCAGTTAAAGCTCCACATATTGGGTGCCTTTCTGAATCTGAATTAGAATTAGTCTCAATTTATAGAGTCAAATAAATAGGTAGTCAATTAATACTAATATTACAACGTTCATTGTATTTACATGAGTATTTATACAGTACATTCCAGAGAATCAATTTTTTTCAATCATAAAAAGAATTCAATGTATAGGGAGACTTTTCATCGACCTTGCACTGAGTGCCTTTCTGGATCTGAATTAGAATTAGTCTCAATTTATAGAGTCAAATAAATAGGTAGTCAATTAATACTAATATTACAACGTTCATTGTATTTACATGAGTATTTATACAGTACATTCTAGAGAGTCAATTTTTTTCAATCATAAAAAGAATTCAATGTATAGGGAGACTTTTCATCGACCTTGCACTGAGAATTAAATAAGTTAAATATGTATATAGATTTAGAGTGACCTTTCATTGTAATTTAATTAAACTTCAATTAAATAGGTATTAATATAAAATTGAGAAAGGAAAAATAATAGGAGAATTTAATACCAAAGCTCCCTCACGGCGACATGTGGCGCTTTGAAACTCTATTATTATATATACAAGAATATAACCTTAATATTTATCTATAGTAATAGTATGTCTATCAAATCCATCGTTCATAAATACAAAGCACATCATAAGTCTCGATCAGTTCATTGATTTTTGCATTGGTGGTTATGAGCAAGATGCTAGCCTTACCAGATGGTTCCATAATGAACACCTTAGTGGACAACTAATTGAAAATCCAAGACCGCCAAAGTTAAAATTCCATGATCAATCAAAAATTACAATTTTAATTACTAAAGTGTTTCCTCAAAAAAAAAAATTAAAATTATTCAATCAAATATTAAAACAAAATCCATAGAAATTACTCTCACCACCCAACACCATCAAATTCCCCACCGCTTGTTTTGAGTTTGCTCGTGAGGGAGAGTCAACAGGATGAGATGGACAAAACATGAGATTAAAAAAAAAAACTAAAACTAAAACTAAAGGATTAAAATTATTCAACCAAATATTTTTTTAAAAAAAAAATCTATAGAAATTCCTCTTACCACCCAACGGCATCCAATTCACCACCGCTTGTTTTGAGTTTGCCGAGAAAGTCAATGGAATGAGATTGAAAAAAATATGAGATTTTGGATGGTTTTTATAGAGAAAATTGAGGGAGATGAGAGGGCATAAATGGTTTAGAGAGAGAGAGAGAGAGAGAGAGAGAGAGAGAGAGAGAGAGAGAGAGGATATACCAACGGTTTAAATAATTGATTTATTGTATTTGTTAATTATAATCATGAGTGCCTATTTAACTTATGTATTAATAAAGAGTGCCTATTGGCCTGATTTGTTAATAGAGATAGAAATTAATGTATTTAAATTTATAGCTCTCTTAAGATAAAATTTGAGTGGAATGTGGCATTGATTTAGATTCTAATTTGAGTTTTGAAACTTCCATGCTTTTCTTTTTCCATGGAAATGAATATATAGCATTTAAATCCAAAGCTTCCTCATGAAGACATGTGACGCTGTGAAAGTCTATTATTATATAGGATAGTGTTAACCTGTGCCCTAAAGGCACATGTTAACAACTACAAAAATTCTAAAAAAGGAAACTATTAATTACATTTATTGATTTAGTCAGTGCAATAAATATACATTTGTAATAAATGTTTTCCGCTTTTAGTAAATTTGTAGTTGTTAACATGTGCCATAAGGGCACTGGTTAACACTACCCTATTATATATATATATATATATATATATATGATATGATATATGATAGATATATAGAATTTATGGTCGAAGCTCCCTCACGACGACACGTGGTGCCGTGAGGGTTCCATTTTACTATATTTAAAAGTTTACAACCCACACAATGTGCGGGCATCGAGAAATATAAACCGAATATTATATTTATGGGGTTTTTCTTATGAATCAAAATATTATGGTTACATTCAAAAAAAAAAAAAAAATATATATATATATATATTATGGTTAAAATAATACAAAAATATTCCTAAATCAAAAGTAATAAAATTATATTTATAAGGTCCTTGAAAGACTTGGAATGATACGATGAAATTGGTCATCTTTTTTTTTAGGATTTGGAGGAAGGGGGATAGACTCAAATTCACAACCTCATGGTGTAGGTGTGGAGAGAAACTTCATTAATTCTTTGACATATCATAAAATAAATATTGACAGGTCATGATTTTTTATAACCCTCATCTTCGTCTTCCTCCTAGTTCTTACAACCTCTCACCTTTGATCTTCACCTTTATCTGAGATTTTGAGCATCTCCATCTCTAAATTTTTAAAACCCTCGGCTAAAGTTTTTTGTATATTTGGGTTTTTTTTTTTTTCCTTTTAAAAATCTGAAAAAATTAAAAATTACATTTTGATATATTGGTTAAAACTACAAAAAAAAAAAAAAAAAAAAAAAAAAAAAAAAAAAAAAAAAAAAACCGACGAATGGAGGCCACCATTGAAGGAGCCCTAAACTGGAGAAAGAATGCTACCTCCAGATCGGAGGAGGAAGCCCGTCGATCAATGCTTCCGCTGGAACCAGGAGGAGACCAACCTCCTCTTATTTTTTTTAAAATTTTTAATATATTAAATATATAAAATAAATAGATTGAGAGGAAATTTGTTTGGTCAAGGCGAAAAAGAGAATGAAGCAAGTTGGAACTTGGAAGAAAATAAGTAGTTGTAGAGGAAGAAGATGAAGGTGAGAAGGTGAATAGAGATTCATGATCTGTCAATATTTTTTATGACATGGCTTTGGGTTTGTAAAATTTAATGATGTGTCTAAATATTACTGGTTAGACATGCCACATCATGTTTTACCTCGAAAATATTGAAGTTTCTCTCGTAGGTATGAGGGGCAAAACATTGGACCAACCTTTGTCCATAATTAAAGATCTTTGAAAGACTTCATCCATTATTTTATTTCATTTTCTTTTTATCTATTGCAAAGTACATAGCAGACATATTCATCTCCATATATAGACATATATTTATTTATCTCCCATGTATATTTCCTGCTTAATTAATTAATTAAATAGTAGTTTCGTAGCTAGACAATGGAACCTTCTGATATTCAAATCAGGAAGAGATCTCTACATCCATTTTCTTTTTTTCTTTTGCAGAAATACATCATACAATCATTCAATTGGAATATCGAACTACAATAATTAAACATTCTGCTAATGTGGATCTCCACCAGATGCATGGTGGAAGAAAATCAGTCTCTACGGTATAGAAACAACAAATTCCATGAACATGTTATTGACTTAACATATACACACTGTGTTCTATTAATGCTAACACCCATGTACACCTAACACCACTGATATCTCTATATATGCAAGTCAAAATTTTCTATAAGATGAACATGCCAGCAATTTACTAAATAAATAACGTGTAAATTCTAAGTATGTCCACACTCCACATAACAACTTTCGATTGTCTAACTTTCAGTCTTTGATCTGTTCTCTCTAAATAATTAAAGGCTTAAAGCTATGACTATAACCCCAAATTAAAGGTAGAACTCAAATTAAAGGTTGCAACAAAGACTTCGATCTACTTATTATGTCTGAAAATCTTCCATGCGGACACGTAACAAACGTGTTACTGTCAACCGTCGGCAAGCTTGAGACCAAAGTGTTTGATGTTGTGATCCGATAGTTTGAATTTGTTGGCGTGCTCGCTTTCGAAACGTCTAATGATATAATCTGATGGCCTAGATTCATAGTCTGTGTTATTCTTTTCTAAAGTAGAAATATAATCTATACTGAGGCCACATGCAACATTCTATAAAATCGGGACATATTCAAAAAATTAAACAACAATTATATAGGTATATATGAACATATAAAAAAATGAAATAAGAAAAAAAAAATGTACCTTTCGATTAATGATTGCAGGAATGATATCAACCTACAAAAATTTGAATAAAATTATACTGGTGTGAACATATTAAGAAATGAAATAAAAACAAAAAACAAAACCAAAAAAATATACCTTTATATAAAAGAATGTATCTTAATGGTTGAAGGAATATATATATAAGTTGAAACGGAGGAATGCAAAAAGATTTAAACATTAAAAATATCAATTAATTGAGTAGATAAAAAAAATTCAAAAACTGGCGTAAATGACAATAATTGGACAACTAAATAATTCCTAAACTGACTCAAGGCAGCTAAAACATTCAAAAAAATAAAAAATACTAATCAATTAATTTGGCCATAATAACCGTGCAAATAGAGTCATGGAATTGGATACCCAAAAATTTCCTAAATTGACTCAAGTAATAACTATATAAATTAACGCAATAATTGAGCAAATAAAAAAATTTCAAAAACTGACGTAAATGACAATAATTGGACAACTAGATAATTTCTAAACTGACTCAAGGCAGCTAAAACATTCAAAAAAAAAAAAAAAAAAAATACTAATCAATTTATTTTGCCATAATAACCGTGCAAATAGAGTTATGGAATTGCATACCTAAAAATTTCCTAAATTGACTCAAGTAATAACTATATAAATTAATGCAATAATTGAGCAGATAAATAATTGGAGAACTAAATAATTCCTAAACTGACTCAAGGCAGCTAAAACATTCAAAAAAAATAAAAATACTAATCAATTAATTTGGCCATAATAACCGTGCAAATAGAGTCATGGAATTGGATACCTAAAAATTTCCTAAATTGACTCAAGTAATAACTATATAAATTAATGCAATAATTGAGCAAATAAAAAAAATTCAAAAACTGACGTAAATGACAATAATTGGACAACTAAATAATTCCTAAACTGACTCAAGGCAGCTAAAACATTCAAAAAAAAAAAAAAAAAAAATACTAATCAATTTATTTGGCCATAATAACCGTGCAAATAGAGTCATGGAATTGGATACCTAAAAATTTCCTAAATTGATTCAAGTAATAACTATATAAATTAATGCAATAATTGAGCAGATAAAAAAAAAAATAAAAAATAAAAAATAAAAAAAACTCCTATTTCACACCTACTAATCAATAAAAATTAAATGTCAAATTATATATATATATATATATATATATATATATATAAATCAGTAATTGTTTGAATAATATCAAGAGACAATGCATTGTATTTGTCAATATAATTAAACTAATTATTAATTAAAACTTATATTGGTTTATTGATCTAGGATACTGAAAAGTTTTTAGTTAATAATATTAAAAACAAATGTAAATGTATGGACTAATCATATATTAAATCAATAAATCATTCAATGACCATTGATTTTTATCGGTTATAATTCATAGAATCTGTAATAAGCTCATAAACTTTGAGTTGACCAAATAAATCATTCCATGCCTGTTGATTTTTGTATGTTACAATTCATAGAATGGGTATAAAAATTTCCTAAATTGACTCAAGTAATAACTATATAAATTAATACAATAATTGAGCAGATAAAAAAATCCAAAAAAAAAAAAAAAAAAACTCATATTTCATACCTACTAATCAATAAAAATTAAATGTCAAATCCTCTACACGACGACACGTGTTAAGATGAGGTACCATTTTACTATATTATATAGATATAGATATATAGATATATAGATATAGATATATGATTTCTATTTTTCACATTCATTAACTAATCATATAAAATCAAGAGCCAATCCCATAATTAATGGGATAATGAAATTAATTTTCTAGATCCAACTATTGTGATTAATGTTTTAGGTTCATTTGATTTTCCTGATTTAATGTTTCTAAATACAACTAATGTGATTAGTGTTTTAGTTTAGTTGATTTTCTAAATTTAATAAGAATTTAACATAAATAATTACTACTAAAGAGAAATTTTTATTACATTCTAATTGCAAAATTATGGACTTTTGTATACCCAAAGTCCTTAATTGACAAAAAGATTTATGGAATATGAAGCACTTTGGGTATAAAAAATTATATCATATGACGTATTTTAAATATATATATTTTAAATAAAAGTAATGCTACTTTGTCCAAATTTGGTGCCCAAATAATGTGCCATCACTATTTAAATGAATGGATGAGAGTGATATCACATCATTTGAACACCAGATTTGGACAAAGTAACATTATTTTTTAAATAAAACCTATGCATCGCACGGGTTACATATTAGTATATTTTATTTTCTTACAACTACACATTAAACATTTGTTTTGTTTTGTTTATTTTTTGGGTATTATCAATTTAGTCCTTAAGTTTTGGTGAAAGATAAATTTTTTAAACGAGTTTGCTTTTTACAACCCTTGATCCTTTACTTTTCAAAATTACATAAAATTGGTCCATTGACCCTAATTTTGACTATTAAATGTGAGAGAAAATACAAATGGACCATTTTAGCCTTTGAATTTAATTATTGAATGAGAATGACACTTTTGTCCTCCAACCTTTTACAATTTGATAACTTTATCTATTTGGATTGTCCAATACAAAATTGACATGTGTTACAGAACTTATTTTTTAAAAAATAATACTTAAAAGGAATTTATTTATTATTTTAAATGGAAATATATAATAACTCTTCAAAAAACATAAAACTATTTATTTATTTATTTTAAATGAAAATACATTAAAAAGGACGAATTAAAAATTTTCTTTTTTAAAAAAATTGACCTCCACCATGGTGGAGATGAAATGATTTTTAAAAGAAAACTCCATAATTTTTTTTTATAAATATATATCTCCAACAGTCCATCACACGATAGACGGTTGGAGATTAAGAGATTATTTTTAAAAAATTAATAAAATCGGTGGAGATCCAATCTCCAGATTGGATCTCCACTAACATCCATAGAGATCTCTATGGAAGGAAATCCTTGACGAGGAGTAATGTTGTCAATGTGGGCCGGGCCTAGCGTGCACAACCCAACTGGCCCGCCAAGGAAGGCAGGCCTGCCATGCCAGGGCACGACACGTTTGTAGGGCGTGCCTGTCATGGCACGACCCTTAAGCATGTGTCGTGCTGTGCCTGGGGTCGGGGGCATGCGTGTCGGCACGCTAAGCTGCTGTGCCATGCCCAACAGTAGACACGGCGGGTCGGCACGGCATGTTGACCGTTGGCCCGACGGTTTTTTTTTTTTTTTTTAATCAAACGGGCTTGGGGGCTGGCCCTTTTAGGCCTGCTTGAGCCGGCACGCGAATCGACACGGCACGATCTATCAGGGCCGTGCCGGGCCCCCATTTTCCTAAACGTGCTGGGCCTAGCATGTTTAGGGAAACGAGCCTAGCATGCTGGGCCTAAAGGGGCCGAGTTAGCCTTTATTTACAGTACTAACGAGGAGGCTCGATCGTTAATTTACAATTTTATAATTAGTTACGATGGCGTCACCGTTCATGGAAGATATAATGAGAGGCTAGGTTGCTTTGATAACTGGAGATGGATCTAGAATTGAGTTTGAGATATCTACACAATTTGGTCAACATGGTGCTTCGATTGCTATCATGGGTCATGGAAAACAAGTGCTTGACTCTATTTTCTCTGCTCTTTAATCTCTTGGGATCAATGTCTGATTTTGATCGTGTTTTATACTAGTTATTGTGTTTTTCTTATCTGGGTTCCTTTAATTTTTTGTTTCTATCAATCATGTGTTTTACTTTTTTGTTGTTCTTTTTTGCATTTCTTCTGGTTTTGTTGGTTGGTTGGTGATGGTGTTTATTCTATTTTTTTTTTTTTGGGTTTTGATTTGTATGTTATTGTATTTTCTTTCGATTGGTTTGCTAGGAAAACACCTGATAAAGTTGTAAAATTTCCTGTTAAAGTTTAGGATTTTCTCAAATATGCCAGTGATTCTGGTTGATGGGAATCTATTGTTTTATTTTCTTTTTATCTGTTCACAATTTGATTTACAATTTTATATTAATTTTATTTTGTGATAAATAATATATATATATTTACATGTGGCATTTTTTATGTTTAAAGACAAAAATACCTTTGGAACCGTTAAGTTGGACTAACAGTTGAGACGTTGAGTAACAAATGGACCAATTTGATGTATTTTTGAAAAGTAAGGGACCAAGGGTTGTAAAAAAGTAAACTCGTTTAAAAAATTGATCTTTCATCAAAACTTAGGGACTAAATTGATAATACCCTTATTTTTTTCATAAAAATAAAAAATAAAAAAATTCTTCAAAAAGAAAATAAATAAATAAATAAAGCTGACATTTGGACACCAAGTTGGACCGACTTGACAAATTCTCGGAAGCGCCGTCGTCCTCTTCTACCTCTGCTTTAGATTCAGACACAAACACAAGACTCGAAACTGAAGTTTCTTCTGTTTCGAAAATTGTTTTGGTTGGATGTCGTCCACCATGTCCAGCATCCTTAACAAGCTCAGAAATTTGGATGCTTACCCCAAAATCAACGAGGATTTCTACAGCCGTACACTCTCCGGCGGCTTAATCACTCTGGTTTCTTCTCTTGTTATGCTCTTCCTCTTCTTTTCTGAATTCAGTCTCTATCTACACACTGTCACTCAGACCAAGCTCTTAGTCGATACTTCTAGAGGCGAAAAACTTCGTATCACTGTAATTTCCTTTTTTCCTTTTTGTTCAATTTCCAATCACTATTGGTGTTCAAGGGTTTCTATTTTTAAATACGACATTTTTGCTTAATTAACTTGCAGTTTGATGTCACGTTTCCTGCCATTCGATGTTCATTACTCAGTCTCGATGCCATGGATATCAGTGGCGAGCAGCATCTCGATATTGTATGTTAATTGCTTCATGTTATGTTATATGTATGTATTCTATTTGTATTTATTCTATTGAATGTTTCGTTTATTTCTCGCAGAGGCATGATATATTCAAGAAGAGGATCGATGCTCACGGTAATGTAATTGAAGTCAAGCAAGATGTCATTGGTGCACCAAAGGTCAGTAGTGAAAGTAATTTTGATTACTTTTTCCGGTAGTATTTGAGACCTAGAATCAGTATTAACCTCTCTTTAAATGGTTTTCGCATGAATATAATTGCTTATATTTTGCACTCGTTATTCGTTATCTTTGACGAGATATTACCAATAATGCATTTAAAATTAGTTTAAGCAAAGCCTCAATATTTTTCTTGGTCACCCAGATTTACATAGAGCCAGATTTCCTAGGACTTTTATTTAACTGATCTTGGGCCTTCCTCTTACATTTGTGTGAGTAGAATTTGGGTGTTTTATGTCATATTAGGTGCAACAAATGTTGTACAACACATGCTAGAGCTGGCTAGAATAAGGAAAGGAATGTAGCTGGAATTATACTGTGTATAAGGAAGATGATGAATGGAGAGACCTCAATGATGCAAAGCTGGCACGGGTTACTCATAGTATGAGATGTTTGGAAATGGAGGAAAAAAATCAGGTTTTGGGAAGATGTTTGTCCCCGAAAATTCATTTTTTCAAGATCAATTTCCAAGTATTTTTAGAGTTTGTACTTCTCATATTGTTCTTATAGCCAGAATCATATAGTTGGCTGGAACTTGAACTTTAGGAAATCTGAACGACATGGATGCTTTGGAGTGTGCTGAATAGTTCTTTGCTGGAAAACATTCCCTTCATTCCTTTGTGACAGGATTCAAGATTTTGGAACCTTGAGATATCTGGGATTCTCACTTGCAGTTCTTATTTTACATGGCTGAGGGCTGACTCAAGATCATTTCAAGCCCTGCAAGATGATTTGGAGGTCTAAAGTCCTGTCCAAGTCCAGTCGCTTGTTTGGTCAGTGACTCTCAAAAAAATTAATAGTAATGAAAATCTCATAAGAGGAGGATCTTATATGTTTTGTCTCCTCAGAAGTGTCAGCTCTGCAGAAGAGGAGAGGAAACTATAAACCATCTCTTCCTCCACTGCATCAATTTTGTGGAGTAATCTGCTGTTTAAAATGGGCTCCTCCTTTATAATGTAAAGATCTTTTGGTGGAGGTTTTGAGAGCTTTTAGAGGAGGTAGAAAGCCCATCGTGCTCTGGGGCTATGCTGTTATGGCAATATTCTGGGTAATATGGTCTAAAAGAAATAAGAGAATTTGGAAGATTCTGAGGGGGATGACATAAACCTTCTTTGGGATAGAGACCGTTTTTGGTCTTCCTTGTGGCCTCCCATGTCTAAAGAAGTTTTGGGATGTCTCATTGTTCTTCATTTCAATAATTGGGAAGCTGCTGCATTTGTGAGGGCTGTTTAAAGCTTTGTTTTGGATAAGTCGATAGCTT
Source organism: Acer saccharum (assembly GCA_030490815.1). NCBI lineage: Eukaryota > Viridiplantae > Streptophyta > Magnoliopsida > Sapindales > Sapindaceae > Acer > Acer saccharum. Next base: position 16,271,316 of record CM059874.1, read on the forward strand.
CTTTTTGCAGTCCACTATTGTACTCTTTTTGTATCTATTTTCTTTTGTAGAACAAAATTCTTATATTTCTATAAAATAAGTAAAAAATAAAAAATAAAGTTTTTGGAGATATAATTTTCTGAAAAGGCTTAAAATTCAGGACTGATTTGGGAGCATTTGCAACTTCTACCTGGTCTGAGAGTTAGAAGTGAGCATCTTATGTATAAGAATCAATGATGAGCTCGCGGTACACAAAACATGGGAAAGCTTGGTTTTGAAGGGGCTGAACTAATCGTAATAGTGCTGAACCGGTCCCGATCTGCTTGAAGAAAGCATTACTCGCAATAGTGTGGTAGCTATGGTGTTTGGCAATACACAGATTCAATTAAGTGGGAGTTGGTGATCACAATGGTATCACTATTTAAGTTCGGGGCAGTGTGAAATGATGGTGGTTGAATCATCTGGTAGCCTGTATAGCCAAACAACAAGTCAAATGGTAGTGGGAGTCTAGAGATTAGCACATTGGCAGACTCTGGAGGTAGCAACAGAGTCTTACTTGCCTTGGATTGACAATGGCGAGAATAACAGCTTCATTGGGACTAGTGGACTACAGATGGCTCGTAGCAGTATATGGTTGTGCATTAAGAATCACCAACAGATATGGTTGATAAATTAGGAGTTCTGAGGCAAGGGGCCTGTGATGTTTTATGCTTGGCAGTAATGGTGGCAGGCCATGGGTAAGTGAGTGGACTCTTGGGATCTTTGATGGCTGTGTGTGACAAGAAGGCGAGGTTTTTTTCCTGAGAGCATCTGGGGCATATGTATGGGGTTGGAACTTGGACAAGTTGTTGCAGTCTTGCAGATGCCGGAGAAGTATGTGGAATGAAGTTGGGCTCTGTTCCTAGTTGATGTCAGATGAGAAGGCTTTGATTTAATTGATGTAAGACACGGAAGAGAAGAAGAAGTAAATAAAAGGACTTAGAAAAGAGGGAAAAGAAACAGAAATTAGAGAGTGATAAAGAAGATCTAGAAAAGAGCAAAATATAGGAAGAAAGAAAAATAAGTAGGGCAAAAAGAAAGAAAAGAGAAATAGGAGAGAGAAGAACATGGAATCAGATGGGAAAGGAGAAAAGGAAAAGAAAGAAGAATTAAGGTCTCTGAAACTTAATTAATTCATTCATTCATGTACTCTCTTATAATAATTCTATCAAAGCTATTATAGAGGCCAGAAAGCAAATCTAACTGAATGTAATTCTGAAAATTCCAAAAATATAAGTTGCTAAAATATTTCTTGAATGTGTTCTTTATTACATAAAAATCCTCAAGCCAAGAAAGGAACCCATCTGCTGAACCGTGTGATGTTGCAAGAAGTTAAAAACTTGCTAACATTTTTTCCTTTTGTCTTAACTTGGAGGACTGAAATGATGTCCTGTTAAGATAGTCTGAGATGTTGAGATATTATATGCTCATTTGGCTACAAACTAAGGACCTTGACACATTTGTATCCATTGAAATGTTTAATCCAGTTTAGGATGCTGGGATTGTTTTTCCTCCTTAGTTTAGTTTTACTTCTTTTTGTTGTTATTTCCAAATGTTATGTATGATATTTCTTTCTTTGTGTTGCTATTTGCATTGCATTGTGTTTGACAATAATTCATCTTGACTTTTCTACCCTAATTTGCTTGTATGTTTGTTTACCAGCAAATTTGTTTTTTTTCTTATTTCCTCCCTCCTTCAAAATGCAGATTGAGAAGCCTTTGCAAAGGCATGGTGGTAGACTTGAACACAATGAAACATATTGTGGTTCGTGCTTTGGTGCAGAAACGGTATGTTTGGTGTTTGTTTCTGTTGTGTTTGTATATTATTTACAACTTTTAAGGTTGATAATAGCTAGATATATTAGATACTATTATGATTTTCAAATAGTTGATGCATGTTGTTGAACTGATTCAACAAAATTAGAATGTTTAGGGCAAACTGCAATAACATACCTGATATTTGGCAACAAATTATTAAACTTTTGCTTTAATTACTGGGAGATACCCTTGACAGAGTCGGCTTCTATTAGAGTTAACAGTTGACCGGCCTTACATTGTCAAATGTCCAAATTGCTTTTAAGTTAGTTGCTTTTAGTATTTTATCCATTATTATAATATTATTCCTTAAATAAATGTTATTTAAAAATAAATAAATAAATAACAATTTAAGAAAAAAAAATTTGTTAGTAAACACCGGGCCCAAAAGCTTAAACTTATAGAAAAAGACCCAACAATAGTATTCAAGCACTCTAACTCACTCCCTCACGTCCGGGGCTTGCCAATACAAATTTTTTTAACAATACTACTTTTTATCTGTACATATTTTCTAATTTAATGTTCTGGTTTTTTTATTCTTGAGCATGGTTTTTGACCAATACATCTGCTCTTTCTTCTCGTTCTTAATTTAGTAACCTCTCTCATGCAGTCGGATGATGATTGTTGTAATTCGTGTGAAGAAGTTCAAGAAGCATATAGGAAAAAAGGGTGGGCACTTACAAATGCAGATATGATTGACCAGGTTTGTTTTCGCAGCTCTAATTCATTAGAGGTTTCTTGGTACAACTACACACATTCCTCATGTTTAATGACTTTTTAAATACATAAATTGCATGAACTGCTAAAACTAAGTTTATTTAATAATATAAATATTTTCCTATTATTATTATGTCTCATATTCTATGTATTTGCTTACATTTAGTTTGTTTTATTCTATTATTTTGGTCTTCAACTACTTTAGAAAAGTACATGTTGTAAAATCTTCTGTGAACAGTCATAATATCACTAAAAATGGCAAACGAACTGCGATAAATTTTGGTATCTCCTTACATATGTTTATACTTAAAATTTTAAGTTAATTTCCTGCAAAGTTCTTTAATTATTCACAGGGCATTTGCCGGCTGATTAAGACAATTGGTTTCTGCAGACTAAATCCGTGCTGCTATAATATTCATATTCTGTCTATCTTGATTCTTGACAAGATGAGGTTGGTTCAGTAGTTTGCCCCTAACACCTACACCATGATATTGTAGGTTCGAGTTTGTCCCCCTCCCCCAACCCCCAACCCCCAACCCCGAGTTATTGTAATATTTCATATTCAGTAATTTGTCTACCTTGCCCTGGAAACCTAAGGCTTAGTTACCCGGTATCTCTTGATGTATCCCCATTCCCCATTCATTTGCCTTATCCCAAACTCCTAATAGGCCTGTACACTTGGAATGAATGGGAGAAGGATGCATTCTTTATATTGATGTTTCTTTTCTTAGAATTGTCGGCTACTGCTCTTTCTTTTTTAATCCAAGTCAGAAACCCTGTGCTATCTTGTTAATTATAATTTGTGATAATTTTTATTCTCATGCATGGGAAAATGGCAGCAAAATCAAGCTCCCTTATCTCTTTGGTGATGACTTCCTCTTCGCAATTATTAATTTTTTAACCAAGTTCGTGAGGCGAGACCTTATGATTCTTAACCTCTATGACACAAGTTACAGTTTGGGTCAGGAATTAAAAAAGTTTTAGCATAAATCATATGGAAGTTCAATAGAAGCTATCATAAATTTCACTTGTTCGGGCATAATTATGGAACGTGGCATTAGCCTATACTCTTTATACCCCACTATCCCATCAGAAAGAGTAAATATGGACTACATTCTGATGTATGGGACTCTAACTATGGCTCCAATCAAAGTCCATGGAAAGCATTGCTTAAGGATATTCATCATTCATTGAGTATGTGAGACTGCTGGTGGGGAATGGCTAGACAATTAGATTTTGGGAGGATATGCAGATTGGATTTCAGCTTCTTTTTAAGCTTTCCATTGGCTTCAAGGCTAATCCAATTGCAGTTTTTCATGTAAAGCGTACTTCTTATGGTTGATTAATGATGATTTGTACAATACATTTCAGCCAGCTTAGGTGATATGGGAAATCAAAAGTTCCTCCAAGGTTATTATTCTTCATTTCGGTTTTAAACAAACCTTGAAAAAAAAAAAAAAAAAGCGGGGGCCAAAGTCTTTGTTTGTTTAAGCATTGATCCACCCACTACATAACAAGACACAAGCCCTGAATAACTTAGTCCGTCACATATATTAGATAATAATAAAAAATAATAAAATAGTAGGAGCATGAATCTCATTCATTCTGCCTGGCTTGATGAAAGAGATTAGAGAGGGGTTAGGAACTTGTTCTAGAATAGCAGATACTGATACTGAGATAAAATTAGCCATTACATGTAGGAATTCAAGCAATCAATCCCAAAATGCAATTTCTTTCTTACTATTATCTAATTTTCACAGTGGCCAGACATCACCTTTCATTTCAAGTAGAAACAGGTAAGAGGGAAAGGGAAATTTTGGTTGCTTAATGATTCCAATTTTCTCTTATTTCATTTTTACTTGCAATGATTACAATTCTGAAATTTTGTTTATGATTAATTTTCTTAGATTTTACATATGATATTTACATATTGATGCTGAAAGTGATTGGTTTATGGTTATAGATGGCTTAAATGGATAGTGTTTATGCTAAATGTGAACCGGCTGTCCAAACTTTTAGCAACTATCTTTCACTATACCATATTCCCCGAATAATTTATAAGACAAAAACTATCCCAAAAATATACAAAATTTATCCAAGACCCATTTATAATTTAGATGGATGAAGAGAAAGGAAGTATCCTGAAACTCCTTTGTAATTGGAGCTCAAATGATGCTAATGATTAAATTCTTCCCCACAACACATTACTATCTTCTTCCTTGCTATCTTGAAAAATGTGGATATTCCTTTCTTGCCAAATCATCCACAAAAAAGCCAAGATTAGACATTTAAACAAAAAGTAGCTTTTTTCCCTCTATCAAACTGAAAAATACTCTCCGTGAGCAGAGCACTACCGATTCTAGGACTGCCCATGAGTTTTTGATCTCTTTGCTACATCAAAGACTTGATCTTCTTAAAACATTGGAGTCTGATAAAAATCCTCTCAGCTTACTGTTATAGAATAAGGACTACGTGTAATTAAATTGGGAAGTACATGTTTCTTGTTCCAGTATTTCCTATTTTGTATAATGTGTGTATGGTTATGTACTTATGTTATGTTGGTCCACTACAGATGAGAAACATTAGCTAGGTTGCGTTGTAGATCATTGTTCCTTTACACTTCTGCAAGCCTATAAGTGTTTCCAGTTTCTTTATGCAGCACTGCAGTTTGTAACTTATATTTAAGCATCAGTAAAATAAGCACTTGCTCTCAATGACATCTAAGTTTCATGTTCTTTCTAATGCCTTGTGTTCAGCTCTTGAGCTTGAGAACTTGTTTATATGCTTTGTAGCTTTACATTGCATCTGAGTTTCTAATATGCCTTATTGGTTTTCAGTGCAAAAGGGAGGGCTTTGTTCAGAAGGTAAAAGATGAAGAAGGTGAAGGATGTCATATTTATGGATCTTTAGAGGTTAATAAAGTGGCTGGGAACTTCCATTTTTCACCTGGGAAAAGCTTCCACCAGTCTAATTTTCATCTCCTTGATTTGCTGGCTTTCCAAAGGGATAGTTATAATGTGAGACTCATCTTGGTTTCTAAAAATCTTTGGATATAATTACAAAATTTCCACGTCGAATCTTAACTAGGTTCATATATGTCAGTGTGGTCATAACTTATGGTCTATGATACAGATAACTCACAGCATCAATAAATTAGCTTTTGGTGATTACTTTCCTGGCGTGACAAATCCTCTGGATGGGTAATTAATAATTATTTCTTTCTTCTCTTACATATAGCTATTTGCTCTTTTGAAAATGCAAATTTATGTTCTATTTGACCTTACTGTAAATACTAGTACTAATTGAAACAAAGATAGATATTCTTCATAACTGAAAATTTTGTTTTAGTGGCAGCTAAATTGATTGTTGTTTTCTGCATGTCTGTAAACATCTTTTTCTTCGGAAGGGCTATGTATATTGGTAAATAATTTTTATGGTTTTGCAGTATCACTTCATATATGGATAAACAATTTACTGTGGTTTGGGACTTTGGGTGCTGTTGCCATATTTGGTTATGCAGTATCACTTCATATATTGATAAAAAAAATTACAGTGGTTTGGGTGTTGTTACCCTAAGTTGCTCACTCAGGTGGTCAAATTGAGATGTAGGGTATTTCCTTGTTAATAGATTGTTTTGGTTCATTTGATGTATTGGACTCGTCATAGGGGTATTCTTTTGGAAGAGCTTATGGGTCTTTTGGCCTTTAAGTCAAAGTGGTGTATGAGCGGAGATTTATATGTGACTAGGTATACTTTTGAGAAACTGAATGGTGGAAGAATAACTAAGAGTTTGATATAATATGCTGTCTTTGTTATGTTGTGTAAACATTCACCTATTGGCAATGCCAGGTTTATGTCATCAAATGGACAAGATAGGTTAGTTGCTATTAAGACCGGATAGATTTGACACCAGCAACGATGCTGTTAGAAATGGTGTTTTTTTTTTAGAGAAAAATTGCAACTGTCCTAGCCTTAATTCCCGAGAAGGATAGATCTCCCGGAATAAGCAACTTTAGACCCCACAAATCTAATGACCAACTTGTATTAGATCATTGCAAAGGTCGGAAAATTGAGTGAAATATTGGAGGATGAAATCTCTAGGAATTGAATATTTTTTTATAAAGGGTGCTAGTTTCTAAATGCCAAGCTATTCCCATATCTGGGAACAACTTGGCCCATAATTTGGCTTCAGCGGGTTTCTCTTCTAGAAGAGATTGGTGGTGGCAGGATGCCTGCCAGTAGGTTTTCCCTTTTGCTGTTGATTAGTTGTGGTCTGCTGTTTTCTGGTGTTTGTGTCCTGTTGTGTTTGTTTCAAAAAAAAAAAAAGAAAAAAAAAAAAGACATTGGATGAAATGTAAATGATTTCTAGAAAAGTTACTTATTTGCGTTATAGTGTATCTGTTTGCATACAATTAACACACACACATGCGTACACACAAATGTATATATGCATGTGGTTGTTTACTCATCCACTTCTAATATTTGATTTTCTTCTGCTTTTTCAGGGTGCAATGGATGCATGAAAACCCGTATGGTATGTATCAATATTTCATCAAGGTTGGTATTGTCCCAGCATTAGCCAATGTTTTTTGTTGCTGTCAGTCTTGTGTTTGAGTTTGGGAATGGAATATGAGTCTTGCTATTACTATACTAAGAAGAAATTGATGCCATTACTAGTTCAATGCAACTGTTTACTTGTTTGGTTATAACAGTTTTTCATCATGGCAATTTTTTTATTTATCATGCATTGAAATTGAACTTTTGTTGTTTTTTCTAGTTATCTGATCAGGAATTCATTATAATTATATACGGTGTTTAGACTTTTTGACTGCAACATGTTTGTGGAGTTTTATCCTGTTGATAGTCAATATCATGTGAGAAAAATACAACTTAAATCCTTGGAATATATATCGACTACTTCTCTAATCAGGACCGTCCTGACTTTATAATTTCAAGACGTCCAACCACAGCGACACATTCACAGTGGGCCTACAGCCCCACATTAACAAATACCAATACCCAATATGAATGTGTGGCTGTGGTTAGACGTCCTTAACGTATAATTTCAGGACGTCCTTACTAGAGGACCATCCTATATCTATCTATCTATCTATCTATCTCTCTAGTATTTATGTAACTGCCCCTCCTCTTCCTTAATGTGTGAGCTTTCATTTGCTAGTGGATATGTGCAGTACTATTCTTATGATTTGCATAACTCAGAAGGATGTTATAATTGATTTACTGTTTGACTTTCCAGGTGGTGCCTACAGTATACACTAGCATCAGAGGTTACAACATTCAGTCAAATCAGGTATTAAAATGTTATACATATTGGCTCTGAGTGTTTTTCTTTATTTATGAAACCGTGCCCTGAGATGCACCAGCATTGGTACTCTTCAGTATTCTGTGACAGAGCACTTCAGGAGTTCAGAATTTGGCCGCCCGGAATCTCATCCTGGAGTTTTCTTCTTTTACGATTTATCTCCAATTAAGGTGCATTCCTTTCTCAAACATTTAACAAGCTAATTAAATGTTGGACTGGAATATTTTATGATCATATGGGTGCTTCATCTGCCTTTAATGAAAGTCTTTCCCTTTCCCTTTTCCTTTTCCTTTTCCTGTTATATTCCTTTGCTTTTTTATTCAAAAATAAATGTTTCATATTATATTAACTTTTTTCTTCATTACTAGAGACTTAGATAGCAAATAAAAAATTATATGCACGTCAAGTGAATCAGTAAAATACATGATAAACAGTATCTTATAAAATATATATATAAAGACCATTTAAAAATTACTAGAAACCTAAAACTAAAAAAAAAAAGAAGTTTATAGTAAAATTGTTTTCATTTATTTACTAAAAAATGAATTTGGTGGCGGACATTCTTGACAAGTTGGAAGAGAAACAAAGGAAAGTTTCAGACATGACCTCACAGGATGGGTGCCTTTTGTTACTACAATTGTACTCATCTGATTTATTTTTCATATTTACATTTTTTTCAGGTGACTTTTAAAGAAGAGCATATTTCGTTCTTACACTTCCTGACAAATATTTGTGCAATAATTGGAGGTAATATCATCTCTTTCTTTCGCTCTCTCTCAAAATGTACAGATGGAACAGTTCATGGAACCATACTTGATTGTATTTCAGGTACTTTTGCAATGGCCGGAATAATAGATGCATTTATATATCATGGTCAGAAAACAATCAAGAAGAAGATGGAAATCGGCAAATTCGGATAATGATTCTAATCTAGCATTGTCTTTAGTAATTGGTTTTCCGGAAAGTTATTCGAATGGTAGAAATTAAGTTCATATTTTTTCTAGTATTAATGCTGGGTTGTAATGCCTATGTATTCTACAAGTTGTAATTTGAATTTATCATCAGTGGCTTAATCTTTGTTTCCCAGTTTAGACTGATAATTCACCTTTTTTTTTTCTTTTTAAATTTTGATATTGTTGTATACAGAGTACAGACTACATATTACAGTATGCTGAGGTTATTTGCAGTTCTCCCATTTTTTTAGAGCTGAAGTTTGCTAGGACAGATCATGATTTTCATAGCGACTCCCGCAATTAGGGGAGGGGTCTCCCTATACTTAACTGTCGATACGTAAAGTGTAACCACAAATGTGGTGGAGGTGCACACCAATTGCTTATATTAACAGTGTGCACGGGATATTGCACTAGGGCACCCTAACTTTATGCAATATGTTAACAATATCACGTCTGAAAAATTCAACACAAAAGTACCGTATCGGTAGTCCAGTAAACCTTAGCGATAACCGTGGACTAATCTAATATTATGATTTATGAAATGTCAATTACAATTCTTGGTTAACTATTTTAAATTATTATATTATCAAATGTATTTCACAGAAAAAAAAAATCAGATTTAAAACACAACTCTTCTTCAACAGAGCTAAATGAGGGGAGAAAACGGTGAGGACAATCCCTTGCTTGCCGTATATACTAAATTTTACATTTAAGTGTGGTTACAAGTGGTGAAAAATCAGTTTTCAAAACAAATATATATATATCTTTGACATGTGTAAAACGGCTCTGTCAAAAAATGGCGTCGCTGTCGGGAATCGGCATTTAGAATAGTTGATTTGTTATTTATCTTTGTAGTTAGATTTTCTTGGTAGTATAGTGTGCCATTTAACATTTTCGTTATTTTTAGATTTCCAAATGTTCTTTTTGTTTTTCAGGCTCTTAGGTTTATGCACGGAAGGCATTCATTAAGAGGAACTTTACATACAGCATTAGACAATATCAATCGTGTGGGTAGGATCGTATGACAACTTGAAGAAGCTACTCCACACACTCAAAGGATGGAGAACCAAGCACCTTGTGAAGCTCCTACTAACCAAGGTCAAAGGATGACCATAGGGGAATATGCCTTGCCTACTATTGGAAACCAACCTTCTCCAATAGTGTTGGATGCCATGTCAAGGAGATACGAGCTGAAAAGCATTATAAAAGGCCCTTTAGAGGTGAGTTCTTGGGTGGTTTGGAGCTCACAGGTCGTGGAAGAGGTGCTTTGCACAAAAGAAGATAGGGGTATTTATATGTATATAGGATTATGGCACGAAGTTCTATGTTTACTGAGCTGGAAATCGTATGCACGGTACGCATGCATGGTACACTTTGATGCATCGAACCGCGACAACTCAATAGAATACTTATGCTGTACGTCTTTCACTGTACACTTAAATGAAACCAACTGCGGCAAGTCTCTAAAATGGATTCGTTCTACATTTCGCGGTATGCTTTGATGTATCAAACCTCGGCACTTCTCTGGAATGGATTCACAGTTCAGCTTTGATTGTTGTGTGGTACACTTTGACGATGCATACCGTGCATGGCCTTCAAATCCTCTTTTTCACTCCAATTTTTCCCAACTTTGCTTCAATACTCTTGAAATGCTAAAATGACCTGCTGATGGAAACAAGTGGCAGACTCCTTGAAGTGGCTTGTGATGCATCTAATATTGGAATTGGGGGTATACTAAGTCAAGAGAGGCATCCTATTACTTTTTTCAGTGAAAAGCTTAATGAGGCAAAGCAAAGGTACTCCACATATGACAGATAATTTTATGCAGTAGTCCAAGCTTTGCGCTACTGGCGTCATTATCTTCTTCCACAAGAGTTTGTTCTGTATTTTGATCACCGAGCTCTACAGTACATTAATTCTTAAAAAAAAAAAAATGAGTCATTGACATGGGAAATGGGTTTCCTTCTTACATGAATATTCTTTTGTAATTAAGCACAAGTATGGTGTTGAGAACAAAACAGCTGATGCACTTAGTTGAGTGGTGTACATTCTTTCTTCTATGGCTATACAAGTGATAGGGTTTGAATCACTCAAGAGATATTATCCTTCCTGCAAAGATTTCAGTATTATTTATGCTACTCTAAAGGCTGGACAGCATGGGGAATACCATAATTTTTTGCTACATAATGACTATCTCTTTAAGTGGACCCGACTTTGTTTACCTAATACATTACTTCGTGAATAGGTGATATGTGAGTTACATGCTGGAGGGGCAGCATGTCATTTTGGAAGAGATAAAACCATTGCAATGGTTGAGGATCGTTTCTATTGGCCTAGTTAAATAAAAGAAGACGTGGCTAAGGCTGTTTCAAGGTGCCGCACATGTCAATTATCTAAAGGAAGAAAGAAAAATACGGGCTTGTATATGCCACTTCCTGTTCCACATGAACCATGGCAAGATCTGAGCATGAATTTTGTCTTGGGCTTACCAAGAACTGTCAGAGGACATGATTCAATATTTGTGGTGGTAGATCGTTTTTTAAAAATTGCACATTTTATCCCATGCTCGAAAACTTCAAACGTTGTCCACATTGCTAAGCTCTTCTTTAAAGAAATTGTCCGTCTTCATGGTTTGCCAACAACAATTGTCTCCAATCGAGATGTGAAATTCACAAGCTACTTTTGGCAAACTTTGTGGAAGATATTAAATATAAAGCTGAAGTTTTCTTCTTCTTTTCACCCTCAAACTGACGGTCAAACAGAAGTTGTCAATAGAAGTTTGGGTGAATTGCTTCACTGCCTGGTTAGAGAACATGTTACCACCTAGGATCAGATTCTTCCTATGGATGAATTTGCATATAGTAGTTCTGTTAATAGATCTACAAGACAAAGTTCTTTTGAGATTGTGACTAGCTTGCTTCATAAAAAGCCAATTGATCTAGTTCCTTTACCAATAGAGGCACGACCAAGTGTGGACGATAATGCTATTAGTAAGCACATACAGGAAATACATGATGATGTTCGACGAAAAATCGTTATGAGCAATGACAGATACAAGACACATGCTAATTTGAAAAGAAAGTTTGTTGAATTCAATAAATGTGACATGGTTATGGTACGTATAAGGCCTGAACGTTATCCTAAATGTGTTTATAAAAAGCTCCACTCAAGAAATGCTAGTCCATACAAAATTTTGAAGAAAATAAGCTCTAATGCTTATGTCGTTGATTTACCAGCAGATATGGGCATTAGTAACATCTTTAACATTGAAGATCTTACCTTGTATTATGGACATGAAGATGTTGTAGCAAGTAATGAATAAAATGCTCGTCTTCCACCAACCCCAAGATTGAAAGAAGAAATTGAAGATGTAATTGACCATCAAATTGTTTCAACAAAGGAAGGTGGTTGTCAAAAATATCCGATCAAATGGAAAGCAAGACCTCTTTCAAAATGTACATGGATTACAGATGAAAAATTTCAACTACTGAATCATGATCTCTATGAGATTCTATGCTTTTAACTCACCAGGGTCGAGTCTTTCTAAGCCAAGGGGAGTTGATGGAGACAAGTGGTAGACTCCTTTAAGAGTTTATAAACGTAAAAACAAAGAATCCAAGCCCAAACTTTAATTTGGCATAATGATTGGCCTACTTGGGATTTTATGTGATCAGCCTAACAAGTTTGTATCCATAATTGTCTAAGAAGTTAAAAAGAGTCTATATACCTCTATAAATAATCATGGAAGTTGAACTACTGGGCAATGAATAATTAATCAAGAAAATTTTCAGCTTTTACAACTAAGATTGTGTGATTCAATCAATTAGCCTAAGGTGTGATGCCAAGGGTTTCTTAGGTGAGATGCCTAAGTAATTTTATTAGTTCATTATTTACTCTTTTACACCACCATCTATTCAATCCATCATTTTAACCTAACAACAAACCATCAACAATCTATCTATGTGCTGTATCACCTGCACAAGCTTATTTCAACCGTTAAACACTCGATTTTTTCCCAAGAAACGAGTTCAAATTAATAGGAAATGGGGGCTACACCAAGTGTAGAAATGGAACTATCATAGATGCCCTTTAGTCGTGTTCTTACAGTTGTCCAGTCTATAAGTATCAAGGTACCAAGATTGGATAGAATCAAATCAGAATATTCCCCAGGCTTTGGAATTATATTCCAAGAAATTTTGGATAGCAATCGTTGAGACCATGTAGAGTTTGTCATTAAGGATGGTTATCTTTTCTGTGGTTCCCACCTATGTCTCCCTCACACTTCCCTTCAAGAATTTTTAGTTTGGGAAATGCATGCTGGTGGGTTAGCTGTTCATTTGGGCCGTGATAATACCATAGCTTTTGTCGAAGATAAATTTTACTAGCCTTCAGTGAAACGTGATGTTGTTAGGATAGTTTCCCAGTGTAGAACTTGTCACTTAGCTAAGGCAAGAAAACATAACACCAGTCTTTATACCCCCATTGCATGTTCCCATCACCCCTTAGAGAGATTTGAAAAGAACACCGGTCTTGTTCACGGCATTTCCCCTCGTCAACCTATTGACCTTGCACCATTACCACTTGAATCATATTCTTCTGAATTTGCTACTGATTTTGCCACTCATATGTGTGACTTACATACTAAAGTGTGCTGCCAAATTGCATTAAGTAATGATATCTATAAATTGGCTGATGATGTGCATTGTAGACCTTTAGAGTTTGGTGAAGGTGACTTTGTTATGGTTTGCATATGTCCTACCCGTTTTCCCCCACATTCTGTAAAAACAATTGCATGCTCAAGCTATTGAGCCATATCGTGTACTCAAACGACTTGGATTTAATGCTTATTTACTAGATTTGCAAACTAATTTAACCATTAGTCTGATGTCTAATGTGGCAGACTTGTATCCTTACCGGGGGTACTTTCGATCCTCTCGTTATTTCTTTTGATGTCTCTGTAGATCCTTCTAGTAGCTTGTTGCCTTTCCTTCTACATGTTGCAAACAATCATGTCGATCGGGTTGAGCAAATTTTGGATGATTGCCTTGTTACCTCTACTCATGGTGGTTGTCGATAATTCTTGGTTCATTGGTATGGACGTTCTTCGACCGAAGACACTTGGATTTCAGAGTTTAAGATTTGTGGTTTTGCTCTGTCCTTGTTGGAGGATTATTTGCAACACCACTCGCCGAAGACGAGTTCTTTTCAACTAGGAAAGAATAATAAGAATGTAGTTAAGGATTTGAGAACTTACGTTAGGCGTAAATTTACGAAAAATTGTTAGTAAGTTGGGGATAATCCCAGTTGTTTATTTATTTTAAGGTTATTATCTCTTTTAGAGATAATTGAGTCTAGTTATTATCTTTGAGTAGTTTGTTATTATCAGAACTTATTGTTACTATCTCTTTGTATTTGACAATTATAAAAGACCCTTTCAAAGCCTTTTATAGGGTTAGACTTAATGAATGAATAAAGAATAATTGTTTTTTTTTTTTTTTTCAATCCCCTTTCTCTGTTTCTCTTATGGTTCTACATCACTTATATAGTGTGGTTTATCGGGTCAAACCGGTTTTGGATATCCAAAACTGAACTGAACCGAAAACTATTTGGTTTTCCAAAATTCAAACCAGTTTGAATCGAATAAAATATGCGAACTGAACCAAACACCATTTTTTTGGTTCAGTTCGAATTGGTTTAGTTTGATTTCGAACTTTGTACCCACCCCTAAACACAGCCATGCCATCCAAACTTAACTGAACAACTCTTGACTGAGACTCATTTATCATTCTCTCACTATCTGCCAAGCCATTATCTAATACACCACAAATGGATTGTGTTATTGATATCAAATGCTAGATCGAGTATCAATACAGATAAACTCTCTCCGATGTAGTTTGCAGAATTTTAAAATTTTTCTTTCCAATTTTTTTTTTCTCATTTTGCTTTGTTCGGTACAAAAATAAAAGTTTTGTATGGTTCTAGAAACGAAATCAAGACAGAGAAGAGTTGATGAAGAATAAATATAAAGAAAGAACAATATATGATGACAAGTTACAGATGAAAAAGAAATGGAAAGGGTGAGAAGAGTTCTTGTAGGGCTCTAGACATTGCACCTCTCCCACTTGACCCGACTCATTGCTGACGTTCTCAAGACAATGCACCTGACCCACTTGGCTTTTATCCTTGCTGACATTCAGGTTGCGGCCACCAGAGAGGCTTTCCGATAGATTTTAATCCTAATCCCTTCCATTGAGTTCCCGATCTCCAGTTGCCTTGATCTGCTCTGTTATAAGAGGAGCCACCCTGATTACCCCAACTCTGCCTCTTAAAGGGTCTGTTTCGATGGTTGAATCGCTTGGGAGGGCTCTCTATTCTGAGCCAAACATTCAGTCTTGCCATAGCTTCAATTGTAGCCTCTTTGCCCTCTTCAGGTTCTTTGCATTCATTGAACGAGTGACCTAGTCTGCTGCACTTGAAACAGTAATCTTGCAGCCTTTCGTATCTAAGGAGCATAGTTGTTATCTTTCCCGTTCCGAGTAAATAAACTCTCAGGCTTCTCATAAGAGGTTCTTTAGTAGAGATAACAACTTTGACTCTAATAAAAAGGCCACCCATATTTTTAGCAGCTAAGAGATCTACCTCCTTTACTTTGCCGATCATAGTACCTAGGAAGACACCCATATCCTCTATCATACACATGAGAGATAGGTTGTGGATTTGAACCCAAATTTTTACTGTATTAAATTTCATGTGTGCTATGTCCCCTGTTCCAGTGGGTTCTTCAAGAGCAGTTATAGCTCTGTCAAAGGTCCAAGGACCACTTGATTGTAGAGGTGGCACGGTTCCGGTCCGGTTCCGGTTTCGGTTCGAAACCGGCGGTTCCGATTCCACGGTTTAGTGGAACCGGAACCGGAACCGGAACCGGAATCGGTTTGAACCGGTTCCGGTTCCGGTTCTACAGGAACCGGCGGTTTTGAACCGGATTTTTTTTTTTTTCAACAAATGACAAATAAAATAAAATTAAAATAAAATAAAATATATAAATGAAATATATAAATGACAAATTACAAAATTAAATTAAATTATAAAATAAAATTACAAATGACAAAAGAAAAAGAAAAATGGGTTCTTATGGGTTCTTGAACCATGGTTGCAAAAGAACCATGATAACACCCTAACCAATGAAACCACATTCAATTCTAGTATAATAATTGAAACAAAAACTATAAGTAGTATAAAGATTTATTTTAAAACGTGTCCATTTACACGAGGCCTGACTTTAAAGTAATTCTCCGAACCAAGATGGGCACGGGTGTGGTGTCAGATCGAGAGGAAAAGGTTTCTTACTAGGTTTAAACGAGGTTCGAAATAGACACGACACTTAAAAACACTTTTTTTTTTGATGAAAAAGGGGTTTTTGGGGCTCGAAAAGTGGGCACAAGCCCCTTGAACTTGCTCCCATTGGATTCCTTGCATCATTCTATGCGATTTCAAAAAAAAAATCACCCAATTCGGACATCCGAGCACAAAGTTATGGCCTTTCAAAGTTTAAGGCATATATACAAATTTTTTTACCGCAATTTTTTTTTTTTTGAGGCAAATTTTTTCTATTCTCTCGTTGTCAACGGCAATTTTTCTACTAAGAGTTTGACACTTTGTGTTCTCTATTCCGTTCAATACTCATTGTTTACCAAAGCTGAATACCGTCTTCAAAACAATTACAAAATGAAATAAATATTAAAAACCTTGGAAACTTGGAGACTTGAGAGTGTTGGAGAGAAATTAGAATTAGAGGATTGAGAAGAAATTGGTGTGAGGAAAAATGAAAGGGGGGGGTGGTATTTATAGAAAAAAAAAAAAAAAAAATTGTGTAAACCGACGGTTCGAACCAGAACCGGAACAGGCGGTTCCAATCCGGTTCGAACCGCCGGTTCGACCAAATCATAGAACCGGAACCGAAATCGGAACCGGAACCGAAATCGGAACCGGAACCGACCTCCCCGGTTCAGGTTTCGGTTCCAGTTTTTTTGGTTTCGGTTTCGGCCGGCTCCGACGGTTCCAACCGGAACCGTGCCGGGTCTACTTGATTGTACTAACCTCTTATCTGCTAAGTTTTTGAAATGAAAAGCAAAAACATTCCTTTCTAAAGCCTCAATATCCACTCCTTCACTGACTCTCTAGATTGAAGTCATAACATTAATGAACGCTTCCTTATTTACTATCTTGGTAGTTAAAACCTTACCTACCAGACATAGAGCTAATACCCTCTCCCCTTTTTCTTTAAGGTTGACATCTAGAGTTCCCACCGACCGTTTTTTTTCTCTAATGGATAGAGCATTGTAAAGAAGTTCTAAATCACTTGAAATCATCTTCAAAAACCTAAGACTAGTTCACAACTCTCACCTTAGATTTCAAAGAAAACTAAGAGAGAGACTTTTTTTTTTTTTTTTTAGTCAACTTCATAGCAAGAAAGGAAAATCTGATTCAGGAGAAAAAGGAAGCCAGGAAGGGGAAAAAAAGGGAAACAACAGGTGAGTAAATTGCCAGTTTATTAGCCCATTTTATTGGGCCCAACTGGAGAGACAGCCCAATTGCAACACATGAATGAGGATAAGCTTCCTGATTTGGGCCCAACTGGAGAGTCAATAAATCTCATGAGTGTTGATCAGTTTATTAGTTCGAGCCCGCTTGGTGTTTAAGACCATCACATCAAGCCCACAGATCCTAAATCCTATAGCCAATCCTACAACATCTGGAAAATCTCTCAAAAAGATTCACACCACTGCAGAGTGGAAAAGAGCAGCTCGAAATAAGGGAGACATCTCTAATTTGGGGGAAAATTCTTCTCTAGGTAAAAGAGGGTCTATAGAACTAAGGGAAGACAGTCAATCTGCAATAAAGAGAGTCAAGGGAGGGATAATGGAGTGTGAAACTGGTAGTATTAGGCAGAAGAGCAAGTTAAAGTTTCTGAGTTCTGTAATTTCAGTCTCAGCATAGAAGAAGAAGAAGATGAAGTTGGGGGGTCTACCGCTTTGGAAGTTCAGGTTCAAGAAGATACACAACAAATGGTTCTACAATCCAAGTCAGTTACCTCCTAAGGGGTTTTGTCTCTAGATTATGACTTTCCATCGACCGACCGGTCTCTACCGGTCCGTCGGGTCCAATGAAACTCCTTGTCTGGAATGCCTGGGGCTAGGTAGTGCTCAGGCGTTCAACATCGTGCTAACGCATAAACATGAATGGAAATAAGATATAATCTTTCTAATGGAAACTAGATGTCAGCATGAGAAATTGGAGATGTGGAAAATCAAATTAGGTTACAATTCCAAATTAGTCGTTAACTGTGTAGTTAAATCTGGTGGTCTTTGTATGTATTGGGCTAATGGTACTTTGGTTGATCTTTTAACTTATTCTCATGATCACATAGATGTCAGGATTATGCACAGTTCTAATCAGAGTTGGAGGTTTACTGGGTTCTATGTGCACCCAATTTAGGCCCAAAGGAAGCATTCTTGGACTCTTCTAAAGCGGCTTTCAGGCATGAATAACCTTCTCTAGGTTTGTATGGGTGGCTTCAATGAATTTTTTTGGGACAATGAGAAGTCCAGTGGCTTTGTTAAAAAGTGGAGAGATTTCACTAATTTTAGAGAAGCTGTCAATGATTGCAGTCTGGAAGACATGGGTTTTAGGGGTCCAAAATTTACGTGGAGCAACAAACGTGAGGGAGTGGCTCACATTCTTGAAAGGCTTGATAAAG
This sequence comes from Acer saccharum, assembly GCA_030490815.1. Taxonomy (NCBI): domain Eukaryota; kingdom Viridiplantae; phylum Streptophyta; class Magnoliopsida; order Sapindales; family Sapindaceae; genus Acer; species Acer saccharum. The sequence continues at coordinate 16,289,898 of CM059874.1, forward strand.
GATTATGCAACAGAGGCTGGAAAAATATGTTCCCTAAGCACCTAGATTTTGGGGCTCGGACCACCGTCCGATGTTGTTAGACTTTAGAGACAAGCCTTATCCGAACCACTCTATCAACACTACTAAAAGATGGTTCTTCTTTGAAGATTGCTGGGCTGAAGAGGAAGATTGTAAGAAGTTTATCTCATCGGTTTGGGATAGCGGTGATAACAATGGGAATTTACAGGAGGTTCTTAGCCATTGCTACTAGTGGGGAGAAGTTGGATGCTTGGAATGGCCAGAAACGTCAGAAGCAGCGCCTGAACATAAATAAAAACATGGAAATCCTCAAAGAAGCTAATGCAAAGGATGTCAACTACAACTGGAATTACATCAGAAAAATTAAGAACAAGCTAGATAATGCTTTGACTATTGAAGAGAACTACTGGCGTCAAAGGGCCAAAGCCGATTGGATGACTAAAGGTGATCGTAATTCGCGTTACTTCCTCGCCAAAGCATCGGGCAGGAGAGCCCGAAATAGAATGAGGGGTTTAATGGATGATAGTGGCGTCTGGAAGGATTCCAAGGATGAGCTAGTTCAAATCACCTATAATTACTTCACTGGTCTCTTCTCTTCGAGCCATCCTAGCACTCAGGACCTGGATAAGATTTCTAGGAATGTGAAGGCTAAATTATCTGAGCATATGGTTAGTTACTTGAAAGCGAAATTTACTGAGGCTGATGTTCATAAAGTTGTTTTTGATATGAACCCTCTAAAGGCTCCTGGGCCAGATGGTCTTTCAGCAGGGTTCTATCAAAAATTCTGGGAGAAAATTAGCAAAGGCATTACGAAGTGTTGTTTAAAGATCTTAAATGAGAAAGGAGTAGTGAGCGACATCAACAATACTGTCATCTCCTTAATTCCGAAGATGCAGTCGCCTGTCTTGATTTCAGATTATTTACCCATTAGCCTTTGCAATGTTATCTACAAAATCATTGCAAAGGCTATTAGCAACCGTTTCAGATATGTTCTCAGTGGGGTGATTTCTGAGGAACAATGCACTTTTATTCTAGGGCGCCTCATTTCCGACAATACTATAGTTGGATTTGAATGTCTCCATAATATCAAGATGAGGAAAAGGAAGCACGGTTCGATGGCCTTAAAATTAGATATGTCTAAAGCTTTTGATAGGATAGAGTGAGATTTTGTGGGTAGAATGATGATAAGCATGGGGTTTCCGATCAGCTGGGTCAATCTGATCTAACGATGCATCTCCACGGTCAGTTATTCTTTCCTGATTAATGGGGAGATTCACGGCAACATCACTCAATCTAGGGGCCTAAGACAGGGAGACCCGATGTCCCTGTATCTCTTCATTATCTGTGATGAGGGGCTTTCGTGCTTATTGAAATCAGCGCAAGAAAAAGGTAACATTGATGGCTTTAAGTGCAGCATGAAAGGGCCAGCTGTGACCCACCTATTCTTCGCAAACGATAGTCTAATTTTCTCCAAAGTTGATAGTAAAAACTGTTTGGCCATCCGGGAAATGTTGGGGCAGTATGGGAAAGCTTCGGGTCAGGTAATCAATTTCAATAAGTTAGCCATGTGCGTTAGCCCTTCTATCTCTAAGTCTGAGGGAAAACGATTGGCGGTCATAGCTGGTGTCAATTTTGTTGAATGCCACGAAAGGTATTTGAGTTTGCCTTGCTTTACTGGCAGAAGTAAGAGGTTGGTTTTTGTTGACATTGCTGACAAAGTTTGGAACATGTTGAAAGGTTGGGGAGAGGAACTCCTGTCTATTGGAGGAAATGACATCCTTATCAAGTCTGTCTTGCAATCGCTTCCAGCTTATGCTATGGGTATCTTTAAGCTCTCTCAGGGTCTTATTAAAGAAATATAAAGACTTTGTGCTAGATTTTGGTGGGGGAGCACCTCGGTTAAGCATAAGATGGATTGGTGTACCTGGAGCAAGCTGTGTTCTGATAAGGAAGCCGGAGGGTTGGGTTTTCAGAATTTGAATAACTTTAATAGGGCTCTCTTAGCCAAGCAGGGTTGGAGAATTTTAAAAAATCCGAATTCGCTCGCTGCCAGGGTCTTGAAGGGATGCTATTTCAGAGATTCTTCTTTTATGGAAGCCACTGATCCTACTTCTAGCTCTTTCGTTTGGAAAAGTATTATTTGGGGTAGGCAAATCCTTAACTATGGCACACGTTGGAGAATAGGAAATGGCTCCTCTATTTTTATTTACAAAGACAAGTGGCTGCCTAGGTCTGCTAATTTTAAACCCCATTCTTGGTTTAGATGCCACTGTGGACAGTATTTTTACTCCCTCAAGAGATTGGGACACCCATCGTATTAGGCTCCTTTTTGTCAAAGATGATGCTGATGAGATTTTAAGTATTCCAGTTGGTTCTGGTAATTATATTGATACATTGATTTGGCACTACAATATCGATGGTAATTACTCAGTTAATAGCGGTTACAAGGCTGGTCAGAATCTGGCTGCTACCCCGAGCTCTTCGCACACTAGTGGCAATGCTAGCTGGTGGAAGTCCCTTTGGAAGACCCGCATTCCTCTAAAAGTCAATATTTTCATCTAGAAGGCTTGGCACAATTGGATTCCGACCAGAGCTAATTTGGCAAAAAGAGGAATTGATATTGATGGGAGCTGTCCGCGTTGTCACTTGGAGTAAGAGTCCACGTTGCATGCCCTTTGGAACTGCAGGAAGCTGAGTCACAACCATAGAGACTGGGAGGAGCTCCACCCTGGTTCGTGTGGTACCTTCTCTAATTTCATGGACTTTATTTTCAATAACTATAGGAATTTAAGCAGTGAGGACCTTGGATTGATCTGTACTATGATCTGGAGAATTTGGTTTGTTAGGAACTCCTTGCCCTTTAATTCCAAGAAGCCTGACTTTCTTTGTTCGATTGATTGGTGTAAGTCCTTTTTGCTGAATTACAACAGAAGACCAGATAAGGCTTCTTTGCCTCCTTGTTCCTCTGTTCCCATGGTTTTTAATTGGTCCCCTCCTATTCAGAATTCCTTCAAGATCAATTGCAGAGTCGTTACTGATTTCGCAAACAGAAGCATTGGTTTAGGCATTATTATTATGAATTACTATGGTGATGTTCTGTCTTCCTGCAGTTTTTTTCAGGACTCTAGAATGGATTTTAAGTCTACTAATGTTGTTGCTATTCTTAAAGGTTTCCAACTGGGAAAGCATAGTGGTCTTTCTCCTTTTTGTGTTGAGTCTGATGTTGATAATGTGGTGAATTTGGTAAATCTTAGGAACCATGCTAACTCTGGCTATGGCAACATTGTCAATGATATTCTTGATATCATGCAGGAGTTGGGCCATTCTTCTGTCCTTGCTGGTAAGAAAGGGACGAACAAGCACGCCGTCACGCTGGCTAAACAGGCTCTTTCGCGGAAATCTAATCTTGTTTGGAGGAGGCCTCGCCGTTGATTTCTTTTACTGTTTTGTTTCCTTTTTTTGCTCTTCCCCTGTTTCTAGGGTGTTTGTTGCTCTGTTTCTGCTCATTGGAGCTGTCAAAAAAAAAAAAAAAAAAGGGTGAGAAGAGAGAAAAAATCTTGATTGACGTGAGAGTGAAGAAGAAATGAGAAAAAAAAATTGACTTTGTTTATAAAAAGTTATCTTGATTGGAGTGAATTTGAAAAGCTATCTAACTATTTATAAATGTGGCCTTTTATTTTAAATTTTAAAACTGAATAAACCGAACCGATTTTAAACATTTCAGTTCAGTTTGGTTTGTTAAATTGAAAACTGGAAAATTTTCGGTTAGGTTCGGTTTTGACCAAAACCGAACCGAATCGAGGTATGCCCACCCCTAACTGGCATGGCCAATTGCATCTTTTTTAACAATGAATTTCTGTCTATGACTTGTAATACAGAATGGCATGGAAAACTTTCTTGTTCAGAAATTAATGATTGGGGTGTTGGGAAAATTCTTTTCTAAAACCAATTTACGTAGAGGAAAGTAAAATAAAAACGGCTTAAAAAAATTTCGAGCAAGGATCGAATTCATTGAACAAACATTAAATCAAAAACTAAATAGATTGGTACCTTTAATGTGTGTATCAACCTCTTGATCTTTCAAACCTTGCCCCAAATCCGCAACATGTGCTCGTGGAAATTTTTCTGATCCAATCATCAGGTACTAAAATGGGTATAACGTTATCGAGAAAACTCATAATCATGAACCCTAAATTTTTTCAAAAACTAGACTTCTGGGGCCTTTCGAATATATGAAGATCATAACCCAGTTCAATTTGTAGAGGAAGTTTTGACCTCTGCAAGTTAAATATTCTGCACAGTTCTTTTGTGTGTATCAACCGCTTGATTTTCCAATCTTTACACGAATGTGAATTGCCTAGAAGTGTGTGCTTCTTATTCCTTGAATTAATACTCCTCCAAACTCTTGAGAAAAAGATTAGATCTCATGAAAAGAATAATTGATTTACTCTTGTGTATGTATCAAACCAATAAGAATAATTAGTTGATTATTCTTCAACCTCTTTCTTCAAATAATACAATCTATTTACAGCATTCAAGAAAAGAAATTTGAATCTTTATTGGATACTATGATTTACAATTTTAATCTTATTAAAATTTTATTTAAATAAATCTTTATTTAATTATGACTATAATAATTTAATATTATAGTCCTACTACGATTCACATTTTCCATTTGCTTTACATGTAATTACTTAATTATAATCTCTATTTATCATTCCAGTTAATGCTACTAGTCCTTTTATGTTAATAAATGGTTATTTTGATTGGAATGTTGGTAAGAAAAAACCATTTTGATGATGAACCATATGGAACCGATACTATATATATAGAGAGAATTTTTCTATTGTCTATTCGTCCTGATATAAAATATATCATGACGAAAAATATGGACCATTAGATTTACATACTTTGACTTAAAGTGTATGTATTTGTCAAATCTTCTCCATTATCTATGGTTCACATTCTTCGTCTTGATATATTTTATATATATATAGACATATGGTCTTTCTCTAGTCAGATTCAATTTTGAACTTTTTATTTATCATGCATTGTAATTGAACTTTTATTGCCTTTTCAAGTTATCTGATTATAAATTCATTAAAATTATATACGGTGTTTAGACTTTTTGACTTCTACACGTATGTGGAGTTTTATACTGTTGATAGTCAATATCATGTGAGAAAAATACAACTTAAATCCTTGGAATGAATGAATTTCATTCTCTCTCTGTATATCTCTCCCTCCCCCTCCCCCTCCCCCTCCCCCTCCCCCTCTTCCTTAATGTACTATTCTTATAATTTACTGTTTTACTTTCCAGGTGTGCCTACAGTATACAGAGGCTACCAATTACCAATGCTGTTTGCCCTGAGTTGCTGAGATGCACCAGCATCTCGGTAATTGGTAATTGGTAATTTGGTACTCTTGGGGTACTATGTGACAGAGCACTTTAGGATTTTAAAATTTGGTCGCCCGGAATCTCATCACGGAGTTTCCTTCTTTTATGATTTATCTCCGACTAACGTTCAATCCTTTCTCAAACATTTAACAAGCTACCCATTTTATCAATTTTTCTCTTGTAATTACACAATATAGCCATATTTATAGCATATTATGATTTATAGCTATATTAAAAAAAAAGACATATTTATAGCATATTAATACACATCACCACACTTTTACCACGTGTATTATTATAATTAAAGTTATGTTACTTATATGGCAAAAGTGTGGTGATGTGTATTAATATACTATATATGTCTATTATGTGCCTACCAAAGAAAAACGGCCTCTTTTACTCCCTTTAAGTGATATTAATATTTGATTGTATTTCAGATACTTTTGCAATGGTCGGAATAATAGATGCATTTATATATTATGGTCAGAGAACACTCAAGAAGATGGAAATCGGCAATTCTAGATAATGATTCTAATCTAGCAATGCCTTTGGTAATTGGTTTTTCGGAAAGTTATTCGGATGATAGAAATCAAGTTCATTTTTTTTTTTTTTTCAGTAATGTTGGGTTGTAAACTGATGCCTATGTATTCTACAAGTTGTAATTTGAATTTCTCATCAGCAGCTTAATTTTTGTTTTCCCTTAGACTGATAATTCACTTTTATTATTATTTTTTTTATTTTTTATTTTGATGTTGTTGTGTCCTTGTGTACAGACTATAGTGCTTATATCAATCTCAACAGTTACCACAAAATGATGCAATTTTTCTCTCATGAGTACATAACTGTAAGCATATCTTGAGCATACTAATACACATCATCATACTTACACATGGTAAAAGTATGGTGATGTGTATTAATATGTTCAAGATATACTCAAAGTGTGTGTTCATGAGAGAAAGAAAAATTGTAAAATGATGGGCATGTTTTTCAGTGTTGTGGATTGATAAATGTAGGTAGGTAGGGTAATATGGGTAGGGTATTAATGTATATCTATGTCCAGATTGGTGATTCAAAGGCCCAAAATACAACTTGGATCACTCATTTGTAGTGAATGATACATGAAACAAAAGCTCTAGTACAATTAGCTAAGTTAGTAATGGTATATTAACCTTATTAGCTAAGTTAGTAACCCCCATATTGCTATGTACATAAAGGACAAATTGTCACATCCTATATCGCTAGCAAATAAGGTCCATGACTTGTATATAAGACTTAGTCTCTCCTAATTAAGAATACGCGTTGGCCGCCATGAGTGAAAGACATTTGCCTAAACCCATGATTCAAAGCAAATCTGTGAGAGAGGGAGGTCTTTTAAAAGATTTTTTTTTTTATAAATTTTTCATTTTTTTTTTATTTTTAAAATTTGATCTCAACCATCCATCTTGTTCAAAGATGGATGGTGGAGATCTTTTTTTTCGTTTTTTGTTTTAAATTTTAAATTTTTTATTTTTATTAAATTAAGGGGTGTTAAACTTAACAATCAACCTGCCCCTTTAAAAACTCATGGTCAAACCTTAACAATAGAGAGGTGAGTGTCAATTTTCAATAAAGTTGTTTCAGGGTGTAAAAGGGCAAACCTCAAGGGAAATTGGTGTAATTTGTTCTTATATTAATATGGGCAAATTACACAAAATCTCATGTGTTTAGGTGTAATTACAATTGGCTAGAAATGTTTACTTGAAACTACACAAATCTCCCCTGTTGTCAATTGACTTCTATGAAAGCTAAATATTGACCGGTATTTTTGTACAAAATGTCTAAAATGCCCCCAATGAGATACGTTATCCATTATTTAAATAAGTTTTTAGAAAGAAAAAAAAAAAAAGGAAAGAAAGGAAAATATATAAAATGATTAATAAAATTAAAATAAAACAACTCTGTCATCAGGGGTTGTGCAATTTGCTTATTTATAGTGACCGTTTTTTCCTCGAAGATCCTCTCTTGAGTCTAAAAGAACCTCTTGAAAATATGAATTTTCTAATAGTATTTTTCTTTAAATAAAAATATATACAAATTTTAGTGTGGTTTTTATGAAAATTTCAACTAACTTCCTTATATTAATAAAATCTTTTTGACTTTGTAATTCAATAAAAATATTAATAAACATGAACACATTTGAAGTCACATAGCTCATGCATGATGCATACTCCTAACCTTTTGGGATTAGACATGCAGTAGAAAATTATAAGGCTTGTGCTATTGTTGTCACTTGTCACCCTACCAATATTCCAGTAGTTTTTGAACAATACTTTTCAAAAGTTTCCAGTAGTTAACATACACATACACTTATATCACCCAGAAGTTTTGTTTATAAGATGATGAAAACCGCAGAGTTGTTGGAGGGAAAATATTTACTATTGTAAAAATAATATACTGTTTAAATATATAAATCATAGTTAACGTGTACACAAATTGAGATATGAAAAATATACTACTTCGATCTTCTGGTCATCTAGTGCTAGGTTGAAAGAGAAGACATCATTTATTGAATGTTTCAAGTAATGTCGGAGGAGGGCATGCAGTGGTGCTGCATTTAACGCGCCTTTGCGCTTGCTAGTGGAGTAGGTCACCCCCACGATCGACATGCCCTTAAGTTATTATGGTGCATTGCATCTACTACTCTACTACTCTACTCATCTCACCTCTATATGGCTATAATAAGTTAAAACGTTTCTTTCTTTTAACAACAAGAACCCTTATAATTTTGTTAGGAATTTCTAAAACATCTCGTAGATCCTAATCTCACTAGGGGCCTGCCTCCCGATAGGCCTCTTACCCACAATGATGTACCGTCCAACATTGTTAATTTGATGGAAACGGCGATCATTCGATTTGTCAAGTTGCATTTCAGACCATCTTGTAGAGTCCAATCTCGCACCGCCTAACATTATTTGGTGATGAATGACACTCATCCAGCCTGTCGTTGGCATTGAATTCTATATTTAAGATTAAAAAAAAATTTAAAATATATATGAAATTAGGGAGTGCTTTGTAAAAAACCTAAATAAAAATGGTAAAGACACACGGGGCGCAAAAGGTGAGGTCGAGGAGGGGTCCTGTGAAATTGCAGAAGAGGTGGCAGGTGGGAAGGGAAGGAGGACACCTGTGAATCTGTTTATATAGGATGTGACAATGGTTATATTAACCTTATTAGCTAAGTTAGTACCACCCCACCCCCCCCCCCCCCCCCCCCCCCCCCCCCCATATTACTATGTACACAAAGGACAAATTGTCACATCCTATATCTCTAGTAAATAAGGTTAATGATCTATATATAAATCTTAGTCTTTCCTAACTAAGTATACGTGTTATGGGCCATGAGTGAAAAACGCTTGCATAAAGCCTATAATTCAAAGCAAATCTGTGAGTGAGGGAGGTCTTTTAAAAGATTATTTTATTTATTTATTTATTTATAAATTTTTCATTTTTTTCATTTTTTTTTTTTAAATTTGATCTCAACCATCCATCTTGGTCAAAGATGGATGGTGGAGATCTTTTTTTGTTTTTTGTTTTAAATTTTATTAAATTAAGGGGTGTTAAACTTAATAATCAACCTGCCCCTTTAAAAACTCATGGTCAAACCTTAACAATAGAGAAGTGAATGTCAATTTTCAATAAAGTTGTTTCAGAGTGTAAAAGGGTGAACCTCAAGGGAAATTGGTGTAATTTGCTCCTATATTAATATTGGCAAATTACACAAAATCTCATGCGTTTAGGTGTAATTACAATTGGATAGAAATTTTTACTTGAAACTACACAAATCTCCCCTACTGTCAATTGCTTTCTATGGAAGCTAAATAATGATCGGTATTTTTTTACAAAATGTCTAAAATGCCCCTAATGAGATACATTATCCATTATTTAAATAAGTTTTTAGAAGGAAAAAAAAAAAGGAAAGAAAGGAAAATATATAAAATGATTAATAAAATTAAAATAAAACAACTCTATCGTCAGGGGTGCAATTTGCTTATTTATAATGACCGTTTTTCCCTCGAGGATCCTCTCTTGAGTCTAAAAGAACCTCTTAAAAATATGAATTTTCTAATAGTATTTTTCTTAAAAGAAAATATATACAAATTTTAAGGTGGTTTTTATGAAAATTTCAACTAACTTCCTCATACTAATAGAATCTTTGTGACTTTGTAATTCAATAAAAATATCAAATAAACATGAACACTTTTGATGTCACATAAGCTCATGCATACTCCTAGCTAGACCTGGCAATGAATTGTGTTATTGCGAATTCGTGTCGTTTCGTGTTTGGGTCGTGTTAAAATTGCTCCACCCGAACCCAACCCATTATCTTAATGGGTTGAAATATACAAACCCAAAACCATTTGTTAAATTAATGGGTAATCCGACCCGGCCCGTTACAAAATATTATATTTGAGATTTATTAAAAAGTTAAAAATAAATAGTATTGAAGCGTGATCAAACACATGTAATCAAGTTCACTAGCTACTTTTAGATTTTTAGGGTTAGGGTTAAGGTTATAATATTGTGAAATAATTGATTTAGAGTTTTAGAGTTTTTAATTTAGAAATTTTTCCTCTTTCAAAAAAAGAAAAAAATTAGAAAATTTTAAAAAATTAATTAGTAAAATATATTCTTACCATAATTATAGAGATTTTTTTATATATATATAAATTCCATAATGTGACTATACAAAGATTTTTTTAATAACTTTCATAAACACATTAAAAAAAATCTTTATATTAATGGGCTATTGAATTAATGGTTTTTTTAAAGGTGAACCAAAAACCGACCCATTATATTTCGTGTTTTAATGGGTTGACCCATTAACAACCCGATCCGATAAACTTGACCCACCAATCGCTATTTTCGAATGGGTTTGGGTCGTGTTAATGGATCATGTAAAATTTTACTAGGTCTACTCCTAACCTGTGGGATAGGGCCGCGCCTACATGATTAGACATGCAGTAGAAAATTATAAGGCTTATGCTATTGTTGTCACCCTACAAATATTATCTTAACACCCTAGTCCAGTAGCTTTTGAACAACACTTTTCAAAAGTTTTCAACTTACACTTACTTATATCACCCAGAAGTTTTGTTTATAAGATGATGCAAAACCACAAAGTTGTTGGAGGAAAAATATTTACTATTGTAAAAATAATATACTGTTTAAATATAAATCATAGTTAACGTGTATACAAATTGAGATATGAAAAATATATATACTACTTCGATCTTCTGGTCATCTAGTGCTAGGTTGAAAGAGAAGACATCATTTATTGAATGTTTCAAGTAATGTCGGAGGAGGGCATGCAGTGGTGCTGCATTTAACGCGCCTTTGCGTTTGCTAGTGGAGTAGGTCACCCCCACGATCGACATACCCTTAAGTTATTATGGTGCATTGCATTTACTACTCTACTCATCTCACCTCTATATGGCTATAATAAGTTAAAACATTTCTTTCTTTGATAACAAGAACCCTTAACAATTTTGTTAGGAATTTCTAAAACATCTAGTAGATCCTAATCTCACTAGGGGCCTACCTCCCGATAGGCCTCCGACCTACAGTGATACACTGTCCAACATTGTTTGGTGGAAACGATGCCATTCGATTTGTCAAGTTGCATTTCAGATCATCTTGTAGAGCTCAATCTCGCACCACCTAACATTATTTGGTGATAAATGACACTCATCCAGTCTGTCGTTGGCATTGAATTCTATATTTAGGAGAATTTTTTTAAACAGTCTTTCTATTATTAGTTCGAACTGACAAAAGTTATATCAGTTCCTTATATGTGGGCCTCTGGATTTAAATACTTTGACTGACAAGTGCATACAGTCAAGTCAAAGTATTTTAATCCAATGGCCCACATGCAAGGAACTGATATAACTTTTGTCAGTTCGAACTGATAATAGAATTTCTATATTTAAAAAAAAATATATATATATATATATATATATATATGAAATTAGGGGGTGTTTTGTAAGAAAACCTAAATGAAAATGGTAAAGACACACGGGGCGCAAAAGGTGAGGTCGAGGAGGGGTCCTGCGAAATTGCAGAAGAGGTGGCAGGTGGGAAGGGAAGGAGGACACCTGTGAATCTGTGACAACAAACGGTAAAAAAGAAAGACCAGTCTTGTTTTATAACCTCTACTCTCTCTGTGTACTTTACTTGTAACTTGTAACTTGTAAGAAGATAATCCATCGTACCCTACTCTACTCTATTAACGACCGACCCTCTATAACTCTATTACCCTTTAGATAACACAACACAACCCCCCACTTTTTTAAAATTTCATTCTCTCTCTTTCCCTGGGTCCAACTCCAACCAAAAACCCTGATCAATAGCCATGGCTGGTGATGGTTACGTGACCAACAACAACCACACCACCACCACCACCGCCACCACCAATCCCAATTCCAATAACACTAAGAAACCAAAAGATAAGAAGAAGAAGAAGAAGCGCGGTGGTACCAAGAAGAAGATGACTCTTGAGCAGACTCTCGCTTTCAAATCCGTCAACGAATGGGTTTTTTTAGATCAGCCTAATTACAATACTAGTACTACTACTTCTGCTGCTGCTTGTGTTGTCGATGATTTCGGTGTCCAAAAGACTCTTGGCCGTGGTGGGGACAGAGTCGTCTTTGAATTCCATTCCCATTCCAAATTCAGTGATGGTTACTTGTCACCTTCAAAGCTTGTTGAGAGAGCTCATAACAATGGGGTCAGTAGAACTAATATTACATTGCTTTTCTTTTTATTTTTTCTCAAATGGGTTTTCTCTGCTATTGAATATTGATATGGGATTTCAATGTAAGCTCAAATAGATGTTGCTTTCTATGTTTGCTTTGTGTTTTTAAGCATTTGCTAGTTCTTCAGTTAATTGGATATTTGAGTTTGAACTCTGACCTTTTGAGTTCTCATTCATATATTTGTTCTGGTATTGGCAATGTTACTGCTTGTGAACTTGGATTTCTTGGGCTCTGGTTATCTTTTGGTGACCAAAGTTTGTTCATTTTTTCTAGTTAATTGCATGAATTTTAACTTAAACATGTGGAGGCTAAGCCATATCCATCAATAATATCACATTATGTATCCTTTAATATGCTTATTATTGATTATTTAAACATCTTATTATGGATTGACATCTAGGGTGTTTGCAAATTTGGGTGCTTTTATATTCTCAGAATGCATAGATTTTAAAATTATTAAAAATGTAATCGGACTTTTATGATAAAAGCATTCACCTTGTAGACAGGGAATAGTTTTGATCATTTGTCAAGGTTGCTTTATTTTAATATGTAAAAAGAGTAGATTTAAAGGAAATGGAAGTTACAGTATATCTTTGCTGTTCAAGAAGATCAGTTCAATATTGGAAATGGAATATTAGTATCACGAAAGAAAACAATTCGAAAAACAGCGGCTACTCTATAGTCAAAAAACATTAATGGTCTTGTCACTCTCTTTTCGCATACTCCTCTTGACCTGAGATGTCCGATTTTCGGTAAAGTTACTACATGTAACTAATGAAAGTTTTGATTTAATTGTTCACTCTTAAAGTTGTCCTTTGTAGTGAGAATGTAAGCAAAAAAAAAATTTCTTTTGCTTTTTAACAAATCAAACACATTTCAAGTTGATCTATATTTTCAGTTTTGTGATTTGAAGATATAATAATGAAGGTATTGAAGCAAAGTTTATTAAACATATAATGATATAAAACTAATACATGATGGAAATAAGTTATATGGTTGTAAGATCACATAAAAGAAAAAATTTTGTTTATCTAGGGCATAACTGTGAATTTGAATTTAAAGCTATCTTATGTCGAATTTGTTAAAGCTATCTAGATACATGCAAAATAAAATGAAGAGGAACTCGTGGATACTAGAACAGGAGTGGTGATGATTGATAAAGACAATGACGATATAGAGAATGGTGAGAATCTTGGAAACTTGGATGTAGGTGATCATTAGGGGTTGTAATATTTACTAGTTTTGTCAAGATGTAATGTGGGACTAGGATAGTTAATCACAAGCACACATGTGTGCATGCTCACACATATCACACATGCAATAAAGCCAATTTTATAAGATCTTCAATGAGGGAGGGGAAATAATTAATGAGAGAAGACATTTTCCAGGCTTGTTAAGACTTGATCATATTGTTGAAGTTTGGGGAATTTAAAGCTATGTCAAACCTGTTCGTTCTAGGTCAAGAAGACCCGTGTCGTGAAAAAATTTCATTAGAACTATTTAGTATATTGTTTCACATGGGTTATCTCCATCACTTTTTCATGAAAAACCATTTTGCTCCTTGTATGTTTCTTTTACATGAATATTTCTTCAGGGATTTTTAAGTAAATTCCATGTGATTCTACGGTTTTCAGCTTTTCAGTTATTAATGTTTGAACTGGCAGTTCATACTAGTCACAATCAAGAGGAAGAACAATAAGGAACTTTACTGTTTCTTCAATAGGCAATTTTTATAGCTTGAAGAGGCAATTGTTTAACAATTCAACAGTCATAGCTTTAATATATTTTCTTCTGGTGTTATAATCAAAATGTTTACTTTGAATTGAACAACTTAAATTTTTACAGTGAATGAACAAAAATGGGAGTTTGGTTCTATGTTTGAACTGAAATCACCATACTATGTGAGAGTATTTCTAAGAAATAATCAGTATGATTTTATTTATTTTTAATGCAATTGAAGTCCATTTGCTATTAAATTTTGTAGTTCCTTCTAAATTCTCTATATGAATTAGCTAGGAAAAGATTTTCACATTTTATTTATTAATAGTTCTGCAAGTAGGAATTTAATTAGTACAGTGTATTCAGAACAGGTGAAAGTTCTAGCTCTGACAGATCATGACACAATGTCTGGCATACCTGAAGCCATCGAAACAGCCCGCAGATTTGGCATCAAGATAATCCCCGGCGTTGAAATCAGCACAATGTTCTCTCCAAGGTTTTGTTTAATTTTTGCAACCATCATATTTATTTGCAGTTTCTTGCACTTTTTATCTTAATCACTTTCATCCAAAAACTTTGTTTAATGATTATATATTTCAAAAAATGTCTAGTGGGAGGCAAGAAGTCTAACGTTATTCATTGTTTACTTACCATAATTCTAATGTGTCGCTGTTGTTTGGTTTCTTGATCAAAAAGCAGGGGCCCCGAATCAGAGGAACCAGTTCACGTCCTTGCTTACTACAGCAGCTGTGGGCCTACAAGGTATGAAGAATTGGAAAAGTTCTTGGGTGACATAAGGGATGGCCGTTACCTACGAGCAAAGGACATGGTCTTGAAACTAAATAAACTGAAATTACCTCTTAAGTGGGAGCATGTGGCCAGGATTGCAGGCAAGGGAGTTGCTCCTGGAAGACTGCACGTGGCTCGTGCTATGGTTGAAGCTGGTTATGTGGAGAATCTAAAACAGGCGTTTGCCAGATATCTATATGATGGTGGACCTGCGTACTCAAAGTAATGAACCAGTGCATATCTATAATAAGTTTTTGAATGTCGTTAATGCATATGCATATATATATATATATTTTTTGTACATGGATTTGATGACTTATTATTCTACGCTTGCCTAAGCAGGGGAACCGAACCTCATGCAGAGAAAGCAGTGCAACTGATACATGAAACAGGGGGGTTGGCAGTACTGGCTCATCCATGGGCATTGAAGAATCCTGTTGCCGTTATTAGAAGGTTGAAAGATGCGGGCCTTGATGGGTTAGAGGTTTTCAGAAGTGATGGAAAACTAGCAGGTATATTATTTAGAATGAAATATGGTTCTCTCTCTCTCTCATATTTTCCCTGTACACTTTATGTTTTTACAATTCAATCTGCTTTCAACATTGACATCTTCCTATTAAAATAAATAAATATAGATACCTGGAATTGTCAACATGTCAATTTGTACACTTTCAAACATTTTTGTTCAGCACAAATCCTATTTCGGTTTCCTCTCTATTGATTATATAGCATTGAACTGGACCCTATGCAATCAATTTGTGATTTTCTTGCGCTTTGGTACCTTTAGCAATTATAGTTATGATAGTTGAGTTCTTTTATTCTTTAGATCGTGCATTTTCTTGATTCCGTTATTTGTTTGATTGACAGCATACAGCGACTTAGCAGATGCTCATGGTCTTTTGAAGCTAGGGGGATCAGATTTTCATGGAAGAGGTGGACATGGTGAATCGGAACTGGGAAGTGTGAACCTTCCGGTGTTGATTTTGAACGACTTTCTGAAGGTAGCTCGGCCAGTCTGGTGTAGTGCCATTAAGGACATTCTTCAAAGTTATGCAGAGGAGCCATCAGATTTGAATCTGTTAAGGATTACAAGATTTGGAAGGGCTAGAATTTTTAAACCAAGCTGCCCTTTAAGTTGCGGCAAAGACTTGATTGACCACTGCTTATCGTTGTGGCTAACGATTGAAGAGAGGCAGAGTTCTACCAATGAATTTGAGGCTATGAGGTTGAAGCTTTCTCATGTTTCAATCAATCAAGGTGGTGGGATCATTGTTCCTATTGAGACTAAATAGTTCTCACCCAAAATTTGACATGTTATTGATATTGACCCTGCTATTGTTTCTTTTAGCTTCTCTGAGTTTAGTGATGGAGAAGATGGCCTTTGCCTCAAATTTTTCATTTTGTTATTATTATTATTCCTATGAAACATGAGAAAATATTCACTCCACTTTTATTGTTTCATGTCTTCAAATGCATTTTTCATGCTGCATGACATAATTTTAGTGGCTGGCTTGATGCAGTGCATTGAAGATTTCAATTTTCTAGGGACGGCAATGGGGCAGATTCAGGGAGGAGTGTGTCCCATTTATTTTTAAAAACCTCATTACCACATAAAATCCCACGGTATATGGAGCGGGGTGGGGAGGGGTGGGGTATGCTTTTCCTATCCCTACCCATTTACCCCATTTATTCCATTTAATCAATTTATCAAAATTATTTATTAAAATAATAAATATATAATCCAATGGATATGATAATATATAAAGTAATTTCAAAAACTTATTGAAAACATCTCATAAACGTTAAAAATAAATATAAATCTCATGATTAAACAAATAAATTCATTAATTTTTAAACATAACATTAAAAGAAAATAACTAAATAATAAAAAAATAAAGATTATATTTTAAGTGGGGCGGAGCAGGAAATATAATACCCATTCTAGTCCTATACCATTGCGGGTTTTACTATCTATCCATATCGCCATCCTATCCCCACTAAATTGAAACTCATCCCCACTCAATAAGTGTGGGTCCTCATGAGACCCTATACCCGCGGGTTATTTTGCCATCCCTTCTCATGAAATGTGCTAAAAAAAACTAAAAATGCGTAATGTTTAAACTCTTGCTATTGTATTGTAACAATAATTAATACAGTATTCTGACAACTATTAAAAAGAAGGATTTTTTTCTTCGCAATGGTTGCAAGAGTGGGTAGATATATTATGAGTAAATAAAAAATTTTGAATTAAGAATAAGTAGATTGTTAAATTTTGAAGTCACTAATCAAGCTCCGGGGGCATAATTCAACTGGTAAATGGATGAGCTTGAGACTTGAGCAAATGACTTCCAAGTCAGCTGCTCGAATCATATCAATGGCAAAAGTTTCAAAAAAATACATAGTCTAGATAGGTGGATAAATATATAATGTCATAAAAACCAAAAAAAAAAAGTCATTAATCAAATTTAAAAAATTGAGGAAATTTAATTCCACCCATATGAACTAATTATCATAATTGCTTAAGTTAAGTTTTGTCCCATTCACCCTGCCCAATATGGATTGGAGGGTAAATGGCTTTGAGTCACCGGACGTAAATGGTATGTTAAAAAAATGTTTTAGCTCATTCCTAATTGATAATTCTCCACCGTAATTCGGATAAACTAAGTTGGGTGAAGGTCTAGTGATAAGTCTCTTACAAGTCACCCCATTAGTTGTACATTGAGGTTGTGTGTTTAAATCGTATCTATCCCCCTCCTCTAAATCCCAAATTTGTATTTCAAGAAATTTAACCATGAGTCCATAACTATCTAACTGACTAATCAAGTCTGTCCAAAAAAAAAAAAAAAAATACTAATTAAGAGCTAACCAAACCCTAACTACATTGTTATTTGTTATGCTTTTCAGCCTCCTCCTCCACCAAATGACAAATTAGTCGAAAATATGTCCTATAATTTGTCAATATTTTAATTTAAAAGTCAGAAGAATTCGATGATATATTCTCCAATACATAATATTTAATTTGGATCAGCTTCTAGTATATTTATTGGTGGACAAATGAACATTCCTTCTAGGATTCTCAGCTAAAAAAATTCACAATTTCATTGTTATTGTCTTCAACAAAGAGTCATATTAGCTGTATGTAATTAGATCTTTTATGACAATATTTACGATCTCGCTGGACAAAATCACAACTTTGATCACTTTTGATGTTAATGCATAATGAAGTTTGCAACTATGTTTTTGATTTTTGATTTTGTTGGTTTGGTTGCTGTAATGCTACTCTTCATATTATACTACAAGAAAGCAAAGAAGCTTAAAGAGATGATCAAGAATATGCAAAAGGACTTAAAAGAAGACGGAGAAGAAGCAGAAGCCGAAGCAGAAGCCGAAGAAAGAGTAGTAGTAGTTGAAGAGAAGAGAGAAGAGAATAATAAGAAGAAGCTGATTTTCATGGGAGGTGTGGAAGCAGAGTTTGAATTAAATGATCTGTTTAAAGCACCAGCAGAGGGATTGGGTAAGGGTATATTTGGGAATACTTACAAGGCAAAGCTTGAAGGTTACATGGGAGTAAAAAGTGTTGTTGTTAAAAGGTTGAGAGACTTGAAACCACTTAGCAATGAAGAATTCACAAAGCAAGTGAACATGATTCATGAACACCACAACCATCCAAACTTGTTGCCTCTTCTTGCTTACTATTATTCCAAAGATGAGAAGTTGCTGGTTTACAAATATGCTGAAAATGGAAATCTTTTCAACCGTATTCATGGTGAGTATCTTAGTCTTGTATGTCTTCCATTTCGTTTTTATAATTTACTTGTACTTGTGTGACGTGTGAAGGAGTGGAGCTAGAAATTCAAGTTTGGAGACTTTTATATAAAAATAAAAAAGTTTAGGGAGGGCCAAAGTGAAAAGGGTTTAAAATTTAGTAACAGTTTTGTAATTTTTTTTAAATTGTTTTGAGGGCAGGGTGCCATGGCTTCACCGTCCCCCTTCCTTCGCTCCACCGGATGTAGGATGGGAAAACAAAGTCCGTTTTTGGCGCATAATATATCATTGGAACCATATCGACAAGCCCTAAAAGGGTTTATCCTATAATACATGAAATGTTTCCTAAAATCAACCGTTTTTTCTTACGTTTTTTAGTTTTCCCTTTTTATATAGTATATTCGGATTCTAATAACTGGTAGTAGGAATTTCCGTTTTCAAGCTCAAATTTGCATCCGTGCTTTAATCAATTTAAGAATCCCTAGTCCCTTTTTATTATTTCTATTTAAACAAGGATCCGAATAATTATTGTTAGTTTTGATTATCATCATTAATAAAAAAAAATAGTTACTTTGGAGTGTAAATTCGACTTGTCTATCACTTTCGCATCGTAATTGTATCTAATTTGCAGTACTTGTGTCTAAATCTGCAGGAGAGAAATCAAGTAAAGACAGGATCCCATTTCGATGGAGTTCAAGACTTTCGGTAGCTAGAGATGTAGCAAGAGCATTAGAATATCTTCACATCAACATCGGTGGTATAGTACCTCATGGAAACTTGAAATCCACAAACATTCTTCTTGATGAACATGAAACAGTTGTTGTTTCAGATTATGGTCTCTCTTCATTAGTGGCACTTCCCATTGCATCTCAACGAATGGTCTCATACAAATCACCAGAATACCAATCCAACAAAAGGGTTTCAAGAAAATCTGATGTTTGGAGCTATGGTTGTCTTCTTTTAGAACTCTTGACATCAAGAGTTTCTGTCCACTCAGCCCCACCTGGAATCAACGGTGTTGATCTTTCTACATGGGTTCATCGTGCGGTTAGAGAAGAATGGACGGCTGAGATTTTTGATCCTGAAATATCAAAGCAGAGACATGCTTGTCATGGTATGCTCAAGCTGTTGCAAATTGCATTACATTGCTGTGATAAATCGCCGGAGAAACGGCCGAAGATGACAGAGGTTGTCAGAGTTGTTGAGAATATTAAGGTTGTTGATGAATCAGAAGATGAAGATTTGTCTGGCGATCCATCCGATGATTCTCTATCAATTACTGCACCGGCGATGGTTGCTGGTGATCAAAGATTATAATATTTCTTCATTTAATCTCTGTACTATGTTTGAATTTTATTTCCAAGAGATGTTGATTTTTTTCAAGTCAAATTAGTCTATTTGTTTATTTTATTTTATGTATTAAATTTCCAAACGATTATTCTACGGGTATTCATAATACGAGACCTTAAACTTTAAGGGCTGGGTTATACCCACCATGAGTATCATGTCAACCGATTATGGAAACCACCACTCAAAGTTAATTTGAGGAGGCTGCCGCCAGTTCCCCATAAGAGGAGGCCGCTAGCCTCCTCCATAAAAAGCAGGAGGTGCAATGCCTCCTCCATGTGAAGGAGACATATGGGTTTTAAAAAATCACACTTTCGTATTAAAAATTAAGAACATACTCTAACCCAACATGTTACTTTCTGTAAATATCACAAATATTTACAGCTTCATACCACTAAAATCAAGGTTTTAATTGTAACCAATGATTCAAAATAAATTGATCAGCATCGAAGGAACTCATTTACAGAAGATAGTTTAGTTCTAGACAATTCTTTTTTATCAAATGAACACAGTATATTGTTATGATATCTACTAGGAAAACATAATCGCAAATAGAGTCTACTTGAAAGAGCTTTTTAAAGTAGATCATTTACGAGTACAGTTTTTAATGGGAAGATATTAATCGTTTGATTGTCAATTAGAAAAAGCTTTTTTAAATGATAGGATTACCAAAATATTCAAAAACTATTTTAAATGATCGGGTTATATAAGGCATTTTTGTGTTATTAAAAAAACTCAAAATGATCTACTTGAAAAAGCCTACAATTTGAACTTTTCCAAGTAAACGTATAACAATTTTTTTAGTCATCCAAAAGCTTTATTGAGTATAGTAAAACATGATGTAAATTTGGAAAAAAAAAAACAAAAAACAAAACAAAATCCTATGTTTTAATTTAAATGATTTTAATAAAATAAGGATCACTCCCATATATACCACAAAGGGGGGAGAAATCACGGCTAACCTAAATTTTTAACAAGATAATATCTTCATTGACGTACAGAAGCTGCTTAGCCCCTCATAAAAGCAGAAGTTAAAAAAAAAACAATGATTATAAACATCACAATCACTACACTATAAACAAAGTATTTTCATTAGAAGCATTGAACTATTTGACCCTATCTATCTTAAAAGCATCCAAACTACGACGGGAGAAACAAACGAGGATATTCGAAATTTGGAGGCCGAATCTAAAGTCATGTTGCAGAATGCAGATTACAAACATAGGGAAAATAGAAACACTTGTATAATATTTAAGCTGGCATATATGGTAAACTAATCATATAAATTTATATCCAGAAAAAAAAAATATAGCATGAGAGAGGTTAGCAATAATATCCAACAAAAATTCTCAATGCAAATCCACCGTCAAAGTTGGAGGCTTGATACTGCAAACCACAATCTGTTCCTGGAATGCAGGTATGTAAACAAGGCAGTGACAAGAATCTTCCAACAAAGACGAGAATGGTGGTATAGAAACTCATTAGAAAAAGTAAGACAGCTCCCCATCAGTGCGCCAGATTATATACAGTTAAATTGCAATGGCTTGTTGCTGCCGAAAAGACTCAGGATTTTAAAGTTATAAACAATGTCCAATTAGCAACAAAGAAACCAATCATGTACCCTTAAAGACCATAAACAGCCAAGTACCCTGCCAAAAGGTTAACATCATTAATATAACAAAACCACAAATCAAAAACAAGCACGCAGCAAAAGTTTTATGTAGAAAAACAATTTACCCGCTTGACTCCTGTTTATCTAGTAAGATATTGGAGACAGGAAAGCCAAAGAGGGCATCTTACTTCTAAAGACCGCTTTTTATTCCCCAAGTCAGAAAAATCAAATTCGCAACAGCAGACCTCTCACAATCAGTCCTCCAGATACCCATCTAGCACTTGGACCACTTCCATAATCGCAACCCCCCATATGGCATTTGCAGTTGATTATGCAAGAGTCGTTATCGTAACATATGGAACAGCAATTATGGCATTCAAAGAGAATAAGAAGAAATTTCAAAGTTCATGTCAAGAATGCACAATACTCCAACGAACCAAAACATCGAATTCAGCATTTCAGGAACACATAACAGTTGAATATTCGTTCCAAGTTTTGCGGCTCACAAGACTTATCTACTATATTGATGATGCACCCAGACAATAATGAGAAAACACATCTTGTAAACAGAAACTTCAAGCTTCGGAGACAGTGCAGCAACTCCAATTCCTCAGCTGCAACAGGACAGGAAAATGATTCCATCAGTATAACAGAAATCACAAACCATTATCCAAAAAATTCAGTACATCTATCTAACATACCACAATCACAAGCAGTCTTTCTATCCAGAACGAAAGCCCCCCCCTGATCCACGTCGCTCATAAGGTCCAGAACGGTCACGACTGTAGCGATCACCACCTCCAGAACCACCACGACCATTGGCATCTCTGCTGCGCCCACTGGACCTATCACCATTTCGGTCAGGACCATATCGACTGCCGCCACCGCCACCGCCGCCGCCGCCACCGCTGCTACCATATCTATCTTCCCTACCACCATACCTACCTCCTCCTCTTGCCCCTTCACTGGGGCACTCCCTAGCAAAATGTCCAGGTTTACCACACTTAAAGCAATCTCCACCATTTCCTCCACGCCCACCACCATAGTCACGATTAGAGTCACGGTCACGGTCACGCCCACGGTCACGGTCACGATCACGACTACGGTCACGGTCACGGTCATGGTCCCTACCTGATCCTTGGTGAGGTTGAGCTTTATCAACAGTTATTGTTCGACCATCTAAATCCATTCCATTCATCGATTCAATAGCTTCTTCCATTGCCTTTTTATCATCAAAAGTGACAAATCCAAATCCACGAGAGCGACCAGAGAACTTGTCAATAACTACCTAAACAAAACAAATATTTTGTGAACATCCCCTAAATCATCACAGAAAACAAGTGGAAGAAACGCAATTGACAGAACTGAAATTTAACACAACTATTCAGTTAAACAAAATTATTGTATAGTAATCATTTTGTATGTTTATCAAAAAGCGTAGTTGTTCATTACTTCTTTCCACAAAGAATCAACGAAAGTGAGATTTAAAAACTCATTATTTCAGACAAACTTAACTTGGAAGTATGGCAGAAAATGCAGTGTGTTCTATCATAATAAATAAGAATAATTGCTAAAGAGAAGGTTATAATCATATAGCAGCACTTAGTAATTACTATAAAGATGGCAACAGTCATGACAAAACCTGATACTTTTATCAGAAAACAAAATAATAATATATAAATAAAAACAATTACTAGGAAGAGAAGTTATCCACAAAGCGAATGAACAAGATATCTACAAGAATGGAAGTCAAAAGGCAATCCGCAAAAACTAAAACAAAAGGATGCAACTAAACCTCCCTCTCCCCTCCGTGTACAAAAATCACAAATCCTGAAAACAAAAACCCAACATATTTGAAACAACTGAAAAAAAAAAACTCTTCTTTACTGAATGGGTAAGATGCTAATATACCCAATTCTGTTGAATTAAGAACTAAATGTGTAAGATGCTAATGCCCACACAGACTGAGCACTATCCCTTGTTAATGATCAGTTGATGTGGGGATTACTCTTACCTAATTAATAAAAGGTCAATTAAAATATTATTCCATGAACTATTTGAGGATACAATTTGATGGCCCAATTATACTTTAAAGTTCCAAAAAGAAAACAAAATAAGGAGTGAAGGGCAACCTTATATGTAGTTCTTATTTGGCCTTTCTTTGTGAAAGGTGCAAGTCTGATAAGTTCAATTCCTATATGGTTTAGAAGAACCAACAACCTATGAAATATGTCACTTTATTAAGTGAGGTGCTTCCTTTTTTATACTAAAACACAAAACTATGTACAAAACCCTCCCTCCCTCCCTTCCTCTCATGTACAAAGAATTTCCATAGGTTTTTAAGCTTTCGAGTATGATAGCCTTATTCTCTAGGTGTCACTACTTAGGAACCGTGGGTACAACGGCCTAGAACCCCTAGATGCAACTGCCTAGGTTTTGTCAGGTTATTCGTCCTCATTTACAGTTCATAATTTATAGTCTGTTTAATTACATTTGCAGCATCTAATAACCAAATAATCATAACTTTCACCTCTAGATTAATCTCCAAATGGTATCTGAGTCTATGTACGCCAAACTATAGCCCTATTTTAAGTTAAATTTAAGATTCTGCATAGCAGAACTTTTCCCATTTAAATAACAGTACCAGAATTGTGTGGTAACTTTCTCTGTTTGCCCTATTTTAAGTTAAATTTAAGATTCTGCATAGCAGAACTTTTCCCATTTAAATAGCAGTACCAGAATTGTGTGGTAACTTTCTCTGTTTGATTATGGAGAGGTTTGGTGCCTGGAAGTCAGAATTTAGTGAAGCAAAGTCTAACTAATCTTCAGCAGATTAAAAGCCTAGCAAGTTATGTCAATAATGCCTACTCTACTGGCTTAAAATTGGATGGAAAATATTAAACATGTATTTGGAAAATGATGCAAAAAGAAAGAGGGACTACATATTTCGTTCTAAGGACAGCCTAGTGCTAGTCATCCCCTTCAAAGGATTCAAGCTGCATGCAAAAAATAAGTGTGACAAAAGGCAGTGCTCAGAAGTCAGAACCAAACTTTCTCAGACCTTAACAATTAATAATGTGCCAAGTATTATAATCAATCAGCCTTTGGTACTCCAGAACTATAAACATATATACATACAATAAGAAGTAGAAGGTCAACTTGCTTGCTCTAGAATGAGACCCAGCTGTAACTATTTTTTAATTAAATTAATTTATCATATTCTGTTCTATTTAAATTAAATTAAACTGGGTTAAAATTAATTTGTTTTTTATTTAAATAGGATTAACTTATCCTATCCAATAAAAACCCACCCCTCCCATAGGCCAGTTGTTCTTGATACACCATAATATAAAATATAAACATAAGGAGCTTTGTTCAGCA
The DNA here is from genome assembly GCA_030490815.1 of Acer saccharum. Lineage (NCBI taxonomy): Eukaryota > Viridiplantae > Streptophyta > Magnoliopsida > Sapindales > Sapindaceae > Acer > Acer saccharum. Next base: position 16,314,718 of record CM059874.1, read on the forward strand.
CATGCATGTTTTTAGGATAATTTGTCCAGTTGTCCCCCTTTTGTATCTTCTGTTTTTCTGCACTTATTACTAAGCTTTTGTTTCAAATAAAATTCAAAATAATAATAATAATAATAGCGCAGTTTACAAACTCAACCAAACACAATTACAAATGATTTTGTATAGTACAGTATCCTTGCCAAACCTGCCCTTATATTTTGATATTTCATAACTTGAAGCCTAGTTTTCTTCAAGCAAGGGAAAACAGTGAGTCAAGAAAGACCAGAAAGGGAACTTTATCAGAACCTTACCTAGACAACTTGGGATGAAATCAGATCTTAAAAGTTACAAAAGTGTTACAAGTTCAAAAAAAGTTAAAAACTTTTAAGATTAATGAGACGGGAAAACTGTGCAATACCTATTATTTTATTATTCCTTGTCTTACCACACACACATACAGAAATAGATGGGTTTCAGTTTGGGAACAAATCAAATAATATTCATATATGTTTAAAGTTAAGAATGTTATGGGTTCAATAAAGTTAAAAACATTTTTAAGTTTAAAAAGTCAAGACAAATCTATAGCACCAGCAATACCTCTTATTGTATGTATATATGTCTGTTACATCTGTATCAGATTGATAGTTTCCTGTTTCCTAATTCCTAATTAGTAATCTTAGTGCTAATGATTCAGAGAATCAACAGCTTGTATATCTACACGTAATGTAATGTAACAATCAAATAAGTGAGTAATTATCAAGAACTTGAACAAATTAGAAGCATTCTTAGGGGTGTAATTGCTTTCTTTCCTAGGTGCTAATGCTTAGGAACCTTAGCTTCCCTTGTCCAATTTCTATCCCCTTTTTATTTTTAGCTTTGCAACTTCTATGCACTTCCACAACCTCCCATATATTTCCAGCACCATATAACCTATTAATCCACACCTAAATCAATCCCTGATTTATAGAAAATCTTTTTATATCAACGTGTGGCCCTATAATCTAAGCCAGAGGGCTGAATTCAAGATTATGCACATCAAAGCCTTTTCTGTTATGCTGTGCAGTTCATGTGACAGACTACATCATAGGAATAAACATAAATAAAAAGAAAAAATACACATGTAGAAATAATTCAAGGACTGAGTACCTTTGCCTCAAGAAGATGGCCAAACTTTTCAAAAGCATCTTTGAGACCTCTATCAGACGTTGACCACGAAAGGCCACCTATAAAACAGCGATACTCTATCTCTTCTGACATCTCACGGCTGCACTTTTTAGTGAAAATAATCAATAAACATGAAAAACGAAAAAAAAAAAAATAATAATATGATGTACATAGTGTACTAGTGTAGTATAAGTCGTTCTTAAATCCTTTAGGCGGCTAATAAACAAGCCATGTTAAGTTCCACAGGCATAGATGGAAGAAAACAGGTTCACATAATAGCAATAGTTACCTAGCAATAAATCCAAAATTGATGAAGATATCAGAAAACAATATATTCTGCAAAATACTAACTTGCTGATGTCTGGCTCCAACAACACTTTAGGTCCCCACCAAGATATATAAGAAAATATCAGTCTGAAAACCAGTGCTGTAAAAAGCGCTAGGCAGTGGACCGGCGCTTAGCGCCTAGGTAATTCCTTGGCGGAGGCTAGAAGCAAGAGAACAGAGGAGGAGAAGGAGGAGGTTTTAGGATTTTTAAAGAAGACAACCCCAAAACAACGTCGGGTTGTCTTCTTTTATACAAAATAAATAAATAAATAAATAACCCTAAGCCGATAAGGCACCAGTCTGCCTAGATTCACCGATTACCCTAAAATCGGTGTTGCCAGCTGCCGCATAGGCAGCGTTTTACAACACTGCTGAAAACCATATATATATATATATATATATATATACATAAGTACATACAAATATATGTGTGTGTGTGGGGAAATTATTGGGTGCTGCATGAAATTCTTTATGAACAGAGAACTTGTAACTTTACAAGTCCGCTAAGAGACAATAATTCACGCTGATAACATTACAAGTTTGCTATCCGACAAAAAAATTAGTATATATTTTATTTTTATATATAATTTTGTTATCTGATGAGAAATAAAAGAAACCCTAGTGACCAGTAAAACAGTCGATTGTGCATTCTTTAACAAACTGCGAATTTCTAAAATTCCCAACTCGAATTATTTATTCAGGAAAAACAACCAAGAAATTCGCTTCAGTTAAAGTACAAGTAATTAAAACTGTTACCATTAGGGGGCACAAAACACAAACCACAATAAAATTGACGATAAAAAATAAAATAAAATAAAATAAATAAAAAATTAGGTCAAAAATCAATAAAAGAAGACCAAAGCAAGATACCTGGTAATAATCAGTAACACGCAGCTTTAATTAAGAAGACAAAAAACCAAAAGTATTTAGATCTCATCAAAATAAACAAAAAGTAATAATTAATCTCTACGCGACATAAAACAATAAAGCATGTACTAAAAAATAATTTCAAGATGCTTACGAACGAACGAGATTATTGAAAATTAGAGATAGATCTCATGAAAATAATGAATAAATGAAAAGAAGTGGAGCATGAGCGTACCGGGAAAGCTGAAGAGAGAATTAGATCAGAAGCAGTTTCGAACCCTAGAGGCAGCAGCACTTGAGTCTTCACAGCAGATGTTATAATAATATGCTTATGTTTTGCAAGCACTCGTCCGCCTATTCTAATATATATATATATATTATTATTATTTACTTTTATTGAATCGTATTTATAAGTAATAAATCCAGGGTTATTAACAAAAGGCTAATTGGCAAGAATATCCCCCTAAACTATGCCCGAATGTACACCTTGCCCCCTATACTTTTTTTTCGGCACTAAACCCCCTGAACTATTATAAATTTGCAATGGCTAACGGAACCCTAATTCCGTCTAGGGAAAATTACACTAAGTTCCCCTGATTATTTATATAATTGCATTAAACCGGAAAAATATAATAATATGACACGAATACCCCTCTAACCAAATTTTTTTAAAAAAAAATTAAATTTAAAATTGAAATAATGGTTAAATAATAATTAAATTCTGAATTTTATTATAAAGACAATTAAATAAATAGAGAAATGAAAAAAGTAAATTGATATAACAATTATTTAAATTATCTTTTTATTTAAATATCCCTAAATATAAAACCCAGATAAATATTTAAATTATTTAAGAAAAATAAAAATGATGGTTAAATAATAATACAATTCCCTTTAAAAAAAATAATAATACAATTCTGATTTTTTTTTTATAAAGAAAATAATATCTTTAAAAAATTAAAACATCTTTAAAATCTCTACCATCAATCTCATAGATGGACGGTGGAGAAATATTTATTAAAACAAATTCAAATAAACAAAAAAAGCATTTTTTTTTTAAATAGATTGATTTATCTCAATTACAAAATAATAATAATAATAATACAAATACAAATTTTAAAAAATTGAACATCACTCCAATTAAAAACACATATAGAAGAATTAAAAATTAAATTTTTTAATTTTTGGTTTCTGGGTGTTGCAAATTTAAATATTTTTATTTCTTTGGAGAAGGGAAATTTTTAAAGATTAGATGAAGAAACAGATGTTCATTTAATTAGATGGATCGATGTTCATTTAAAAATATTTATTTGAAATTTTTTATTTTAAGGATTTCTCTTCTCTATGTTCATTAAGTTAAAAAATTAATTTAAAAAACACAATTCATAAACCAATAAACAAAATCCAATTAAAAAAAATTAAAAAAACAACAACAACAATAATAATAATAATAATAAAAGAACATTGATGGATCTTCATTAATGGAGAAACTTATTATTTTATTTTTTTTGTAATTGAGATCAGTCAGTCTATTTAAAAAATACTTTTTTTATTTGAATTTATTTTAATAAATATTTCTCCACCGTCCATCTCTGAGATGGATGGTAGAAATTTTAAAGATTTTTTAATTTTTTAAAGATTTTATTTTTCTTTATAAAAAAAATCAAAATTGTATTATTATTATTATTATTATTATTGGAAGGGAATTGTATTATTATTTAACCATTATTTTTATTTTTCTTAAATAATTTAAATATTTATATGGGTTTTATATTTAGGGATATTTAAATAAAAAGATCATTTAAATAATTGTTAAATCAATTTAATTTTTTCATTTCTATATTTATTTAATTGTCTGTATAATAAAATTCTAAATTTTATTATTATTTAACCATTATTTCAATTTTAAATTTAATTTTAAAAAAAAATTGGTCAAAGGGGTATTCGTGTCATATTATTATATTTTTCCGGTTTAATGCAATTATATAAATAATCAGGGGAATTTAGTGTAATTTTCCCTAGATGGAATCAGGGTTCCATTAGGTTTCTGTTAGCCATTGCAAATTTATGATAGTTCAAGGGGTTTAATGCTGAAAAAAAAAGTATAGGGGGCAAGGTGTACATTCGGGTATAGTTCAGGGGGTATTCTTACCAATTAGCCTAAAGGTTAAGTTGGTCTGACTTTGGTCAACAACAATATGTTCAATGTAATTAGTAATTACCCGCCCTAATTTTAATGTAGTAACGCTTTATACTTAGATAGTTAGACGTGTAAATTCGGTCGGTCGGCACAATATATGGGTTAGGCTGGGTCAATTTATTGGGAACAACAAGTATGACACAACACTATTTAATTTTTATTAATATTTTTTTTTTACAAAAATTAAAATTTAGATGAAAAAAGTGAATTTTACCTTTACTTTACATTAAATAATTTAAAAGTTTAAGGGTTAGATAATAATTTCATATTTTGTAATAAATTTTTTTAAAAAGTTGTTTTTGACATGCATGAGTACAATTTGTGTTGGACCGTGCAGTGCTATGAGTCGTTCTAAGCTATAGTTATAAAAAGAGTGACGATATTTGCACCCCTTTGAAATTGTATTTACATCTAAAATTTATAAATCTTTAAAATCCCAACATTATCCTTAAACTAAATTATTAATATTTTAAGCAATAATTATATTTAAACTAAATTTTAAAAGGAATAAAATAAAATTAATAAAGAAAAAACAAAAACCTAAATCGAAAAGTTAGAGAAGGCATCCTTTTCCCAAACCTGAAAGGATGAAATAGGCTGCTAACTCTGCCCTCCTCCATTTTAGATTGAAACAGATGGAGATAGTAGCCTCCTCCGTCTGGGTATGAAATTGTGAATCCTCCCATTATTTTATTTTATTTTATTTTTCTTTTTTAATTATTTATAATTTATTTACTTATAGTATATATATATATATATATATATATATATATTAAATCAAAAGAAATGACATATTTGGTAAGGGGTGTGGTTACAAAGTTTAAACTTTTAAATTTTTTTAATGGGGTGTTCATACCAAAAAGGGTGTACATACAATTTTTCAGGGGTACAAATATCGCAACTTTTATACAAATCGAGCCATGGGATGGCACAGCCCACGGCTGACATGGGCCGTAAAAAAATGGGTCGTGCCAGCCCAATTTACACCTTTACTTATAATGCGGGGTAATTTCACTAAAATCCCTACTTTTTGGTGAAATGTCACCTATTTAAATGTCGTTGGCATATTAGTAACCTAAGTCCCTTGTTTTTTCAAAGAGTGGCGTTATTGGCACACCCCTACTGATCTATTTATGCCCCACTTTTTAAATTATTTAGTATTATTTTTTTTTCCTTTATCAAAATTACTAAAAGATACATACAATTAAAAAAAAAAAAAGAATATTCTATAAAGTAAATCTAATAAAACCCCACATTCCTTTATATATATATATAATTAAAAAAAAAACAACAAAAAAAAAAAAAAAACATTCTTTTAATCTTTTTCTTGAATTTTTTTTTTTCATAACTCTTAAACCCTAAAAATACTTGTATTGTATCCTATTTAAACAATAAATCAAACACTTTGGATACATTAGACAGATGAGATATTGATTATTATTTAACCTCATAGCTTTTCGTTTGTATTTGGCGGTGGTGCTATGTTTTTCTCATGCTGGTTTATCGCTTGTTTATAGGCTGTTTTTTCCCATTGGTTTGTTTTGTTTTGGTGCTTTCAGACGTCTGGGTCTAATTGTTGTGTGATTTATCTTTCTTTTTCTCTGGTTCTGGTTTGCTGTTGCTTTTTCCTCTTTGGTTGCCTTTCTGGCTGTTAATAAAATCTTTGCCTTTTCAAAAATAAATAAATAAATAAGATAGATAGAGATATTAGAGATTAGGTTTATTAAGTTTGAAAAATAAGTAAAATGGTGGTTTTGGAAATAAATAAAATAAATTAATAAAAACATTTAACTTTATTTAATTAAATCAAAATTTAAATAAGTGGGGCATAAATAGATCAGTAGGGGGTGTGCCAAATAGCACCACTCTTTTTCAAAATACATCACTTTAGTCAATTTGATCAAAATACTAACGGTCAACTCTAATTATATGTATAAAAGTACAATTTTACCCTTGTGAAAATGATTTATTGAGTTTCAAAAATAAATAATAATAAAATGGTTTATAAAAATAAATAAACAACAAAAAGTTATTTTCTAAAAAAACAAAAAAAAAAATTTAAAAAGAAAAAAAAAACTAATGGATTATAAAAAATATAAAGTTAAAAATAAATAATAAACTGAAAGCATTTTCAAATTTTTTTTTTTTTAAAAGTATTTCAAAAACTAAAAAGAAAGGTTTTTTTTTTTTATTTTTTTTATTTTTTTTTATTTTTTAAGTAAATGGATCTCCACCGTTGGATTTGGATCGATTACTTTTTTTTTAAAAAAAAAAAACTTTCTTTTTATTTTTTGAAATACTTTCTTTTTTAAATTTATAAAAAAACTTTCAATTTATTATTTATTTTAACTTTATATTTTCCATAATTTATTAGTTTTTTTTTTCCTATTTTTAAAATTATTATATTATTTGCTTTTTTAGAATAATAAATCAAAAAATCATGGATTCCGACCTTCATACATCAATATACATATACAAACAACGACAGGATTTTAGTAGAGGAACATCCCACTGAACACACAATGCGTACTTTATAAGAGTTCTAGACACAATTTTAGTGAATACTTTGATATATGAAGAAAAATAGATCATTACTTTTCTTATTAAAGGAGCACACTTTTAACATTAATCAGCACCAATAATTTCACATATACATTCACGCTCAAATGCAAATTAACGTCAACAGAGGCATAGCTCAGCTGGTAGATGGACGGGCTTGAGAGTTGGGGATTGGGCAAATGACTCCCAGGTCAATGGTTCGAATCCTATTAATAGAGAAATGTCACGAGCTTAGAATTACGCAGCGGAAATCCCGTGCGGCACTTAGGCAACTTTCGGGTGAATGTTGCTAAGTAAGCCTTAAAATGTTGCTTGTCACTCTCAAACTCACAAGAGAGACTAGAGGAAAGGGTTGGAAGAGCTTGGTTGGAAATAAAGGAAGCTTTGTATTACTAATAAGAGAGCTTTACAAGGCTTTTGGTTACAAATGCTTGGATAGGCTTGGATGCCTTACAAATGAGAGGAGCTAGCTATTTATAGTTGTCCACCTCCTCAATGGACGGCTAAGATCAATTTGATCCAATGGTGGAGGATTGCCCTCCAGAAATATCTACCAAGGCCTAGAATTCTCTACACATATGTACATGCCTCAAGAATTCTATACAATGATCTACATAAATCTAGAACACTCCTACATGTATCTAGATATGTACATGTCTAGATCCTTCCTACAAGAAAGTGCAAGAATGATCTAGAAAGCTTTGTGGCTAGAGACATCCGGAAGCATCCATTGCTAGGCTTCTCCGGAGATCTCTAGAATCTTCCGCCAACTATAAACTTCCATAAGTGTGTGGAAATCTCTAGAGTCTTCTAGGAGCTTGGCCTTGTTGTGGACATGTCGAGCCCTTTGCCTGGAATTCGAATCTTGGACTTTGCGGGCTGTGACAGAAAGCTTTCAAAAAGCGTCGTTCGGGTTGTTTATGAGACTCCCATGAAGGTTGCGTAGTTAGCATTGCTCGAAAGCGACACAGTTGAGGATAAAACAGGTGATGAAATCGTCCATTCATAGCAGTGGGATTTTGAGAAATCCATTGCTAAACTTGACGTCCAAGAAACAGTTGAGGATAAAACAGGTGATGAAATCGTCCATTCGTAGCGGTGGGATTTTGAGAAATCCATTGCTAAACTTGATGTCCAAGAAATAGATGTTTGGTCTCTTTCTGGTCTCGAATTTGATTCTGGCTCGATCAAGTTTCTTCACTGGTTGGATGAACTAGGGGTGCAAAAAATTATTATATTTGATTCCAGCACGATATATAGGTTGGGCTAGACCAAGGTATTGGGCAAAACAGGCATGACATGATACCGTTTAATTTTATTTTTTTTTTAAAATAAAATTAGATGAGAAAAGTAATTTTAACCCTGACTTTAAATTAAATAATTTTAAATTTTAATCGTAAAATAGTGATATCATCTTTTATAACAAATTTAAAAAAAAAAAAAAAATTTCAACCCATAGGGATCTAATTTGAGTTGGGTCTTACTGTGTAGTAAGACCCAACTCAAATTAATATAATGGGTAAGACAATACATGTTCAATCTTTGCATTGCTTACACAACAAATAACACAAGATCAATTGCATTGCTTACACAAATCACAAATGGCTTAAACTTATATATGCCTCGAGGTATTTAAGTTTTTGATATCCTTTCAAATGGACTTTTTGACTAATATTAGAACCAGGTCACATAGTATATTGTGTATACACCATTTCCTTTCCATTCAAGCCATCCTTTTAGGATCATCTAGAAAGGATTGCATGAAAATTGTCCTTGAGAAAGTTTTCCAAGTTTCCCTAAATATGTTTTAACCGGTAATCTCTTTTGACGAAGGTCTTTTTGTTGTAGTAACGCTTTATACTTAGATGTGTAAATTGGGTTGGGTCGGCACAAACGACTGAACAAAATTTTAGTTTGATCAAAATTTCAATTCGATACAACATAGCACATCATGATACGATATATGGGTAATGGGTTAGGCTGGGTCAATGTATTGGGTACAACAAGTATGAAACAATGCCATTTAATTTTTTATTAATATTTTTAAATAATTTTAAATTTAGATGAAAAAAGTGATTTTTACCTTTACATTAAATAATTTAAAAGTTTAAGGGTAAGATAATAATTTCATATTTTGTAATAAATTTTTAAAAAAGTTGTTTTTGACATGCATGAGTCCAATTTGTGTTGGACCGTGCTGTGCCGTGAGTCATTCTAAGCTATAGTTATAAAAAGAGCGACGATATTTGTACCCCTTTAAAATTGTATGTACATCCTAAATTAATAAATCTTTAAAATCCCAACATTATCCTTAAACCAAATTATTAATATTTTAAGCAATAATTATATTTAAACTAAATTTTAAAAGGAATAAAATAAAATAAATAACGAAAAAGCAACAACCTAGATCGAAAAGTTGGAGAAGGCATCCTTTTCCCAAACCTGAAAGGATGAAATAGGTTGCTAACTCCGTCCTCCTCCATTTTAGATTGAAAAAGATGGAGACAGTAGCCTCCTCCATCTGGGTATGAAATTGTGAATCCTTCCATTTTATTTTATTTTTCTTTTTAATTATTTATAATTTATTTACTTTTAGTATATATATATTTTTTAAATCAAAAGAAATGACATATTTGGTAATGTGTGGGGTGTGCATTTTTAATGGGGTGTTCATACCCAAAGGGGTGTACATATAGTTTTTCAGGGGTACAAATATCGCAACTCTTATAAAAATCGAGCCATGGGACGGCACAGCCCACGGCTCACATGGGCTGTAAAAAAATGGGTCATGCCAGCCTAATTTACACCTTTACTTATAATGCGAGGTAATTTCACTAAAATCCTTGTTTTTTGGTGAAATGTCACCTATTTAAACGTCTTTAGCATATTAGTAACCTAAGTCCCTTGTTTTTTCAAAATACATCACTTTAATCCATTTGACCAAATTACTAATGGTCAACTCTAATTATATGTATAAAAGTAGAATTTTACCCTTGAAAAAATGATTTATTAAGTTTCAAAAATAAATAATATTAAAATGGTTTATAAAAATAATAAACAACAATTTATTTTATAAAAAACCAAAATAATAATAATTTTTTTAAAAAGAAAAAAAAAAAACTAATGGATTATAAAAAAAATATAAAGTTAAAAATAAATAATAAATTGAAAGTATTTTTAACCAAAATGTTTTAGTGAAATTACCCCCTTATAATGCCTCTAGGAGCAGCCAAGTCGACATAAAATTTGGGTTAATTGTACAGACATCCCTTGAGTTTAGATGTAATTACACGTATATGCAACTTTTGCTCATAAATACACAAACTTCCCTTACCGTTAGTGGTCAACACTCTTCTCTATACAAAAAGTCTAAAATACCCCTAGTATATATTTCATCATTTTTAAATATTTGATTTATTTGACAAAATGTTAAATAAAATAAAAAAACTTATATTTTTTTCTCAAGCTTCATCTCATAAAAAAATATATATATATATTCTTCTTTATTAATGTTAAAAAAAAAAAAAAAAGATTCTATTCAGAAGCTGAATTTCTATAATAAATAATCGGGGGAATTGCACAAACATCCCCTAAGATTTAATAAAATTGCATGGATATGACAGTTTTGGCCATATACACACAAACTTCCCTCAACATTTGAAAATTATTGCACAAACATCTCCTACCGTTAGATGGATCCGTTAGTCAATGGTCAAACGTGTAGAAAGTATAAAATATCCTATATTTTTATTTTAAATAAACTAAAAATTTTAAAATAAGATAAAAAATATTAAAAAATCTTTTAGAAAACATGAATGTATCTTAAATCTGAAACCTTGAAAAAAAATTCATCTTTAAAAAAAAAAATAGTTTGTGCAATTCCCCCTTGATCTTAAATAAATTTAATTTTTTTTTTAAATCTAAAATTTAAAATTTATTTATTATTAAATTGTTTAAAACACTATTTTTTTTTATTTGTAAAGATAATTTTTTTTTTTTTAGGTTTCATAATTAAGATATATTCATGTTTTCTAAAATATTTTTTAAATATTTTTTATCTTATTTTTTTTAATTATTTAGTTTATTTAAAATTAAAATAAAAGGTATTTTAGACTTTTTTTTACAGTTTTGACCATTGACTAATGGATCCATCTAACGATAGGGGATGTTTGTGCAACGATATTCAAATCTTAAGGGAAGTTTGTGTGTATATGGCCAAAACTGTCATATCCGTGCAATTTTATCAAACCTCGATAGATGTTTGTGCAATTCCCCCTAAATAATCTAAAATTCTTGTGAAGCAGATCCAACACAAATCAAAATCCAACACAAACACAAATTGAAATAAGATTCCAACACAAATACAAACTGAAATCAAATTACAACACAAATACAAACTGAAAATCGAAATCCACAACACCAAAAACCCATTCAAAGCAAACTCCACAACATCTAAATCAACAAAATCTTTAACATTAACTCAAAAATTGATCCATAAAAAAAACCTCAAAAATTGAACCTATCTACCCAACACCTACCATTGCTCGTAGCCCCCGCTACCGCCACATCCACCACCATTGGAACTAAAACAAGGAGGAGGCTTGTGCGAGAACCCAATTGCATACTCAGACAAATGGACACATGAGTCCTGTTGTGTTGAATTATGTTCTGTAAGTGATAACAAATCTCACCTATTAACTCTTTCTCCTCTAGAGATTCTTTCTACTTATATAAACTCACTCTCTCAATCTATCTCTCTCTAAAGAAGTCACACTTTTTTTTTCTTCCACAGTGTTAGTGTTGTTGCTTTGTGGGTTTGTTTTTTTGGACTATCGTTTTAACCTTACATGAACCTTTCTCCATTTCAGCTCCATCTGTGACTCTGTGAGATGGAACGGTGCCACAATAGAGAATAGATCTTTCTAGATCTGGGCCTTAATTTTTTTTTTTTATTAATATTTTATTATTAACCAAAGTAGATTCACCTTTTTTAATGCTTAAAATAATAAAAAAAAATAAAAATCATTTCAATCTTACACAAGGGAATGGACCATTTTACCCTTTGCCCATTAACTTTTAACATCCCTCACTAACGGTAGGGTATGTTTGTATAATTATGAGCAACAGTTGCTTATATGTGCAATTACACCTAAACTTAAGGGACATTTGTGCAATTAGTCCCATAAAATTTTGGTGTAGTTTCCTGACCCATACTGCGTTACTATCACATCAAAATTGGGTGTGGATTGCCATTTATAATACAACAAAAAAATCATTAACGGTAGTGATCCACAACAAATAACACAAGATCGATTGCATTGCTTACGCAAGTTACAAATGTGTTAACTTTATACATGACTTGATAATCAGAGACCAGTGACCAGAGATGATTGCGGTTTGGTTCCGGTTCGATTTTGGTTCTGAACTATTGGTTTTGGTTCCGGTTTGGTTTTCCGGTTCCGACGGTTCCGACAGTTCCGGTTCCATTTTTTAAAAATATATTATATACTAACTAAAAAAAAAAATTATTATACATGTAATGATGTGAAATTGTAAATGAAGTTGATTGGGTAAGTCACAATTAAAATAAAATAAATATATAAAACACTAAAAAAATAAATTGAAATAAAACTAAAAAATTATATATAAAAAAAGTGGGTGGAACCGGCGGTTCCAGAATCGAAACTGAACCACCGATTTGGAACCGCCGATTCCGGTCTGGTTTTTTAGTTTAAGGAACCGGAACCGGAACCTTAAGCCTTATGGTTCCGATCTGGTTCCAGAACCGGAAACGAAATTTCGGTTTTGATTCTGGTTTTTGGCCTATGGTTATAGTTTGGTTCCACGGTTTGAATTGAACAGCGGTTATGTCTAGTTGTGACTATAAAAAGATGAATTTTAGAAAAATTATATGTTAATTATTTGTATCAATAGAATAAAAATTTTAAATTTGGCTTCTTTTTTTTTTTTTTTTCAAACCTTACTCCATCTTATTATTACTAAAAAACGCAGTAATTATAGGGCATTTAAGTTTCAAAATATTTCTGATTTTAGTCACAGGATAAAACTGGGAGAGTGGGCTACTTTGCCAAAATTTGATGTCCAAATTTAAAGCCCGATTAATGTGGTGGCATCACTAAAATCTAATCATTTTAATTATGCAATTCTAAATCAAAGAAATAAAGGATCCACATCATCTGGGCAAAGTAGATTTATTATTATGGAAATCATAAAAGCTTGGCTCACTTGAATACTAAGAGAGACATTATAATTATAAATCATGTTGTATAACTGAAGTTAACATAATTTACTAGAAACAAATATATGATGCATTTTAAATCAACTGGAGTTGGAGACTTGTTAAGTTATAAGTCATTTAATTTATATATGTTCTAACATTCTCTCACAAAGTTTGCCTTTAAGGGTGTGTTTGGTAGGGAGGAAAGAAAATAGGAAGGATAGAAAGATTTGGAGGAAAACATGAGGGAAGGAAAGGAAAATAATTTTCCCTTGAGCTGTTTGGTAAACAGGAAGGAAAGAAAAGATTTTTTATTTATTTATTTATCAATTTTACTATTTTACCTTCATATTATATTTTATATATTAAAAAAAATAGACACATTTGTAATTTTAAGTAAACCCAAAAAGCCTTCCCTCTTTCCCTCTTTCCCTCCATTTTCCTTCCACTTTTGGGAGGATTAAAATTTGTGGGTCCCACCCATAAAGTTTTCCTCCCATTTTTCCCTTCCTTTCATTTTTCTCTCCATACCAAACACATATCTCTCCATTTTCTTCTCCCTTTTCCCTCACCCTTTTCTTTCCTCTCCTTTTTTATCCCTACCAAACACACCCTAAGTTCTTGAAATATGCTAATAGAGATGGCTTTCTTACTGCAGATTCATCTGTCTATAGGAACCTAAGTCTCCTAATAGACAAAGGGCAAAACATCCTTTTTAATATATGAATTGTCTCAATTACCCTTTATAAAAAACTATTTTATGTCTATTAGGAGAAGCCCAAAATTTGGGCTTTCCCAAAAAGCTTTTTTTGAGCTTTTTTAAAACTTATGAATTATCTCAACTATCCTTTATAAATTTTAGATATTTCACCATACAACTCTTTTATTATAAATACATTGTCAACACTTTTTTGTAACTTACACAACTAAAAGCTATTTTTAAAAAATGCATTGTCAACACCAATTTTGTAATTTATACAACCAAAAGCTTTTTTTGTTGAAAGCTCTACTCAATAAAAGCTTCATTAGAGTCCGTTTAGAAGAGTTTCTTCAAGTAGATCTTTTAGGAGTAGATCTTTTAAAGTAGACCTTCTATAAGTAGAGCTTTTAATGAAAAGATGTTGGTCGTTTGGTTGTCAATTAGAAAAAGTTTTTTTAAATGGTAGGATTACCAAAATATTCAAAAACTATTTTAAGAGTCCGTTTGGAAGAGCTTCTTCAAGTAGATCTTTTAGGAGTAGATCTTTTAAAGTAGACCTTCTATAAGTAAAGCTTTTAGTGGGAAGATGTTGGTCGTTTGGTTGTCAATTAGAAAAAACTTTTTTAAATGGTAGAATTACCAAAATATTCAAAAACTATTTTAAATGATAGGGTTATATTAGATATTTTAGTGTTATTAAAAAAGCTCAAAAAGATCTAATTGGAAAAGCTTAAAATTTAAGTTTCTCCAAGTAGACGTAAAACAACTTTTTTAATCACTCAAACACTCTACTGAGTGACAACCAAACGACACGAAATTTTTTGAAAAGAGCTTTTTGAATTAAAAAAGCTCTTTTAGCCAGTAGACAAACTCTTCCAAACGGGCTAAATGATATGGTTATATTAGACATTTTAGTGTTATTAAAAAAGTTCAAAAAGATCTATTAGGAAAAGCTTAAAATTTGAGTTTCTCCAAGTAGACGTAAAACAACTTTTTTTTATCACCCAAAAGCTCTATTGAATGACAACCAAACGACAAAAAATAAAAATAAAAATGAAAAGAGCTTTTTTAATTAAAAAAACTCTTTTAGCCAGTAGATAAGCTCTTCTAAATGGGCATTTACATTTGGAAGAGCTTCTCAAGTAGATATTTTTGCAGTAGATCTTTTAGAACTAGAGCTTTTAGAAGTAGGGCTTTTAAATGAAAGTTGTTGGTCGTTTGGTTGTCAATTATAAAAGAGCTTTTTTAATTATAGAATTATCAAAATACTGTAGCAAATATTAAATTATAAGGTTATATTAGAGATTTTAGTGCTATTAAAAAAACTCTAAAAGATCTACTTGGAAAAGCTTTAAATTTGGGCTTCTCCAAGTAGACGTAAAACAACCTTTTTAATCATCCAAAAGCTCTGCTGAGTGACAACCAAACGATACAAAAAAAAATTGAAAAAAACTTTTTTAATTAAAAAAGCTCTTTTAGCCAGTAGACAAGCTCTTTCAAGTGGATACTAGTAAAAGATCTACTCTAGAAGCTCTACTTGAAGAAAAGCCATACCAAACAT
The DNA here is from genome assembly GCA_030490815.1 of Acer saccharum. NCBI lineage: Eukaryota > Viridiplantae > Streptophyta > Magnoliopsida > Sapindales > Sapindaceae > Acer > Acer saccharum. Next base: position 16,330,313 of record CM059874.1, read on the forward strand.
GCCCTTACTCAATTTTGTAAGACAAAATGCTATACTACAAGATTATGGATTCGAGTCTCTCACTTTCTTGTGTATAAGTACATCAAGTGTTGCTAATTTAATTAGAAATTGACTTTATACAGTAATGAAGTTTAACTATTTTTTTAATTTATCCCTTTCAAAAAATGAACAAGTTAACTTTTAATATATTTTGCGATATTGATCACTATTTATAGGTTTCATTTCAATTAGGGTGAAATTTATTTTCGTCCCTTTAGTTTGGCCTAATAGCCAAAACTGGTTCCTCGGTTTTTAGAATTATCTTGTTTAGTCCTTCTATTAAGAATTCCGTACCGGGTCAAAGGGTCAAATGACCCTACTACCTATATGGCTGTGTTGGTGCAGATCAAGCCTGATGTAATGGTTGAGGTACCTGACGAAGTTGTTGCAGTACTTGATGAATTTTTGGATGTTATGCTAGTAGAGCTGCCGATAGAGCTGCCACCAAGAAGTACCACAGACCATCGGATTGATCTAGAGGCAGGGGCTAAACCACCAGCACAAGCACCTTACAGGATGGCTCCATGTGAATTGGTAGAATTGAGGAAACAGTTGGATGGACTATTGGAAGCAGGTTTGGTGCAACCATTTAAGGCTCCTTATGGTGCCCCTGTGTTGTTTCAAAAGAAACAAGATGGCTCATTGCGAATGTGTGTGGATTATAGGGCGTTGAACAAAGCCATAATAAAGAACAAGTACTCGGTACCAAATGCAGCAGATTTGTTCGATAGATTGTCAAGAGCTTCTTATTTCACCAAGCTTGATCTCAGGTCTGGTTATTGGCAAGTTAGAGTGGCCGAAGGTGATGAGGCGAAAACTACATGTGTGACAAGGTATGGCTCTTTTGAGTTTCTGGTCATGCCTTTTGGTTTAACAAATGCCCCTACTACATTTTGCAACTTGATGAATGATGTCTTATATGAGTTTTTAGATAAGTTCGTCGTTATATATCAGGATGATATTGTGATATATAGTGAGTCTTTGGTTGAGCATGTGGCTCATTTGAGGAGAGTGTTCTCTCGGCTAAGGGATCACAAACTGTATGTAAAGAAGGAGAAATGTGAATTCTGCCAACAAGAAGTCATGTTCTTGGGGCATTAGGTCGGTAAGGGGAGAATTCGGATGGATGAGAGAAAGGTCGAAGCCATCAAAGACTGGCCAGCTCCTTCTAAAATTGCTGATTTAAGGTCTTTCTTAGGCTTGACAAATTACTACCGATGTTTTATTGAGGGATACTCAAAGAAGGTAAGTCCTTTGACTGATTTGTTGAAGAAGGACATGATGAAAATACCTACAAGGTTATACTAAACAACCTGGGGGGTGAATAGGTTGACACATTAGTTTTAAAAACTCTTTCATGACTTATGTCAAAACCTTGGTGAGCATACAAATTAACCTTAAACATGATTGTTATGAGAAAACAATTAACACATGTATGCTCAATTCACCACCCTTAGTCTACAAAACATATACCAACAAACAATGTATCTCATATACAAGATATTCAATTAAGATCAAATTCCACAAGTTGTACTTTGAATATTACAATGTAAGTACACTAAGTAAAACTACTACAACTTGCTAATGAAGGAAATATATTAAAACCAAAACAAAGGATACATGTATTAATATTAATGTTCAATGTATATACAAATATCAATCTAAATACATCTATACAAAAGAATCAAAGAATAAGAGAATTATATTTACACAAATGAATTGTATATACAAAAATGATCAAAATGAATATTGATTACAAATCACACTTTACGCAATCTTGCTTCCAAATATATCGCAAGTGAATATTGTACCACAAGATTAAAACATACACATAAACATATATAAAAGAGAGATAGAAAGAATTAACACATGAGATTTTTTAACGTGGTAAAACCTCCAAGGAGGAAACATCCACGGGTTGAAATACAACCATTAGGGTACTATATATATTGGATGGTAAATTAGAAATTCCTCAAAAGTGACCAACCTTGACCAACTTCCTATTGGAGTTTATGTTTACCCAACCCTATTGGAAAGTACGAAATCCCTCAATGATGCGAAGCCACCATATATTGGACAACATACAAAACCAACATCGATGGAAGATTAGAAATTCCTCAAGAGTGCATACACATCCCATGTACCCCGCTCTTTTGGAGTCTATGTCTATCCATACGCCTAGGCCTACCAACATACAAGCCAACTCTCTATCCAAGGCACTCATGCCTCTAGGGAGCCTCCCATGCATGACTATCCGGACATTCCCGATCCCAGCCATGACTTCTTGCTTGGTTATCCGGACCTCACGTCCTAACCAAGACTTCTTTGCTTGACTATCCAGACACCTTGTCCTAGTCAAGACTTCATGCCTTTTATAAAGACTTCCTAGTGTGATCATGTGAATGCAAATGATGCAAACAATCAATTCAACATAGAACATGTGATCAAGACATTTTATGGAACAACTAGACTTAAACATGTGAGAACACAAGTAATATAGTCTAGATGCCAAAACATGAATTAAACCTAGAGCATGTGAAAAACACCTTAACACAAAAGCTCCTAGTTCTATTTATACAAATAACACTTGAATAAAAACATATACATGAAGCACATATTCAAGATGTCATAAACATACACATAAATGCTAGAATCACAAAATATATTCAATGAATATTCTAGCCAAAGATTTAGAGCAAGGATATAATGAATAGTCCATTAAATCCTAATAGTCTCTAAATATACAAACACAAGTGCTAATCTTAGATTTGTTCAATAAGAGGATCTATGCACATGTGAGGATTATTAATCATAAAATACATCAATCAATTCACAAATAATCCTAGATATCAATCTAATCACAATACAACTCTCAAGCATGTGAAAAACCTAGAATCTAAGAAACTAGTTCACATATGTCTCTAATTAGACTTTTGATTAAGATTGATTATGAAGCTATCTTTCTCTATAGCATTCATAATACATACACATACATATAGAAGAATAAACCCCAAGGTAATTGAAGGTTATAAAAGAAGAAATCCCAAAGATAAGAACACTACATTGGATTTTCGAGTTGGTTCGGTTTTCTGTGTGCAACCACCAGAAAAGTTTATCAAACAGCTGCCAAATCACTTGGAAAAGGTAGAGGACTCGATTACAAACAATCTCCAACTTGAATCACTCAATTTCGAGTTCGTATGAGAAAGTTATGATGATTTAAAGATGAGAAAAATTGGAGAGAAATTCTGACGGGATTTCAATTTTTTCTTCTTGGAATGAAATGGAGGGAATAGAGAGGATTTAAAAGAGAGAGAGGGAAGACGTGAGCCAATCAGAGGCTGCCATGTCAGCACCCCGTGTGGGGCGCGTGGGCCACACGGGACCAGAGTGGTGCTCTGGCCGTGGGTCCCACGGGCTCCACACGGGGTGGCCTATGCATGGCCTTTGGCCATGCTTGCCTCTTGCGCACTCCCTCACGTTCTTCAGCTGTATCTTGGGCATCCGAACTCCGATTTCGAATCCGTTTTTGGATTATGAACCGTGACTCCCTCACGCATGACTAAGACTATAAAACTTTAAAAAATAGTTGAGAAATCATCTCGGAAAATGATGACGAACACAACTCAACGAATGAGAACGAAAAGTAGCGTAGCTACATCGTTTGGACTCGAAACTAAATGAATGAGTAACCGAAATGATCGGAACTAAATAAAGAATCATAATAGAACATATTCAAGTCCAAATACAAAAATACGGAAACATACAAACACAAAGACACTCACATATGCTATTTCCTAAACATAGTCCTAGAACATACAATAAGCAAAGATTATCAAGATAGTAAAAATGCATGAGCATACATTATCAAGTGTGTGAAAGTGATATATAAATGATTTTTAACCATGAAGGAACACACAAGGATGCCATGTGTGTGTGTGCCTAGCCTTGTAAGAGATATGAGGTCTTATATTACCTCTGACGATCGATGAAGCACATATCTCTTTAAAGCCGGCATCTTGCATGAATTGTGGCCAAGACTTTCTTTGTCTTCTTAAATCTTCAACAAATGGACCACTAAACATTACAAGAGAAACACATTTTGATATGGAATACATGCCAACACAAACTAAAAACCTAACACAGGAAATGGATGTAGTCTAAAGAATGTCAGAGTGCATTTGACAAGCTGAAATTGGTAGTGTCTTCAGAGCCCGTACTGTGCCTACCAGATTTTGAGAAGCCTTTTGAAGTGCATAATGATGCATCAGATAGGGCTCTTGGGGGAGTTCTAGTTCAAGAGGGGCATCCAATTGCTTTTGAAATCAGGAAGTTGAAGGAAGCAAAACAGAGGAATTCAGCCCATGAGAAGGAGATGGCAACGGTGATTCATTGTCTTGATACTTGGAGGCACTACCTGTTGGGAACCAAGTTCACGGTGGTGACTGATAATGTGGCGAATACTTATTTCAAGACACAAAAGAAGCTGACTCCAAAGTAGGCACGTTGGCAAGAATACTTGGCTGAATTTGACTTTGTGTGGGTGCATCGTCCTGGTTGTCAGAATCAAGTGGCTAATGATTTAAGCAGGAAAGAAATACACGGGTATGTTTCTGCTTTAGCTTCTTTACAATCTAACTTTTTGGATCGATTGAAGCAGCAAGCTGAGAGTGATTCTACTTACACCAAATTGAGGCAAGAGGTGTTGGATGGCCTAGTGCGAAGATATTGGGTGGAAAACAACCTGCTGTATGCCAAAGGCAGTAGGTTGTTTGTTTCAAGTGGGGGTGGGCTGAAACATGAATTGGCTGTTGAAATGCTTTGAAGGACAAACATGCCCCTCTTGTTAATAAACTCCCTTGCCTTATAAAAAGGCTTCATCACACCTCACCTTTCACACCCACACATACAAACCTTCAATTCTTTGAAACACCTGCATACATTTCTTTATAAATTTTTATTTCTTGATTTATTTTCCAACCATACAAACCACTAAATTAAATAATCAAATCACTAAACTCAGCGAAATCAGCAACAATATTTGATTTTCTTTGAAATAAAAATCAATTTGCTTAAATTTTTTTCATAAACCAAACAAGCAAATTCCAAATCCCATATTCAATATTGACACCAAACCATCCTCTAGTCATATCAAATTCCAAACTATATATGCTCTATGCATAAACATAATGTGTTTTCAATGGCGGATGTTATGACATAAATTTATGACACACGGGTGCACCCACGCCACTTGTAATCATCAAAGCTCAACAACTTCATAAAAGCATGTATCATATCAAACAAAAGTAACATAAACGTAAAGATTCACAAAGCAAATGCAACATTTGTCTCAATTATCCTAAAAAGCATTTACTACCCACCTATCTATAACCAAAACAAAAGCAAACCTAACAAACCCACATGACAAAAAATGTAATAAATAAACAAAACAAAATCACTTATCTAAATCTAGATTTCAATAGATGAGATGAGGTTGGTCCGGTGGTAAAACCCTCACACCTACACCACCACGATGTTGTGGGTTCGAGTCCTCACCCTATAAAAAAAAAACCCTGAATTTATGTAATAGTGAAATACTTTAACAAAAAAATAATAAAAAATAATAATGAAATTGAAATTGCGTCAATCCTTTTCAACATACAAATTAAAATTTCCTTATAAATACCGCCATGCATTGAGTTTACCAAATTTCAAAAACAAAAAATAATGACAGCCCCTTCAATTTCTGTATCTTTTTTATTTATTTCTACTCTATTTCTAGGCTACAATGTTCTTGAGCTTGAAGCATCACACCATATTTTTGCAAGATATCAAACTTCCCCAAAAGTTTTGCATAAAGCACTTGTAAATCAAGCTTATAGAATTGGATACCATTTTCAACCTCCCAAGAATTGGGTCAATGGTAAATACGCATTTTCTTTTGGGGAGATTTCTTGAGTTTTTGATGTTTCGATGGTCTTGTTTGTTTTTGTTTTTCTAACACAGTTTTGTTTTTTTGGATGTTTTATAAATGGTAGCATGGATAAATTGGTGTGGTTTAATGTGCAGATCCTAATGGTTAGTGTATACAATTCTTTTCTTGATTAATTTTTAGAATTGTGTTAATGGGTAATGTTTAACGTTAGAGGATATGAAATTTTTTACAGATGATTTGAAATCCTATGGAGAATAAGAGCATTTGATATTGTTTTTAAAATAATAATGCTACTTTGTCCAAATTATGTGGATTCTTCATTTCTCAGTATTAGAATTAGATGATTGAAATCATGGGGCTTTAGTGAGGCCACATTATTTGGGCTCCAAATTTGGGTAAAGTAGCATTACTCTTTTTAAAATGGTGTTTTAAAAATGCAAATCATGTTTTTTTTTTTTTTTTTTTTAAATGTAAACTTATTTGGTAGAATGGTAGTGTTCGAAAAAGTAGTTTTCAAAATTTGAAAATGGTGTAAATGTGTTTGATATATATATTTTTTTAATGGATAAAATATTTGTTTGGAGGAAAAACTTATGATTTATTTTCAAAACTTGTTTTGATAATAATTTCAACTTAATTTTTAGTTACAAATTTACAAACACTAGTTTCCACTTTTGAAAAGTCGTTTTCAAAAACACGTAAACAAACAATTTTACAACTATACAATTTTTGAAAATGAATTCAAACAGCACCTAATTTTATTTTATTTTATTTTTTTTCTCTTTTGACATTAGAGATACTATCAACATGTGCTCTAAGCCTCTAATGACACACAATTAGCATGACCCTATTTTTTTTTAATCCAAATTCTGTTAATAAATAAATATCTAGTCAAAAAGTTTGAAGAATTGTAATGGAATAATTATTATATATATATATATATATATATATATATATATATATATATATATATATGTACAATGCAGGACCTATGGTTTACAAGGGAATTTATCACTTATTCTACCAATACAACCCAAAAGGTGCAGTGTGGGGCAACATTGTGTGGGCCCACTCAACGTCGACGGATCTCGTAAACTGGATCTCGCATAAGACGGCGATCTTCCCATCGCAGCAGGCGGATATCAAGTGCTGCTGGTCAGGTTCTGCCACCATCCTCCCTGGAGGCAAACCAGTGATATTGTACACTAGAATTGACCCTAGTGAGAGACAAGTCCAAAACCTGGCCATGCCCAAAAATCTATCCAACCCATACCTCATAGAATGGGTCAAGTACCCGAAAAATCCACTGATGCTAACAACTCCAATGAACAAAATCAATGGCAGTGCATTCTAGGGATCCAACCACTGCCTGGCTAGGCCCTGATAAGTTGTGGACAGTGTTGGTTGGAAGCATATATAATAGAGTTGGAGTTTCATATTTGTACAAGAGCAAAGACTTTGATCATTGGACTCTAGCTGAGGAGCCTTTGTATTCTATTAAACAAATTACGGTGTGTTCAATATTAATCTAGAGGGCGGTGAATAGATTTTATCCGATTATACCTAATTTTCATTAATAGCCAAGTTGAAAAAAAAAAAACCCCTAACTAGTCACAATAATATAACAAGTGTAATATGTGTGGAATTTAAATAACACTTGATATTTACGTAGAAACCCTCACGGGAAAAACCACGGGCTAGTAAGTGCGCTACACTTGAACCTTGAATCCACTAAATGTGATAAAGATTACAACCTAATCCCGGTATATAATCACACAGCTACCTAATCCCGGTATAAGTGGACCTAGTCCAATTGCTTGTGATTTAAGCAACCTAATCCCGGTCACAACACAAGACTTAGTTCTCTAAGAAGAGATAATACAACCTATGTGAATATATGAAATACTCAAAATGCAATAAGAGCTAGGTAACCCTATATGCTTATCTAGGATGATAATATGTCAATTAAAATAATCATATCAACACAACAATCTCTATCTTGAATATTAGAAATTAATCTAAGAACATGTAAGTAATAAAAGAGATGCCTTAATAAATAAAACACTAGTTATATATGATAATAGTGAAGAACTTACCAAAGCAAGTGTGTTGATGAAAGACCCATGCAAGCAAACATCCTAGATATGCTAGAAGATGCTAGATAAAGTTTAATGCATATGAAAATGGTTTTAAGTGTTTAAATGAGCAATCTTGATTGCCTTTTCTCTCACAAATCTCTCTATAGACTTTAGGGTTCTTATGTTGAAAGAGTTAGATTCAGAAAGATGAGAAAGTGATGTATTTATAGACATCAAAAACAAAGCATGTGAAAAGACAAGTTTGCCCCTGAAAACGCACGATTGGCGGTTTCATTCGGTGGCTAGGTCACTGATTACAACCGTCGAATTGAACCCGAGAAGAACAGGGGAACAATTGCGGTTTCATTCGGTGGTTACAAAACCGCCGATTCAACCGCAGAAACAAACCCAAGAGAAAAAATCAATCAGGTATGAACGGCGGTTTTGTTCGACGGTTTACGAAACTGTCGAATCAACCGTAGAATTGATCCAGAACTTTCTAGACTCAAATAGCGGTTTCATTCGGCAGCCAGGCCGCCGATCACAACCTCCGTTTCACCAAATGAGGTGAAACCAAAGGAGAAACCAAGTGCAATCTCCAAAGGTGATCTTCACGCTAAACCAAGCATAACATTGTGCAAGTGTGAACATTTCCGAACAATATTTGGGAGACAAATTACAAGACACATAAACACACAACAAGATATAACAACAAAGTACAAGTGTGAAAAATGACATGTGAATAGTATGCACACAAATGCAAGTATGCTAAGTGTGTGTGTGCAATCTAAATCTCTTCAAAGAAAACTAAGCACTAGAGATATATCTTTGAAGTGCTTGTCCCTTGATCTTAAAAGGGTCTTTGAGCTTGATCCTTAATCACCTAAACTACCCTTACAATATAAACCCTAATATGTGGTTTGTCCACAAAATAAGCCAATCAATATATGGGAATCTTTACAAGGGGACAAGAATGTGGAAGTGTCCAGATTTTTTCCCGATTAAAATAGACGAATTTGAAGGCCTCGATACATCTGCTAAAGGGAAGAGAGTGAAGTATGTGTTGAAGAACAGCTTGGATGAAACCAAGCATGATTACTACATGATCGGAACGTATGATGTTGTTAAGGACAATTATTTTCCTGATAAGGGTATGGTTGAAGGTGATGCATGACTGAGATAAGATTATGGAAAATTCTATGCTTCCAAGACATTTTTTGATGATGAGAAGAAGAGGAGGTTTTGTGGGGGTGGACTAATGAATCTTCAAGTGTCAAGGATGATGTTCTAAAGGGTTGGTCTGGAATTCAGGTAAATTTTGTAGTTTAATTTCGGTTTTAAGTATATTTTGATGCAAGTTAGTCATTCTCTGTTACAAATGTCTTATTTTTCAGTTTTAAGTACATTTTAATGCAAGTTAGTCATTCTTTGTTACAGACGTCTCGGTTCTTAGTTTTAAGTACATTTTGATGCAAGTTAGTCATTCTCTGTTACATACGTTCTTATGTTTTTGTCCATATGGATGTTGAAATGCAGTTGTCAGATGTATCCAAATCGTGAATTCAAGTTTCGATGAATACTAAAATCTGATCATTCAGAATTGAGAATTCAAGTTTCCATGAATACTAAAATCTGGTCATTCAGAATGGAGAATTCAAATTACTATAAAGTGAGGGTTGATAAGTTAATTTTTTCTGAATTCATTGATTTTTTTCAGGCAATTCCAATGAGTGTTTGGCTTGATAAATCCGGGAAAAAATTGCTTCAATGGTCTGTTAAGGAAATCAAAAACCTTCATGAAAACCAAGTGAAATGGCCAAGTAAAATCCTTGAAGGAGGATCAAAGCTTGAAGTTATTGGTGTCACAGCCGGACAGGTTAGTGATCTGTTTATATCTAATCAACCTATGTTTTTGCCGCGAGTCCTTTTTAGTGCATGTCTATGAGTATAAATTCACGCTACAAGCATCTTGTCTTAGCGTATGTCAAATCTACCAAAAAGGTCTTTTGTGTTTTAATGTAATTATATAGCTTTGTTTGACAGGCTGATGTTGAGGTATCATTTCAAGTTGAATCAAATAATGCACGGTGTGTATAAAACTAATTTACGAGGAGAGAGAGGAGGGGGGAGGGGGGAGGGGGGGTGAATAGATTTTATCCAATTATTACCCAATTTTTGTGATTAGTCAATTTTTACAAAAATACCCCAAACTAGTCAAATTAACAAATCAAGCATATAAATGCAGAAATTAAATGACGTTTGATTTTTACGTGGAAACCCTCAACAGGGAAAAACCACAGGCTGGTAAGTGCGCTACACTTAAACCTCGAATTCACTAATTGTGATAACGTTTACAACCTAATCCCGGTTTACGATCTAATCCCAATCAATAATCTGTTACCACTACCCGTAGGCCTGTAAAAGTGGACCTAGTTCAATTGCTTGTGGCCTAAGCAACCTTAGCCATCAAGGCTTTATTATCTCTTCAAAAAGATAATAAAGCCTATGTGAATATGTATGAATATTCAAAAAGCAAATAAAGCTAAAAAACCTTAGATGCTTATCTAGGATGATAAAATGACAATTAATACAGTCCTAGATATCAAAAGCTAAATGACATGTCATAAAGCTTAGCTAATCATAAATTAAACAACCTAGATATAGCTATCAAAAATACAACACTTAATCAAAACAACACACAATCTCTATCTTGTATAATAGAATATGAACTAAGAACATACAAGTAAATAAAAAGATGTTTTGTTAAGTAAAACACTAATTATGTAAGACAATAGTGAAGAACTTACCAAGGGATGTGTGTTGAGCAAAACCCATGCAAGCAAGCATCCTAACTATGCTAGAAAATGCTTAGATGATATTTAGATGCATATGAGAATGGTTTTTTAGTGTTAAAAATGAGTTCTTGATTTGATTTTCTCTCAAGTGTCTCTCTTTGAAGTTTAGGGTTCTTAAAGTTAAAGAACTTGATTTAGAGAATGAGAAAGTGTGATATTTATAGACATCAAGAACATGGCATGTGAAAAGACAAGTTTACCCTTGAAAACGCACGATCGACGGTTTTATTCGGTGACTAGGCCGCCGATCACAACCGTCGAATTGAACCCGAGAAGAACAGGGGAACAACGACGGTTTCATTCGATGGTTACCAAACCGCCAATTCAACCGTAGAATTAAACCCGAGAGATAAAATCAATTAGGTATGATCGACGGTTTCGAACGGCGGTCGTGGCCGCCGATCATAACCGCATAATTGATCTAGAACTTTCTAGACTCAAACGGCGGTGTCATTCGACGGTCATGGCCGTCGATCAAACCGTCGATTCACCAAAAGTGGTGAAACCAAAGGAGAGGCCAAGGGTATTCTCCGTAGGCGGTCTTCGCGCTAAACCAAGTACATATTCGTGCATGCGCTGATGTTTCCGAACAATGTTGGGAAACGAATTATAAGACACATAAACACACAACAAGATATATTAATCAAAGTGCTAGTGCGTAAAGTAACATGTGAAGTGAATGCACACAAATGCAAGTATGATAAGTGTGTGTGTGCAACTTAAATCTCTTCAAAGAAAACTAAGCACTAGAGATATACCTTTGAAGTGCTTGTCACCTTAAGGTCTTGAAAAGGGCATTTGAGCTTGATCCTTAATCACTTAAACTACCCTTACAATTCAAACCCCAACATGTGGTTTGTCCACGAAATAAGCCAATCAATAAATGGGAATCCTTACAATCTCCCCCTTTGGCTATTTCGTGACAAAACCACCACTCACATTGATCCTCACTCACAACATAAATGAAGCTACGGGATAATAAAGATATTCTACATTACAAAGAGATATAAAATGTAAGAAAACTTCAAGTCTTCAATCTCTTGTAGAATTATCAACCCTTAAAAAAAAAATTACACTTCCAATGCAAGTGTATGTGAGATGATCATGTGAAAATAAAACAAACATTTGCATTTAAGAATTTAAGCACAACATCATGCAATGTATGTGTATGCAATGCTCCCCCTCAATGGGTTACTCCCCCTCAATATGTAGTCTCCCCAACATGTGCATTTGCTACTACAATTAGCAACTCCCCTTACCACATTCTACTTCCTCTTTTTGTCATGATATAGGCAAAGGAGTAGTCCCCAACCGGGTCACTTATAGCAAAGAGAGATAGTAGCATACTAGATATTTGCATAATCATATAAGCCACTTTATACAACTCAATTAATTTGAGAGAAACAAGGAGATTTATTTTATGAAAATGTGTGAATTAAAAATACCTTGCATACAAGACATGTAGCATTCAAGTCCAAAATACAATGGTATTTGGCGAAGCAAATGACAAAGGTTTTCAATAGAAGTCAAACCAATTTCACCATTTGTCATGAGAGAAGCAAGGATATATATATTTTATTGATTTCAATTTAAGAGCACTATATCCAACTTTATAAGCGAAACATGACATGAGTGACTTTGCACCCTATTCAATTTTTCCGGGAATGATACCCGTATGATAGTAGCCATGTTCAACAAATAAAGAATGAGAGACATTTGGATTATAAAATCCTTTGAACGGATACAAGATCCTTTATTCATTTTGAGTCTCATAAGCTTTTTCGCACAACTTTTGCATTTAAGAATATGCAATCATCAATTCATGCTTTTTCTTTTGTCATTAACGTGTTATAAAAGAATCATCATGTCATGGAGATAACTATAGGTCATTCAAATCATCTTCCTATGTAAATCTCCTAGTCCAAAGATGTATGTTTGAACATAAATATGACATTGATTGTTATACAAGCATGGTTCACACTTATTGAATTAAAAAACATATATACATATGTGCAACCAAACTTACTCCAGCAATTAAGAGGAAGCATAAAAATTTTCAAATTTTTGCATGTGACAAGTATTAAACTTGCTCTCTTTGCTTGAGTTCCCCATATGGGGTCAATCACCACCCTTCATCAATGAAGGTCATGAGGTCCTATAGACCTACCAAGTCCATTGGACTTAGTTGAACCCATGTGCGACATGTTTATCTCGTAGCAAGAGGGTTCATCTTTTCTAATCCACTTAGGTGATATACTTTTCTTCCTAGTGGTTAATGGTTCAAGAGTTCTAGTTGTCATAGGATCATGTAAATAGATTTTATCCTTCCTATGAACATGTATTCTAGCTCTAGCCTTTTTTCTTCTCAATCATGCTTTTAACTCTACATATTTTAATGTAATGAAAGCACTTTAGTCTAATATAACCATCAATACCACAAAAATGACATGTAGGGATGAAATTAGGAGTCATACCATGTCCTTGTGCATGCATAGGAGCCTTCCCATCTCTCATTCTTTGTTATTGACCAAGACTTGGTTGCTTCTTCAGTTGAGTTTGCATGATCGATTTCTTCCCTTGATGGATTTGAGCTTGAGGGAAGTTAGCATAAGGAACTCTTATAGGTTGAGCTTGAGGTTGTCTTCCTAGAGCTACCTTCACTTGTGCATTATGAGAGCATTGTCCTAGATCAATCTTCTTCCTATGAGTTTGCACCGGTGAAGCTTCTTTGTAGCTCAAGCTCTTGATAAACACAGTCTTGTTAGGAGTGGAGGACTCCTTGCCATCTTCAAACCCAAGACCTCTCTTGTCACAAGGATTCTTTCCAACACTTAACATGTTGTCAAGTTTTTCGGTGCTAGAAACTATCCTAGTTGTAAGGATTCCCATCTATTGATTGGCTTATTTCATGGACAAACCATATATTGGGGCTTGATGTAAGGGTAGCTTAGGTATTTGATGGTTGGTGTTTTACACAACCAAGGCCCTCTCAAGACCTCAAGAGAAGAAGCACCGAAGGTAAATTCTAGTACTTACTTGCTTTGAAGAGATCTAGTTGCACACACATACAACTCATGCATAAATCTTATTCTTATATGTTGTGTGTTTTTTATGTGTGCATGCATGTTTTATTTGATTGCATCTTGTTCATTGAAATGCTATGACATGTTTAGGCATTAGGATGCATTCACTTCCCACACTTCACTACTACAAAAATGTTAAAAGACATCACTAGAAATCACTAAAAGAAATCAGTTTTGGGTAACCGATTTTAAAAAAGCTTTTAGATATCGGTTTTTATAAAAACCGATGTCTTAAAAATTACAGTTTCAAAAGACATCAGTTTTTAAGAAAACCGATATTAAAAAAAAACGTTTAGACATCGGTTTTTATAAAAGCCGATGCCTTAAATTTTACGTTGAAAAGACAATGGTTTTTATAAAAACCGATATTAAAAACAAGCGTTTAGACATCGGTTTTTATAAGCAAAATTCTGAAATGCAAATCTGACCTATGTCCACATTCAAGTGCACATCTCTAAAAATACTTAATGTTATTTGCTCACAGTTTGACACAAGAAAGTAGACATGCAAACAAACACTTTTAATTCAGAAAATATTCCAAAAATCGATTTAGAAAAGTGTGAAAATGAGCGATGAAAATAGCTCACTCGCGGATTTGCGAATCGCTTCTGACCTTTAACTGAATAATTGATCATAACTTTCAAAATACCGCCCAAAATTTTACATTCTTTATACCGTTGGATTCGTATCGAAATATTGAAGAACCCAACATAGACAAAAAAAATTATTTCCTTGCCAAAAAATACAGTTTTAGGGAAAGAGTTTGCACAAAAATATCTCCAATCGCTTCAATTCTGACCTTTGACTGAATAATTGATCATAACTTTAAAAATATCGTCCGGAATTTTAAGTTCTTTATACCATTGGATTTGTATCAAAAATTTAAAGAATCCACCATAGACAAAAAAATTTATTTCATTGCCAAAAGATACATTTTTAAGGAAACAGTTTGCATAAAAATATCTCCAATCGCTTCTAACCTTTGACTGAATAATTGATCATAACTTTCAAAATACAGCCCGGAATTTTACGTTCTTTATACCGTTGGATTCGTATCAAAAAATCAAAGAATCCACCATGGACAAAATTTTTTTATTTCATTGCCAAAAGATACAGTTTTAAGGAAAAGGTTTGCATAAAAATATCTCCAATCGCTTCTGACCTTTGACCGAATAATTGATCATAACTTTCAAAATACTGCCCATAATTTTACGTTCTTTATACCGTTGGATTTGTATCAAAAAATCAAAGAATCCAACATGGATGAAAAAATTTATTTCGTTACCAAAAGATACAGTTTTAGGGAAAAAGTTTGCACAAAAATATCTCCAATAGAACATTAAACCACATAATAAAAAATGAAATGAAAAATAAACCCACCAATAAAATTTATTTAATATATATATATATATATATATATATATGTTTGTAGTAGAAATTAGAATTTTGATTAGTTGAGTAAATTTAAATTTATCAAACAAGTTTTATTTATTTATTTATTTATTTCTAACAACTCATATAGGTTATATATAAATATTGTGCAATTGTTAACACATCCAATCTTGTAGTCAGGCGGTAAAGGCTTACCACTTTGACTTTGAGGTTGCAAAATGACAATTAATTGTCATTATTATCAGAGGTGGGGTTGGCCGGCGGTCGGTGGCCGGACGGTGCAGCAGGTCGGCGATGGTGGGATTAATTTTTGTAATACATCAATTTTACATCAGGGTTTTTAAATCGGTTTTAACTAAAACCGATGTCGTTTCTCTTGTTTTACATCGGTTAAAAACCGATGTCTTTTGCATTTTTTTTCTAAAACACTCAAAAAGACATCAGTTTTAAAATTTTCAAAAACCGATTTCTTCCATTTTAAAAAACCGATTTCTTTTGCATTTTTTGTAGTAGTGCTTGCACTTCATGATTAGTCTTAAGTGTGGTGTAATTCGTTTCCGTTTGTATGATCAGAAACGTCCGCGCTTGCACGATGGTGTGCATGTCTTAGCGCGATGGTTGACCACTTGAGAAGGTCTCATTCTTCTCTTGGATAAGTGATAGTTTTGGTGTGGTTGTTTGGAGTAAAGTGTCTAGTTTCGAAGGATTAGATTTCAATGTTTTAAATATTTTTTAAAACTAACCTTTGTATGGTCATGTGACCATAACTTTTTATAAAAACATTGAAATTGAGTTTTGTAAAATTTTGAACAAACTAGACACCCATACCTTTCCAACGGTATATTATTCTTAATATTTCATGACCGTTTGGATTAGTTTTAAAATCTCCAAAGTTACAACCAAAACAGGACAACTCTGTTGTTGTCTGTTTCTGACCTTTGGTCACTCAATTGACTATAAATTTTTATACAGATATCTAAATGTCATTATGTAAAAACGAGTAGAAAGTAGACATCCATATCTTTCTAACGATATATCATACAAAAGGTTTTGATGTCGTTTGGTCATGTTTCGAAGCACTCGAATCTTGAGCCGCTGCACTGACGCGAGTACCGCGAAAATGCCCATAATTTTTCCATTTCTTCCAAAACGACATAGTTTCACTTGGGTATTATAAATACATATCTTTCTCATCATTTTGAGGGCTGAGCCACAAAATCAAACCCTAGAGAGAGAGGCTCCATATTCTTGAGAGAGAAAGAGAGATTTGAGAGAAAAAGCTTAAAGATTACATATTTATCTCTCTAAACCCATTCCCACATGCACAAATCATCATCTAGGCATCATCTAGGTTCATCTAGCATGTGCTAATGCATGAGTCTTCTTCAACACACATGGTATGATTTGTTGAGCTCTTTTATCTTACATAATTAGTGTTTCTACTTATCAATTTTATCTCATTTATTACTTGTATGTGTTTAGATTAATTTCTACATACATGATTGAGATTATGTGTTGATTGGGTTAATTTTTGATAGCTTAATTGATTAGGTCTTTATTGCTTAAAAGCTATGCCATAAACATTCTTGTGTGATTTATTTATAATTAGGTTGATAAATTGTTTTTTAATCAACTAGTTAATCTTTTGAATGTTTGTGGGTTTTTTGTGATAGCTTTGTATCCTAGGATTGATTATCCTTTACTTAGCTAAAGTTGTATGCCATGACATATAGCTATTTTCATATATAGGATTGATTTTATTGTTATCATATAATCTTAGGTAAGCATCTAGAGTACCCTAGCTCTATATTGCATATTTGGATATCATTGCATATTCACTTAGGGTGTTGATCTCTTCGGAGAAGTAAGTTTTGTGAGATAGACCGGGATTAGGTCGTACATCGAGATTAGGTGGTCACATGAGCAAATTGGACTATGTCCACTTTTACAGGCCTGCGGGTAGTGGTAGCGGGATATTAGCCGAGATTAGGCTGTCAAACCGGGATTAGGTTGTATACGCTATTACAATTAGTGGATTCGAGGTTCGAGTGTGGCGCACTTACTAGCCCGTGGTTTTTCCCTGTTGAGGGTTTCCACGTAAAATCAAGTGTCGTTTATATTTCCGCACCATATTACACTTGTTTATTGTTTTGTGAATTGGGGTTATATTTATAATAGTGACTAATCCGAAAATTTGGTAATAGCGGATTAACAACCCTTTCACACACCCTCTAAGTCATATTTTAAAAGACATGCATGCGTAAACGAGAATTCATTATTCCTTTCACTAGTCATTGACCCTTTAGCCTCTTCAAGCTCTCTCTTCAATCCTTCTTCATTCCTCTTAGATAAGTCTAACTCCTTTCTTAGCTTATCTTTAATCTTCTTGGATCTTTCCATTTGTTCACTTAAGTGGTCAACATGTGTTGAAAGCTCTAGATTTTCTTCTTTTAATCTCCTAAGTTGTCTTTTGTTCTTCATTCTTGAGCTTTCAAACTTGACTATATAGTCATGAACATTCATTTTCTCCACATTTACATTTGTGGAGTCAAGAGAGGAGCAATCATCACTTGAGTCATTTTCCTCTTGACTCTCTTCCTCTTCTTCACGATAGGAGATCGGAAAGGCAAAATAGTTATTCTCACAATCATTCAAACTCGAGGGACTTTTTTCAACTATTTTCACTTTGTTGTCCTGCTTGTGAGAGCTAGCAAGCGCCAAAAATTTGGCCACAACCTCTTCATCACTTGAAGAGTCATTTGAAGTGGCGGCCATTTCCTTTCCTTCTCTTCCAACCTTCAAGTTAGCACGCTCAAAAGAGATATGCCCGAATCCTCCACATTCGTAGCATTGAATCTTCTCTCTTGAAGACATCTTATGGTTTGACTTGTCATTCTTGATTGTGGTCTTCTTCTTCTTGAAGTCATCCCCCTTTGAGCCATAACCACTCTTTTGAAGATTCAAGAACTTCTTGAATCCCTTGGCAATGAGTGCCATGTCTTCATTTGAGTCATCCTCCTCCTCTTCCACCTTGTAAGATTTTAAGGTTAGATTCTTTTTCTTTTTAGGAGGTGAGGTGGTGACCTTTTTTGATTCATAGGCTAGAAGTCTTCCAATGACTTCACTCGGCTTTATATCCTTGTAGGTGTAATTTTCTTCTAAAGCCGTCACTTTGGATTCAAACCTCTCGGGAAGTGATCACATGATCTTTTACTTTATTCTTCTATCCGAGTAAGGATCACCAAGTTGGTGACTTTGGTTCACAATGTCCATTAGCCTCACTTGGAAGTCATTGAAGTGCTCGTGCTCTTCCATCCGAATAGTCTCAAAACGAGTTTGTAAGACTTGGAGCTTGGAGTCCTTAACCACCTTGGTTCCTTCATGTGCAACTTCTAGGATATCCCATGCCTCTTTGGCAATCCTAGTAATTTGAATCAACTTATATTGATTCTTATCGACTACGCAACGGATGGCATGTATGGCTTTTTTGTTCTACACGGAATCAACAAATTCTTACGTGTCCCACTGTGCCTTAGGCTTAAGCACTTCCTCTCCTCCAATCCGTCGGAGTTATCATAGGTGGAGCGTATCCATCTTCAACCGCCATCCATGCCCTATCATGGATTTGGCATAAGTACGCTTCCATCTTCCCCTTCCATGAGGAACAATTATCGCTAGTGAGCAACGGTGGCCTCACGCTCGACGCTCCCTCTTTGCTCATCCCGAAATCACTTATAGTGTTTGGATGAATGCAAAATGTATGAATAAATCAAAAAATCACACAAGATGCAAAACACACCAATAATAAGCAAGGATCACCTAAGTATATCTAGGAACCCGCTCTGATACCAATTGAAACGAATAATGCACGGTGTGTATAAAACTAATCTAGATGGGGGGTGTGGTCAATAGATTTTATCCAATTATTACCCAATTTTCGCGATTAGTCAATTTTCACGAAAATATCCCAAACTAGTTAAATTAACAAATCAAGCATATAAGTGCGGAAATTAAATAACGCTTGATTTTTACGTGAAAACCCTCAACAAGGAAAAACCACGGGCTGGTAAGTGCACCACACTCAAACCTCAAATCCACTAATTGTGATAACGTTTACAACCTAATCCCGGTTTACGATCTAATCCCGATTAATAACCCGTTACCACTACTCGCAGGCCTGTAAAAGTGGACCTAGTTCAATTGCTTGTGGCCTAAACGACCTTAGCCATAAAGTCTTAATTCTCAATGAAGAGATAATAAAGCTTATGTGAATATGTATAAATATTCAAAGAGCAAATAAATCTAGGAAACCTTAGATGCTTATCTAGGATGATAAAATGATAATTAATACAATCCTAGATATCAAGAGCTAAATGACATGTCATAAAGCTTAGTTAATCATAGATTAAACAACCTAGATATAGCTATCAAAAATACAATACTCAATCAAAACAACACACAATCTCTATCTTGTATAATAACATATGAACTAAGAACATACAAGTAAATAAAGAGATGTCTTGTTAAGTAAAACACTAATTATGTAAGATAATAGTGAAGAATTTACCAAGGGATGTGTGTTGAGCAAAACCCATGCAAGCAAGCATCCTAACTATGTTAGAAAATGCTTAGATGATATCTAGATGCATATGAGAATGGTTTTTGAGTGTTAAAAATGAGTTCTTGGTTTGATTTTCTCTTAAGTGTCTCTCTTTGAAGTTTAGGGTTCTTAGAGTTAAAGAACTTGATTTAGAGAATGAGAAAGTGTGATATTTATAGACATCAAGAACATGGCATGTGAAAAGACAAGTTTACCCTTGAAAACACACATTCGGAGATTTCATTCGGCGGCCAGGCCGCCGATCATAATCGTCGAATTGAACCCGAGAAGAATAGGGGAACAATGGCAGTTTCATTCGGCGGTTACCAAACCGCTGATTCAACCATAGAATCAAACCCGAGAGATAAAATCAATCAGGTATGATTGACGGTTTTAAACGACGGTCGTGGCCACTGATCATAATCGCAGAATTGATCCAGAACTTTTTGGACTCAAACGACAGTTTCATTCGGCGGTCATGGCCGCCGATCAAACCGTCGATTTACTAAAAATGGTGAAACCAAAGGAGAGGCCTTCTCCGTAGGCAGTCTTCGCGCTAAATTAAGCACACGTTCATGCATGCGTGGACGTTTCCGAACAATGTCGGGAAACGGATTACAAGACACATAAACACACAACAAGATATATCAATCAAAGTGCTAGTGTGTAAAGTGACATGTGAAGAGAATGCACACAAATGCAAGTATGCTAAGTGTATGTGTTGATGCGCACGGTACAGTTCTATAAACTATCGTAAATGATGGTACGTATGCGAGTGTTTTTACCCTTTCACAAGTATACGAATCGTTGGCCATGTATAGTGGCTATAAGTAAGGGTATCGTTCCCACAAGGAGGTTGGTACACGTAAGTCGGTTCTACGTCTTATGTTATAAATAAGCTAATTACAATAATTACAAGTGCATGAAAAATAAATGAGGATGGTCGCAAGCAAGCTAACAACTAAACTAATGCACTACGATTACACTAACATGGCATGTAAAGTAAATGGAGAATAAATTACACTAATGCGGAAAACTAAAAGCGATGCGAATCCTATGATCAAGGATACGCAATCTCTATACTACAATGACAATTAAATAGGCATCCATGTAAGCAAGTAAATTAACAACTAAATCACTACAATTAAGTTACACTAAATTAACTATAACTAACTAAATTATCATTAACTAATCTAACTACCTAATTCTTGCAAAGGTTATGCAAGATTGAAGATGCAAATGATGAGGGATATATTAATGATCTCAATTAAGCACCTTTGTTCTATGGCATATGTAATATAATCTTACCACTCAATTACCATCAACTATGGATATAGAATGACAATAATAGAGAGGTTTACAATCTAGAAATGAGAACTAGTTAATATGCATGGACATACAAATAATAACCCAATCCTTTCCACTAGAGCTAATCAATGTTGGAAAACAAAGCTACATGTTACTAATGATCAATCAACAACATGTATCCATTCAAATAAGGTCCAATCAACATATGATAACTCAAGATGGATATAGTAAAGGTAAGATCAATTAAATACAAGATAAGTCATATAGAATCCATCCCTTAACATTGAAAGTGTTTACACATACATGTTCATGAATTACAAATAAGGAAAAGAAGTAAAAGTAAGAAGAAACCACAAGTAGGAAGCTTCTTGTTCTTCAATTGAGCACTATGTCTCATTCTTCCAAGCTAGGAAATCCACATGAAACCATGTAGTGTTGAGGTGGTGTAGTTCTAAGCTAGACTAAGGTTTCTAAGCTATTCTAGTGTAATTTAGGTATTTAGTTGGATATTAGGGATTATTTAAGTAATTCTAAGTTATTTGGGATATTTATTGGATATTAGGGATTGTGTTTTAGGTTACAAAAGATGCATATTTATATTAGGGAAGGATTGGCAAGCTTTGGACAAAATATCTTCAGAGTCGGTCGAGCTCGTGGGTTTGGATCCCCAGTCCCGCGGGTTCTTGCTCTCCGACAGAACTCAGGGTGAAATACGAAAGTTGGCCGCGAGTTCAATCTCCCTGGTCAACAGGAATGTTCTAGAGGCATGAAACCGTAAAGACTCAGCGAGTTTGGATGACTTTGGGCAGGCAAAAGGCCGCTGGAAGTGAGCATGCAAGCTTGCTTGGCCATGGAAGTTGGTGGACTTGGATGGGTAGGGAAACTTGTGTATGGACCCCTCAAAATGGGTCCATTGTGACCGGGAGGTGGAGAGTCATCGATCTGGGTAGAAAACGGTCAGAAAAACTATCGAAAAGTGGCCGAAAAACATCAGGTAAGTCACCGAAAAACATCAAGTAAGTCGCCGGGTCACGATCGGGTCAATCGAGTTGAGTTGCAGGTCAGGTCGACCCGGCAACAGGTGGAAGATGATCTGACGTCATGCTGACGCACGCAACGCCCAAAATGACGTCGTTCAGTTGCTGATGTGGCACTAAAGCTGTGCTTTGGCTGGCAATTTACAATATGTACCCCTAAACTCTTCACTATTCACAGAATCTTCAATAGTAAACCGAATATTACACTTTAGCCCCTAAAAGGTCCAAAATGACAATAATGCCCATGAACTTCCCTGTTTACCTGAAACACTTATTTAATCCATTAAAATACCTGGTTTTACCCAAGAAACAAACGCAAAAGATAGAACAAAGGGAGCGTTAAATGTGAACATTTGGAGCGCGATCATGTTTGCAACTTAAATCTCTTCAAAGAAAACTAAACACTAGAGATATACCTTTGAAGTGCTTGTCACCTTGAGGTCTTGAAAAGGGTATTTGAGCTTGATCCTCAATCACTTAAACTACCCTTACAATTCAAACCCCAACATGTGGTTTGTCCACGAAATAAGCCAATCAATAAATGGGAATCCTTACACAAGTAAGTGATTTGAAGATAGTAGAAGTGCTTAAAGAAAAACACTACAATCCACAATTGCTTTGCAGCAAAAACAGTGCTTCAATGAGAGGTGGTTTGGGTCCATTTGGCTTTTTAACTTTTGCTTCAAATTGCTTATGTGAATACACATCAGTTTTCTTTAAAATCTACAATCACCAGAACAAACATAGAGTGCTTATGTGCAGTGACCAAAGCAGGTTAATAATAAATAAATAAAAATCCTTTTTCGACTTTTGCTACATTTTCGGTTATCGTAACTTTACAAAGACCATACTAGATTGATTATTTCATTTAACTGTATGAATACAATCCGATGACTACCAACTATTCTGCTTGAAATCTCTTAGAACTAATTCTCTTGAGAATTCATTTTAATATTGTTTTGTGTGGCAGATCTTCCTTGAATAAACATAATGATAACACCACTTATGGAGCATTTGTGGATTTGGACCCAGCTCGCGAGAAGCTGTCACTGAGGAGCTTGGTTTGTTTCTAATCTATAAATGTATAAAATTAGAATATGAGTAGGTTTAAGGTGCAGACTATTCACACATTGTTTTTCGTGCGGAATCGATTGATTATGTAATTTTACAGTGTGACGTGATCACTTTTGAAGTATGGTACATAATAAAATTGACTTTTTTGTTTGAATCTACAGATTGATCGGGCAATAGTGGAGAGCTTTGGCGGAGGAGGCAAAGTTGTGATCTTATCAAGGGTTTATCCAACTTTGGCCATTGATAACCAAATCAAGTTGTTTGTTTTCAACAATGGAACTTCTAATGTCAAGATCACTTCCTTGAATGCTTGGAGCATGAAGAAAGCACAAATCAGTTAAATATATATATATATATATATTCAGTGGAGGAATTTGAACAAGATTGTAGAATGTATATATATAGGGGTTTTAAAATTTTCTAGCACTATTTACTTTACTACTTTTAAGACTAGCACTGACTTAATAATTTAAGTTTGACTACATTTTTGCAAATTCCAAGATTTATAAAGCAAACAAAATTTTCAAAAATTTTTTCAACTTCTTCTTTAACCTCCAATGTAGGTCTGCTATACCTCAAACGTTATGCTCAAGGGATTTGTTTTTTGATCAAGGGATTTGTTTGATTTCAAACTCCTCTAACGTTATGCTCAACTCCTTGACTAATTCCAAGTAAGATATCATTTTTGGATGTCTGGCCTCGTAAAATCCTGTAATTGTCAAACAACCAACTATGAATCACTACTAACCTTCAAGCGTTTGATTGAGAGGATTTTCGCAAGTGCAAGGCCTGCTATAAGCACTTAGTACTTGGCCTCATTATTTGTTGCCTCGAAGACGCAACTAACCATTTGCTCGACAACGACTCATTCTAGCGATTGTAAGACCAAACCAATTCTGCTTATTTTAGAATTGCTGGACCCGTCGACTGACAAAGTCCACATTCCTCGTATTGAATTATCAACCATGCACAACATTTCTTTCTTGGCCTGCACATGTGCACTAGAAGAAAAATCAACGATAAATTCGTTACCTAGCGAAAATAACCTGAGACTTGATCGCAATCCAAGGTTGATAAGGCATGTCATGCTCGTTGAGCTCGACCGCCCACTTCATTAGCCGACTAGATGATTCCAGCTTATAGAGGACGTTATTCAAAAGGAATGTCGTGAGTGTGAAGATCGGATGACACTGGAAGTACGGTCGGAGCTTCCTAATGGCTACGATAAGTGCAAGGGCTATATCTGGTCTCAACATCAAGCAAAGATTTGCTTACGTAGTAAACTGGCAATTGCCTTTCTCCATCTTCCCTAACAAACACTGCATTGACAATAGAATCTGACATGAAAAAGTAAATATAGAGGACATCTCCATCAACTAGTATAGAATAGCAGATGTGGGGTCATGAGGTAAACTTTCAGCTCCTGTAGAGCTTTCTCGCATTCCTCTATCCATATGAACTCTTTGTTTGTCTTCAACGTTTCAAAAAAACCATGGCATCGTTCGGATGATCATCAGATGAAGCGCCCCATTCGACCGGCCAGCTTTTGTACTTCCCTGATGCATTTCAGGGATTGGATCCCTATGATCGATTGGATTTGTTACGGGTTTGCTTTGATCCCTCCATGGGTGACCAAGTATGTTAAAAACTTTACTCAAGATACACCGAATGGACATTTTGTGGGGTTAAATTTCATGTGATACCTATCTAGTATTTCGTAGGACTGCCTTAGATGGTCAAGATGTTGCTCTATTGCTAGCAACTTGACCAACATATAATTATCGTGTCTCGATTCGTTTCTCTTCAAATTTTTCCAAATTTCTTCAATTCCAAATCTCTTTAAGCTTTTTTTTGTTTATTTTGTTCAATTCGTTGAAAAAAAAAGTATATTTTGTTTTTTGTTATATATAAAATTATTTAGAAATTGAATGTAGTTAAAAATTAGGGTTTGGAAAAGATTAGGAGATGTGATAATGTGGTAGCCGATAAGAAAGTGTCATGTCAGCTGCCACGTCAAGTTGGCTATAAACGATGGACAAAAATATTAGATTTTTACCATTATCCGTATTATTATTGCCAATTTCATATCCAAATTATGAATTTATAATTATTTATCGTTAACCATAACCATCTATCAATATATTTAAATATACTTAAAATTGTGTAAAAAATATGAAAACATAAAATTTGTTTATTAAAATACATCATTTAATGAATATAACAAAGATAATATTTTTCTTTAAAGGAATAAAGTCTTCATTAATCATTGATTCAAGCACAACTTACATTTGCCCAATAAAGTAGATATAATCATAGCCTCAAACGGTATTTAGTAAATTAAAGGGGTGTATTTAGTAGATACCCTCGTAATTGGACTGTAAATGACACATTAGAACAAAGGGCCCCAATTCTAAGGCCCAAGTGCAACATCACTTGTTTCCACCCTAAGTTGAACATAGAGTAGTTTCGTTTTGTTGCACCACAGTCCACAGCTTCTTGTTCGTTGTTGTCCCAAAAGTCTTTCAAGTTTCACCGCATCAATCTCTCTCTCTCTCTAGCATCGAACACCATCTCATAAACAGAACCAAAGCTCGTGCCTTCCATTTCTTAAAGTCCCTTTGAAAACTCAATAAAAACATATCACTCTTCAGTGGATTTGAGACGATTCTTCATCGCCAAACCTTATCCGCTCTATATCCCAATCACGCGCTCCCTAACTGGCATGAAATCTACAGTGCAAGAACAACACCACATCCATTTTGAACTGCCTCCACCATAACCGCGCACCAATCCAGAGACCTCTAATCATCATTTGCTCAAATGGGTATCTTTTCTTCTCTTAAACCTATCTCTAGTTCCTTCTAAATGTAAACCCTTATTATCCAATTTGTGCCCTCACAAGTTTGATAGGCTCTTCTTAGCTGTTCGATTCGATGTCAACCCACAAACGGCTTTGCATTTCTTTGACTTTGCATCCAACTCTTTGAAGTTTTGATTCAATGTTTGTTCTTAAAGTCTTTTGATTTGTTCTTATTCATGCTATAGAAGTTTTTTCAATATTAGCTAGTAAGGGCATTTTTCCCTCTCTGAAGACTTGCACTATTTTGTTGACTTCTTTAGTTAGAGCTAATGAGGTATAAAAAGGTATTGAAGTTTTCAGAATTATGTACTGTGGTGTTTCTCCGGATGTTCACTTGTTCAATGTGGCGATAAATGCATTTTGCAAGGGAGGAAGGATCAAGGATGCACTTGGGTTGTTTACACAAATGGAAGAACTGGGTGTCGCTCCAAATGCTTTCTCTTATAATAGCATAATACATGCTTTTTGTAAGAATGGGAAATTAGAAGAAGCTGGTAATCTCGTCAAGGAGATGCTACAGAGGAATTTGGTAATATGTAGGATCACATATAACACACTCATCTTTGGCTTTTGCAGACAGGGGAATCTTGAGGTTGGTTTAAAGCTCAAAGAAGATATGATTAAGCAAGGAATTCAACCAAGCAATCATACCTACATTGCACTTCTACATGGGCTCTGTAATACTGGTAAATTGGAAGAAGCTATCAAGCTTTGGGATGAGTGCAAAAGAAGTGGTCTTGGGGAAGATGTTTATACATATGGGGTTATGATTAATGCTTACTGTAAAAATGGGAATATAGTAGCAGCTCTTAGACTTCAGGACGATATGAGAAGCAGGTGCATCCCACCAACATCTTTTATATATGGCACTTTAATACATGGAATGTGCAAGCTTGGCCTTGTTGAGGATGCACAATCTCTTTTTGAAGAAATGAGAAAAAAGGGTGTGTTGCCGGATGTTGTCTGTTACACTGCACTTATAGATGGTTATTCTAAGCTGGGTCAAATGGAAAAAGTTAGGAGGGTCTTGCAGGAAATTGCTTCATTTAATATACATCCCAACAAAATCACCTATATTGTCATTATGGACAGGCATCTCAAATTAGGTGACATGAAGGAAACAGCTAAACTTCTATATGAAATGGATGAAAAAGGAATTTTCCCAGATAACATCAATTATAATGTCTTCATGAAAGGGAATTGCAAGGATGGGAACATGGAAGAGGCTTTCCAAGTATGTGATCATATGTCGAGTAATGGATTATTTGAGATGGAGAATCGGTTAAGAAATAATCGAAGAGCATGTTTTGTTGTTGAGTAAGATTTGTATTAATGAGTTGAATTGTGTTTTGATTTCCCTTCTTGAAAATCTCCCTTGTGTTGTCGAACGGACCTCCATTGATGGAAGTTTTTGAAAGAAAATAATAATAATTTATACACTAATCCATTCATTAGAAAATAATACATGGTCAATATCATCATAAATTAGTAAATATTAATTTATAGATGAATTAATATGTCACTTTATTAGTAGATTTTATATGGTTACAACATTATTAACTTATACAGGTGATATTGTAATATTTTTGGGAGAACTTTAAAACTAGCCAAAAAAATTAGTGGGTTTATTGTTTTTATTCAAGATTATCATTTTTATTGTTTTTGTCAAAATATCCACTTTTGGGACAGAATTGCCCTCCTTTATATATATATATAAAATTCTCTATTTTTTTTCTTTTTCTTCTTCTTTTTCCCGGAAAAGTTGCTTTTTTCTCTTTTTTTTTTTTTTTTCTTTTTCTTCTTCTTCTTCTTCTTCCCAGATGTGTTTAATTGTGTTAGACCTGGTGTGTTTAATTTGGTCTTGCCCTGGTGTGTTTAATTGATTTTCCATAGTGTGTTTAATTGAGTTGCCCTGGTGTGTTTAATTAGTCTAGTGTGTTTAATTAGTTTACACCCGGTGTGTTTAATTAGTCTGGTGTGTTTAATTGATTTACACTTAATGTGTTTAATTAGTTTACACCTTGTGTGTTTAATTGGTCATCCTTGGTGTGTTTAATTGGTGGTATGATGTGTTTAAACAAAATGAAATCTTGAAATTTTGTTTGAAAAAATCAAATCTGAAATTTTTTGTTTAAAAAAAAATCTAATTTTTTTTTTTTTAACAAAACCCAAACCTGAATACAACTCCCACCATTCATAAAAACAAACACCACCCTAAAATCTGGAAATTGAACAAAATGAAATCTGAAAAAAAAAAAAAAAAAAAAAAAAGTTAAACAAAATGAAATTTGGAAATTTTGTTTGCAAAAAAAACCAAATCTGAAATTTTTTTTGTTTAAAAAAAATATGATTTTTTTTTTTAAAAACCTGGAAAAAAACGAGATCTGAAAAAAAAAATTAAAAATAAAATCTGAAAATTAAACATAACCACAACCACAACCCAAACTTAAACACAACCACAAAAAAAATAATTAAACAAAATGAAATCTGTAAATTTTGTTAGCAAAAAAACCAAATCTTATTTTTTTTTTTTAAACTTGGAAAAAAACGAGAAAGAGAAAGAGAAGAGAGGAGAGAAAGAGAAGAAGAAGGAGAGAAGACATAAGAGAGAATAGAGGAGAGAAAGAGAGAAGACAGAGGAGAGAGGGAGGAGAGAAAGGGAGAAGAAGGAGAGAAGGCGTGAGAGAGAGAAAGAACAAAAAAAAAATGTTCTGTAGAAAATGAGAGAGAAGAGGTAAAGAAAAAATTTTAGGGGCATTTAGGTCTTCATAGCCAAAGAATGGATAGAAACAATAAAAATGATAATCTGGCTAAAAACAATAATGCCTCTTAATTTTTGACTAAAAAGGCATATTTCCTCAATATTTTTACTGTTTTAATGATTAAATTTGGTAATATAAGAGATGATCGTTAGTTTTAGAACACTTGTTCTTTCATGTATTTTGTCTAGCCATTTCAGTCAAGTTTGTTATATAACATTGAAAAAAAAAAGTGTACATACTCTACAATGGCCTTCTCCTTCTAGGAGGATGCCAGCTATCGTTCATGAATGTTGATCATCGGCCTCCTCCACAAATCGAGGAGGCACCTCCACCTTTTGCTTTAAAATGGAGGAGGCATGGTGCCTCCTCCTTTATTGACGCTAGCCTGCAACCACTTCTTAAAGGCTTCCAATGTGGTGGAGGGGGCTGAGCCTCTTCCTATCAAACTAGAAATGTAAACTTAAAAAAAAAACTATCATAAACATGAACCATCAAACTTAAAATTAAGGGCAAATTGTATTGATATACCAATGACATTTAGTTTAATTGCATACATATAAAATATTTTTACTATTGCACAAATATCTTCTATCTTTTATTTTATTTTATTTTATTTTATTTTATTTTATTTTATTTTTATTTGAGAAAAATATATTGTCTTTAGATATTTCAATATATCTTCTGTCTTTAGTTGAATTTTGTCAACTTTAACGTTAACCATATTTTTAATATGAAAAGACTAAAAGATTACTGATTATTGTCAAATTAATATATAAAAACACTAAATGAAAGAAAAAAATATTAGATCTAAGGAGGAGTCTCCAACATAAATAAATAAAACCGCGATCTATTATTGGTTGACTGATTCACTTTAGTGCCTTGGCAGCCTCTTCTTTAAATTTTTTGGAATGAGAATCAAGAAAATTCACTGATATATCTCCCATGTGCTGTGATTGGATTTTTCTCATCTTATTTTCCGTTAGTAGACGTTATTTGCGTTGCAGCGAATATTAGACGTGTTTTCACGTCACCTTTCCCAACAATTTCGTTAAGGACGACATATAATTGAATTAGAACATCAATTTAAATAGTGTAAAGCCATGGTTTTGATGATTTGAATTAGAAATTTCATCAATGTGTAAAATTTGTGGTTGAAAGCTTTATTTTGTACATTACAAATGTAAAAATAGTGGTAAGGTTTTGCAACAAGGACTTCATCTGCAGAAATTTGTGGCCAATTGTTTTTTTCTTTTCTTATAATGCCTTTTAATTCCAAATTTCCAACTGTAAGATTATACCTATTATATTATATTAGTTGATAAACTCCTTGATTCTCATCTAATAAACCAGGAAGAAAATCACAAAGATTACAACGAAGGGCAGAGGCAAGTAAACAATAGACTAGGCTGTAGCCTAGTCTAAAATTTTGAAGAAAAAGAAATTATAGATTTAATTCCAAATTTTTGAAATATATATATTATTCTTTCAAAAAATATTATTATATAAATTAAATTAAATTATAAAGCTTATAATTATGGATTTCAATTTCTATTCAACTCAATATCTCATCATAAAGACCACCGTCAAATGTGATTTGATGGTATATTAGCACTTATTTAGAGCTTGTTTAGTTGGGCTTTTGAAAAACCTTTATTGGTAAACCTTTATTAGTAGATCTATTAGAAATAGAGTTTTTGTAAAAAACAAAAAAAAAAAAAAAAAACAAATAAATTAATTAATTATAATTGTTTGATTGGTAGACTTTTTTTTTTTTTTTTTTTAAATGTCTATTTGGAGAAGTACCTCCCCATGAGCTTTTACCTAATGAAGGTTTAAACTCTACCAGCCTTTAATTTAAAATAGACAATCTCAAAAACCGAACCAAACAAACACTCAAATAGATGTTTGTAGACCTTTTGAAACAGTAGAAAACTCAACCAAACAAGCACTTAGTTTGATAATGTATCGGATTCGAGTCGCCAACACCACATGTGGAACTTCAAAAGAAACAAATATCATCATAGAGCTCAAATTAACATTTTAAAATATTGAGTCCGAATATTTGATAATTAACTTAGTTAAGTAAGATCATTAGATCCATTAAAACCATGTAGTTTTATTTTAACAGGGTTTCCAAATATTTCTCCACTTTCAGAATTTTGTCGTAGATTATTTGAAACTGAAAAGTCACAACACTTGCACTTGATTGATCGGTTAATTTGTTTTGTACTAATTCTTTATGTTTCTACTTCAACATTTAAGCCAACATTTTCAACCATAAAACTTATTAAAACAACACTTCACAATAATATTGAAAATGAGTTTCTTGCAAGTTTCATTGTGGTATATATTGAAAAAGAACTTTCTAGTACTGTACAATTTATTCAGATATGGTAATTGATGATTTTTGTGATGTGAACCATCGTAGGGTACCACTCAAACAATGCACTTGTATTGTAGATTATTTCTTATTTTCTTGTTATTTATTTTATAATATATGTAGGTTTTTTTTTTTTTTGAGTATATGCATTTTAAAGGGTAAGAGTACTCACATCCCCTTATTAGGTGTAACCTTTTTTTTATTGCTAAAAACTCTTTTGATGATCAAACTTACTAAGAATTATTATGACTAAAAATTTAGTTTAGCCCTCCCTAACCGGAAATCTTAGCTACGCCATTGATTACAACAAATCAAAAAGGAGAAAGTCAACCCATTGTGACTGTTTGAAATCAATTAGCCCAAAATTACCTAACTCTCTTGTTAACCATTGGAGGCAAACACAGCAGGATCCTTTACCATAACTAATGCTCTTTTCTTATCTAAGAATTGTCTGAAACAATATCTTAGGAATTTGTTCTCATTTGTTTATTTCAAATATTTATCTCCTTTCTTATTTTCTTGTATATATACACATCTAAAGTACCTTGCTAAGACATGAAAGAGTAAATCAAATTATATTTTCATCCATTGCTTTCTCAATCTCTTCTCTTATCTCAAATTACAAAATTCATTTTGGTATTAGAGCCAAAGCTTACCATACAAACCTTTTAACCAATGTTCCAATCTTATCTCCATAAAATTGAATCTTTCAAATTTTCTTCTCTAAAGATCACAGGTCTTGCCTTTGATCAGAAGTCTTGGGATAGACCATCATCTCACAGAAAATAAACCAGCTAAGAAAGTCATTGGAGAAGATGGCAAGGAGACATCAAACACATAGTATCCATCATGGATTAACAATGATGGCTTATTGGTTTCATGGCTACTAGGAATCATGATTAAAGACATTCTTTGCATGATAATGGAGTGTGAAACAACCAAACAAATATGGAACAAATTGAAGGAACAACTGCTTCCAAACACCATCGAAAAGGAAGCTCTATTGAAGGACTTTTTAGCCGGATTAAAGAAAGAAACTCTCACCATCGACGAATATGTTCGAAAATTCAAATCAACATATGACAATTTGGATGGGATCAACAAACCTATCCCAGAAACTGAAAAAAAATTTCAATTAGCTGGTGGTCTTGGTCCAAAATATCAAGACTTTTGGGTAGCAATGCTTACAAAGCCACCATATCTTCATTTAATCAATTTGTTCTTTCTTTACATAATCATGAGCAAGTATTGGCTTCTCAATGAGAAGAAGAAAAACAACTTGTTGATCATGCACAAGACTTATTTGGCCAAAGGGGGCGAGGAAGGAATAACCGAATAACAGAGGAAGAGGTCGCTTTAAGCCTTTAACTCGCAAGGATGTGGATTTACTCCAGCAACACGTTTAATCAATACGTAGCCACCAACCCAAAAGTTTTCAAGAACACAAAGCTACAATAATTATCTAAACAACCTGAAAATACAAATGGCAATGCTCAAAGTATTGAAAGTAAGAACTTACTGAGGTCTCCCTGTCAAATCTTTCGATGTCGATTCCGGAGCTATAACACACATGACAAATGATGTTGGTAAGCTTAATTATGTTCATTCTTATAATGGGCAAGATATTATATATGTTGGAAATGGAAATAAATTGCCTATTTCACATACCGCGGTAATGTTATTCTAAAATGCCTCATGGAAATTTAAACTTAAAGGATATCCTAGTTGTTCCTAAACTCAAGAAAAAATTGTTATATGTTAGTCAACTCACTTGTGATAATGCATGTATTTTTGAATTCAATACTAACAATTTTGTGATAAAGGATCAAAATCAAAGAATACTAGTGAAAGGGCGTAAGAAAAGACGACTTTATGCTCTTGAAGAAGCTCAAATGGAAGCCTTGGCTGCCGTCAAATCTCCCTCTGCCTCATCATATTTTTGCACCAACGAATGGAGTTTTTACAAATTTTGAATAAGAAAGAAGTTTTGGATATTTCTAGTTGGCTAAATAGACACTCTGTTTGTACTAGTTGTCAACTAGGAAAGTGTTGCAAACTTCCCTTTTATGATTCCAATAAAAAATGTCAATTTCCTTTAGATAAAATACATTGTGACTTATGGGGGGCCAGCACCTATTTCTTTTGTTCAAAATGTTCGATATAATGTTGTTTTCATTGATGATTGCACTAGGTTCGTTTGGTTATATCCTCTCAAGCATAAATCTGATTTTTTTTTTTTTTAATGTTTTTTCAAGTTTCAAAAACTTGTTGAAAATCAGTTTGATAGAAAAATCAGAAATTTTCAAATCGTTGGAGGAGGTGAATTTACTTCAACAATTTTTACTAATAAACTTATACAATGTGGAATTGCTCAACAATTATCATGTCCAGGAACTCCTTAGCAAAATAGAATTACTTAAAGAAAGCATCGTCATATTGTAGAAACAGGTTTAACCTTGATTTTTCATGCACCCTCAAATTTTGGGTGGATGCTTTTCTTACTGCCCTTTTTTTGATAAATCGTTTGCCATCTTCTTCTCTTAATATGGAAACACCTTTTTTTCAAACTTTTTGGAACCCACCCAGATTATAGCATGTTAAAAGTTTTTGGTTGCAAGTGTTTTCCATATTTAAAACATCATGGGCAAAATAAATTTTAAAAAAAAACTTTCCCATGTGTTTTCATTGGATATAGTCTAATTCACACAGGTTTTCAATGCATTGATCAGTTAACAAATAAAGTCTATATTTTCAGGCATGTAGTATTTGATGAACAAGTTTTTCCTTACTCTAACAAAACTTCAACTAGTAATGATTTTTGGCAGCTTGATGTCACAACCTTCCCTGATCCAGGAGAGTGGTTTCTCAAGCCGATAAATCACTCTCCTAGCTATGATTTTGTACATAATCTCAATGTACTTGACAATGAAATATCCCATAAATCAAGAACCCATATAACATCATATGATTACTGCACTACATCTGATGTTACCCCTCATGGGATTAACACACTTGCAGCTAACACTTTACCACTCAACCAAGTCACCACCATTTCTCCCCAAGTCACTTCCGCTCCTACAATGTCAACTGAATTTGACTCTGACCAACAACCAAGTGAGCTAGTTAATACACCTCCTATAAATGAACCACCTTCAATTGAGACTCATCAATCTATTTCAACTCATGATCTTACCCCATCTACGTGTCCAATTCGTAATTGAC
Source organism: Acer saccharum (assembly GCA_030490815.1). Classification (NCBI taxonomy): domain Eukaryota; kingdom Viridiplantae; phylum Streptophyta; class Magnoliopsida; order Sapindales; family Sapindaceae; genus Acer; species Acer saccharum. The sequence continues at coordinate 16,364,938 of CM059874.1, forward strand.
ATCCACCACAATATCTCAAAGATTATATTTGTCCTCATAATATCTCCTTCACTCCTTTTGATACATCTCTCCTCGCCACCCACACTCAAGAGCCTAAAACTCTCAAACCAACCCTTAAATCTCTTAACTGGTTCGCAGATATGCAAGGAGAACTCACAACGCTTCAAACCAACAATACTTGGCCCCTTGTTCCTCGACCCTCTCATACCAACGTAGTCAGTTCCAAATGGGTCTATCGCGTCAAATATAAAGAGGATGGGTCCATAGATCGTTACAAAGCGTGTTTTGTTACATGAGGCTTCACTCGGGTTCTTAGCATTGACTATAATGAAACCTTTAGCTTGGTGATAAAACCTACTATGATTCGTATCATTCTATCCATAGTTATCGTTTCTCACTAGACAATCAAACAACTTGACGTCAAAAATGCATTATTACATGGTTTCTTCAAAGAAACTGTGTACATGGAACAACCGCTAGGTTTTATCAATCTTTTTTATCCTTATCATGTTTGCTTAAAAAAATCTCTTTACGGTTTAAAGTAGGCATCACGTGCTTGGTTTGATCACTTATCTCATTTTTTACTAACAATTGATTTTTCTTGTAGCAAAGTAGATTCATCTTTATTTATTTACAAAAAAAATTAATAATAATGACATGATTTTCTTACTTGTTTACGTTGATGACGTTATTCTAACAAGAACCAACCCCACATTAATTCAACATTTTATTCACAAATTGCGGTGTGAAATCACTCTCAAGGATTTTGGTGCCATCTATTACTTCCTTGGTATTGAAGCCAAACATTTTAATGGTGGCATCTTTCTCTTCCAAACCAAATACACCAAAGATTTGCTATCCCGCATCAACATGCTTGAGTCCTTAGACTCTTATTGCTGTTAAACCACCAATCCACCATGATGACCACACCCCTACTCTTGAAATTGAGTTTCGAAGCATTGTTAGCACCTTTCACTATCTTACCTTGAATCACCCTGACATTACTCATGCCGTTAACCGTGTTTGTCAACATCTTTATCAGCCAACCATTGACCATCTACGGGCTGTCAAACGAATTCTTCGTTACCTCAAGGGCACAGTTGACTATGGTATTCGTATCTTAGCTCAGAGTTCCCTAACAGTAAATGGTTTTAGTGATGCAGATCAGGCTAGGTGTCCTCTCACACGTTGAAGTACAGCTGGATATTGTATTTTTCTTGGCTCCAATTGCGTATCATGGTCCTCCAAAAAGCAGCCAGCAGTTGCTCGATCAAGTGTTGAAACCGAATATAGATCTCTTGCTTCCACAATTGCTGAATTGACATGTATTGGATACTTATTAAAGGACCTTGGCATGCCTCCTTCTCGAACACCATAGCTTTTCAGTGACAACATCAGTGCTTTTCATATGACTATCAACCCTGTGTTTCACACTCGTAAAAAACATATTGAACTCGATTATCACTTAGTCTGTGAGAAAGTAGCACATAGAGATCTTGTTACCAAATACATTCCATCACATTTGCAGATAGCTGATGTCTTAACCAAGCCACTGTTAAAAAAGTTTATTCAAAGACTATCGTGTCAAGCTGGGAGTTCATCTCCTTCCACTCACCAGCTTGAGGGGGCTTGATAAACTCCTTGATTCTTGTCCAATAAATCAAAAAGAAAATCACAAAGATTACAACACATCAAAAAAGGAGGAAGTCAACCCATTGTAACCGTTTGAAATCAATCAGCCCAAAATTACCTCAATCTCTTATTAACCATTAGAAACTATCACTTACCCAACAAACAAAAAAAAAACCATTGGAAACTATCACACAATGATTCTTTGCCATAACTAATGCTCTTTTCTTATCTAAGAATTGTCTGAAACAATATCTTAGGAATTTGTCCTTATTTGTTTATTTCAAATATTTATCTCTTTTCTTATTTTCTTGTATATATACACATGTAAAGTAACTTGTTGAGACATGAAAGTGAATCAAATTATATTTTTATTCATTGCTTTCTCAATCTCTTCACTTATCACAAATTACAAAATTCATTATTAGTAGTTTAGTAAAGGAAGAGTTATTTTATGTGTTTTCCCCTTTTTCTTCCTCTTTCATAAAATCATGTTGTTTACATCGTGTAAATGAAATGATTAAAAATCGTCGCAATTCGAGTTGAAAAGGTTTATATAAAAGGGACCAGGATCCTCTCCTCACCTCACATTATCCTCACCTTTTCCTCACCTTTTAAAAGCATGTGATTGGTTGTTAATAAAGTGTCAATCACATCTTAACCATTCATTCATTGCAATGCTTATGTGTCATAAGATTAAATAAGGTGAGGATGAGGTGAGGTGAGGAAATGATCCTTGTCCATATAAAAGACACTTAAAAAAGAAATTAGAGAATTGAAAGCAAAAATAGGAGAATACGGTAATAAATAAATAAATAATCTTAAAGCATAAATTCAACGACGATTACGTTATATCATTGTAGGTTGCAAACTAGTATTACATAGATATAGATACGAATTTAATAAATAAATAAAAATCCAGAAAAAGTCATAAGTGCCATGAAGATTGAAGAGTGCTTATTTATTTATTTATTAGAATTGAAGAGGGTCATTCTATAAGAAGCCAAAGCCCAAAACCCTTAAATTGTTGTATGCGTGAGAATCTGAAACCGAGAGAGCAGAAATACAAATATAGAATGAAGAAAGCCGATCAACAAAAACATGAAGAATCCGGCAACAAAAAGCGGCTGCTCTCCGGCGCCGCCCCCAAGATTCCGGCAACAACAACAACGGCTCACACTATGAAGACAAGAGACTTACCCAATTTGAGTGAATGCCAATCCTGCGGTTTCCGTCCAGACACATGTACCGCCGGTAAGATAACTATGCAAATTCTATTTAGCGAATGGCGAATTGTACTTCTTTGTCACAAGTGTCTCTCTCGCGTTGAATCTTCCCAAATTTGCTCTTATTGCTTTAATCAAATTACCCAAGAAGATGACTTTTTCACTTGTTGTCAATGTAACCGTTGCGTCCATAGAAATTGCTTTTACATGTACAAATCTGTTGCACCTTGGTCCTATTCTTCTTCTGATGCTGCTTCTCAATTTTCCTTTTGTGTGGATTGTTGGGTACCCAAATCCATTATTAGAAAGAGAGCATTTTTTAGGGCTAGGAAAAGTAGTAATAATTGCCCTGAATTGTACAATTCGAATTCTGGTGTTAAGAATTGTGCCCGGTCTTCTTCGGAGGCCAATTTTGATGGAGATCCTAGGATTGTGGCGCCTACCATGTCTAGGAATGCAGTGGTGGCAAAGAAGGCTGTAAAATCATCGGACCAAGGCTGTGGAAATGGGAAAGAGGCGATTGTCGATGATGCTGAGTTAGCATTTCAATTGCACAGGGTGATGAATAGCTCTCCTAGGATTTCCAAGAATTTTCATTCTGTGGATTCAAGTTGTTCGAGTGTTCAAAAAATATTGGACTTTGATGATGATTCGATTGTTGGAGGGTTAGACTCGAGGAATTCTTATGTGAAGTCAAATGAGAATTCTTTGGTTTGTGTTGAGAGCAAGAATGTGGCAGTGCCATTTAAAGAGGGAGAAGGGAGCTGCTCGGACAAGTTGGTAAGGTCAAGTGGAGATGAAAATAGTATGAACATAGAGTCTGTATGTTGTCAAAATAATCAGGACCTATCTAGTGCTTTTATGGTAGAAATAAACAATGGAAAGCCTGATCGCTGTTTGCTCAAGTATAAAAGGAGGAACTCAAGCGCTAAAGGAGTTACAAGTAATACGTCTAAGACTCTTTATGAAAAATTTCCCCGTCGAAGTGAGATGTTGGCTGATCGCATTTTGTTCAAGTATTTTAGAAAGAGGAGGAACCCAATCGCCAATGGAACTTCAAATGTTAAGCCTAAGACTCTTTATGAAAGATTTTCATGCCAAAGAGAGGCATTGGATACTCGCTATTTGTTCAAATATAGAAGGAGGAAAACAAGCTTCAAAGCAGTTCCAACTTCCAATCGATAACTCCAAGGCTCTTTCCGAAAGACTGCCATGTCAAAGAAAGGATTTACCTGCTGAATTGCCCTTAAATTGTTCCACGGAATCTAGAGCATTCTCTAATGGTTCACTCGAGTCTTGTGCTTTCCCTCTTCAAGTGTCTATGTCCCAAGGCAAAACCTAGAGGGATCAGGGATCAGGTATCAGACTACTCCCATGTTTACCTCCCTTTAGTTTGTATTGTTTGTAATTCTAAACATTTGTTGCTTTCTTTGTGATTGGTAATATACTCTTCCTTGTTTTGTTCAAAATTTGTCTTATATCCTGGGATCAAAGCTTTATTGAGTTCAGTCTAATTAGTAGCTATTAGAATTACATGATCAATGAATAAGATGTTGTACCTATAGCTGATTTATTGTCAATTATTATGATTTTCTTGCTGAGTCAGTGTCAGATGATTTCTTTTCTGTTTCATTCTCTAATTTTGTGGCACTGTGAATATGTATAATTTTCTTGATAGCACTGTAACAGTTAGATTATGATGGCTTTTCTGTGGGAGTTTCTCCTAAATTTTGAGGAGTATCGTTACATTAATTTAAAGAATTGGGCAGCTATTTTATGATTTGTGGATTATGTTCAGTCTTTCTTCCTAGTTTTACTATGTTTTCTTTTTCCTGAATCCTGATAAGAAGGAAATGAATTTCTTTATATGTTAGAAACTAGAGTGACAAATAGAGTGGACAAGCAGTCTACCAGCACCTGTTTGTCTTGGTTTATATAGCATGATTGTAGAATGTTTGTGTGCACTGTTGGTTTACCTTTATTGTAAGTTTAATACTTTTTGTTATTTAATCTTCTGTAAAAACTTTTCTTTGCTCATCAAAGTGAAAAAAGAAAAGGTTGGGGAGTTGGAGGAGTTCCAGCCTTCCGGGCACTATTGGGCCAGAGCCACTCATCGATAGATGATTACTCGATTTATTTTATATAACCATGGAGTCGCTCAGCATGTTGATTGTTTGAATCTGGCATTAAAATTTAAGTATCAGATTTATTTTTTAAGTTCAATTTTCTGTTCTTACACTTGGTTAAATCTTGTAATATGCAAATGAATGATCAATTGCAGATTTAATTTGTTGCAAAGTTTCATAGCATTTAATTTGATTATTCTTGGTTGTTAAAGTTATACAATACCGTGACATTGTGCATGACAAGGTGTTGAAGTGAATGTCCTAGAACCACTTTTTAAGTTAAATTGAAGTTTTATTTAGTTGTTTAGTTACACCATAGTCCTTAAAGTTTTTGGTTAAATGAGCGTTTCTTTTCATCTTCTTGGAATTTTATTTTCACACGCAGCAAACACGGTGTATATTACATTTACTAATAAGGAACTCTTAGTCAATCTATGATAGGATTAAGGAAATTGCAGATATGTATAACCATCTGCAAGGCACATAAGTTGGTTTATTTCACATGTTTTTTTAGCTCTCTGTGATTCAAGCCTATGAAATTTGAGTTTACTGATTGTCATGGATTCACCCTTTACCATGTTACAGGCAGTTTTGTATATCGTGGAATCTCCTTGTATGTTAGTGAGATCAAGGAACATTACTGGATATATATATATATATATATATGCTTATTGTTTGGAATTTGCTGCGATTCTTGATAGTTGTAGATGTGTGTAGTTACTTTTAGTTTTTGGGTTTGGTTTCTTAGCGATGTCTTCTTCTTCTTCTTCTTCTTCTTGCCTAATATATGTGAATTTTGTTGGAGCCCTTCCATGAAATGTGTTAGAAATCTTTCTAGAATCTTTTGGTTTGGTTTGGTTTGGTTTGGTTTTTGCTTGCTTTTGCACGGATGATGTGGCTCTGTCGTGACCATATTCAACCACTGAGAAAATAGAATTCATGTGTACCGATGAGGTGAGCTTATGCTTTAACACCTTAGTTGATCCTCTAACTGCTTGTATATATTTATATCTCTATAGCAAAATGTAGATTCTAGGTGCCTTGTGTGACTGACTAGGTTATAAGTAAGAACATTTTTCTCATGTAAATATTCTATCTGAAAAATCATTCGATATTTCATTGTCTTTCTTCTCTTTTTTCTCATTAGTGAATTTGTATTGAAGTTCGTTTTATTGCAGCTCATGTTAATGAAGAATTTATTACTTTATCTTCTTATATAAATTATGCAAAATTAAAAGGTGACCGTGGCTGCAAACATTTGTTAAGAATCAGCCATCCTTGCGGTGCAGAAAGTCGGTGGTTACTGGTTATGTAATTTATGACAATGTCAAGCTGGAAGTCTGAAATGGTAACATTTCAAGACTGGAAAATGTGTGAGGTCCAAAACAAGGGTTTGTCTGTTTTTTCCACCTTTTTTTTTTTTTTTTTTTTTTTTTGAATTACAACTACTGTCGGGACCTAGCGCGGCACAGAATACTACTCCCACTATCGGAGAAAGGTTACATATAGACTACAACTCTCATAACCGGAGAGAGGGCTCCCCACACTTTGGGTTTTTATGGCCATACGTGGGACTTGATGGAAAAAGTTCTTATTTTAATTAAGTACTTAATAAAGTGGTTTAATTCTGAACAAATTACACCAAACCTACCTAAGGTTCAGCTAATTGAAACCGGAACAATTTATTGAGAAGCTCACACCGATGGCAGTTGACCATCGAAAAATAGTAACAAGATGAAAATGTTCCTAATTAAAAAAATAAGATAAAATAAAAAGATTTAAAAGCTTTAGATCTCTACTGTCCATCCTGGAAATGGTGATAGATGGTGGGGATTTAATCACTAAAAACAGATATTAAAAAAAATTGATCTTCATAGACCATCTTTAAAGTGGAAGGTAGAGAATTATTAAAAGTTTTAAATTAAAATAATATAAATTAAAATTGGATCTTCACCGTCCATCTCAATTTTTTTTATTTATTTATAAATAAATTTAATTTGTAGTAGATTGTCAATAAGGCAAACTAAATGTAATTTTCCTTGTTTGGTGCTATATTTGATATTTCTTAATCCAACTCTTAGAAATAGTGCAAACTGGTCTGCACCAGAACGGGTTCAAAATTTTTTGTCATTATTTGGGGCATTTTTTGTAAGACAGGCACCACATTACTAATTTAAGTTTAAAAGACACCTATTTAGGTGACTAGACAAAAATACCATTTTTTGCCACTTTGTGTCTTTTTCAAACATTGAGAGAAAACCTTTTTGAACTTTTTTCGAGCCTTTTATAACAGTCCCCGAGCTTTTTAAAATGTTACCCGAGCCTTTTCAAGGAAAATTCATAGGTTAATCGGTTTAGAATCTCCGAGCCTTTTTACACTCGATTCGAGTCTTTTCGTGCGTTTTCGAGCCTTTTTACACTAGATTCGTGCATTTTCGTGCATTTTCGTGCATTTTCGAGCCTTTTTACACTAGATTCGAGCCTTTTCAACAGTGTATGAAAAGGCTCGAACACTTTATTAAAAGGCTCGGGTAGTGTATGAAAAAGCTCGAACTGTATATTAAAAAGCTCTAATTACTATTTAAAAGGTTCGAACCAAGTATTAAAAGGCTCAAATAGTGTTAAAAGTCTCGGAGAACACATGATAAGGCTCGGAGATTCAAAATTAACAAGTATGAAAAGGCTCGAACCAAGTATGAAAAGGCTCGAACCTAGTGTCAAAAGTCTCGGAGAACACATGAAAAGGCTCGGAGGTTCAAAATTAACAAGTATGAAAAAGCTCGAACCAAATATGAAAAGGCTCGAACCAGGTATGAAAAGGCTCGAACCAAATGTTAAAAGTCTCGGAGAACACATGAAAATGCTCGAACCAAGTATCAAAATTCACACAACCATCTTAAGGTTTACAAAAGACTCGAAGAACAACCAGCTTAAGGTTTTATATTAAAAAAAAAGCTCGGGGGCGTTGCCCCCTAACCCCCACGAGCTGATTGAGCAGCTCGACCACCGCGAGCTCAGCGGGGAGCTCGACCCCTGAATATGTATACGTAGCGCCACTAAACTAATAGAGATCTGTTATGATGTTCAACCTCCATTGGAGGTCTGTTAAACAAACCTCTATAAAGAAGATGAAAGAATAAAGTCTCAGAAAAATTTAAAGTAAAAGAATGTGTAAAATAAGGGCATTTTTATCCGTTCACCATAATAGGTGTCTTTTAAACTTAAGTTATTAAAGTGGTGACTTTCTTACAACACCAACTTAAAAAGGTGACATTTCTCACCATTTCCACGCACGAGAATTGGAATTTATTATTCTGTCAAAGATTCATGTTGCTCCTTCTGTATTGCTACCTAAATCTGATTCAGAAAATTCTGCAGTTTTGTTGTAGAAACTTTAAAGTTCTCATCAAAAATGAACTTTGCGCATGATATCATTCAACACAAGTACAATAAGAGGTCACTGAACATCGAAATTGTCCACCAACCAGTGCATTTGGGGTCACAACCATGCTATAGTAGCGACATCTACGGCACATAAATGGCCACATGATGACTGCTATGCTCTAATAAAGAGTAACGAACTAAAAATTAACCTCATACTAATGCTCAATTCTTGAAAACGGAAACTTGATCGCTACATATTCAGAACAGATTACATGGTCAAAATGGCCTGTTATGATACTTGTGCTCGCGACATGGTTGTTCACAACTAAATAGCTAGAAAATGCATCAATATTAAAGACTAAACGTATTTTCCTCTGTATTTCCGACTTGGTTCTTTACTGAATTTGGCATCGCCAGTTGCAGTTAACTGTGTATCTGTTGAAGCAAACACAGAAGAATGAAGATTCCCATCTTCTAACCACTTGAGATGGTTCTCTCTGAACTCCAAATGTTTTATCCTAGCTGCCTCTGCAATCTCCTCAGTATATGGACCTATCTTCACCATAGTTAGTAAAACTCGACTATAACGTGAGCTTAGGATCTGTTCCGAAGAAGAAACCAATTTAAAACATGGGTGCTCTGGGAAATGGTTCTCCCCTCTTGAATCATCTTCTCTTAGTACAGGGTAGAAGTACACTAGCCTGCCACCCATTACTAGCATCTTACCAGCAACGTCAAGCAAATCATGTACGCATTCAGATAAGCAGTATGCACCTGTTGATGGTATATGGTCAATCCTCTTATCATCAGGAACTGTATAAGGGTCCACAGTTCCTTTCAGTAACTTTCTGCCACCGGATTTACGTCCACCAGCTCGAACTCCATAAGGAGGATCACAGATTATGGCATCAAACACCTAAATACAGAAACATATAACTTAAATTATAAGTATAGGGGGGTGGGGAGCAACTTAATGAAGGTCCAATCGCCCATCAAAGTGCTCCATTACCACTTCGAAAACTTATTTTCTGTTTTATACATATAAAAATAGAAAAAGAAACTGTTACAATAAATGAAAAAATTATTTTGGCATACAATATATTTTGCAAGGAAATAATATCGATAATATTCCTGATATATCCCAAATATTTTCCATATTTGAGGGTACCAATATAAATAATATCCTTAAATATCTCCGATATTTTGATCCCCAATATTTTCACCGAAACCAATATTTACTTCCTTGAATATAATTATCAAATATTTACTTGTATTTGAAATCATAATTATCAACCACGGTGATTGCAAAATACATTCCAGTATGAGCAAATTGCAATGGAGTACCCTGACTTTAGGTGTGATTGCAACTACTAGATTGCACTTTTACATAAATGATAGATTAGTACCCTTGACCAAATAGATGACCGTTAGAGTTAACAACGCACCGGTCAAATATTATGAAATGTCTTAATTCCTCCTTAGCAACCTATTTTATAGATTATCATACTAATTTTATTTTTTAATCAAATTCCGTCTATTTTTTTAAGAAAAACAGAAAAGATAAAAGGAAGAACATATAATCACGCATGGCAAGAATATGAAATTTTACAAATGATACCTCTTTCAGTGAAGGACGCCAAGGAGGAAGATTATTATCTGCCCTTAGCAAAGCAACCGGTGCTGGTAATCCATACTGCAAAAATACATTGTAGAAACCATGTAAATCCTCAAGAATGGAATAAGCTAATATTACGCAAGTAATATTTAATAACCTAATAGAAAAACACTTGATATAAAAGGATGGTTTGATAGCAATTCACCATTTGTGATGTGCTGCAGAGAGGAGTATTTAAAAGGTACTTCTATAAACACAACATTCAAGTTTTTTTTAAAAGATTAAAACGAAAAGAAAATGTCACTTTAATAGCCAATTCACCTGCTTGAAATTGCTCCAGACATTACAGTCAGGGCCACGCCCATCACGGACCACTCTAATGTCTATATCTGCACCCTGAAGATACATCAGTTAATGTTTAAAGCAAGTAACTTCTCACATAAACTTGTAAGGAGCAGTATCAAGTGCAAAATTACCAATATAAAGAATTGTGAAAGAAAAACAAACCATTGTCATTGCACCAAAGTGAGCTGCAGCAACAAGAATGCTCCCAGTGCCAACAAAAGGGTCATAGACAAGTTTCCCTGGTTTTACCAGTGCTTGGTTGGCCATTAAGAAAGCCATTTCTGCATCCATTGCTGTGGGGCCAAGATAATTGCGGCTTTTTAATTGATATGTTGGTAAAAGCTTCCTATCAGCAGCACCAACTTCCCGACCAAAAAAAATTGTTCTCTGGGCAACTGGTGGAAGCCCATTACTAACTCCATAGTCATCAGTTTGCATGAGCCAGAACTTGTGCTCCGGAGTTTTTAAGTTAACTCGGCCCTGCAACAGATTGATAAGTCCTAACATCAGTGATAATCAAGAATCGCATGATTCACATGGGAATCAACTGCCCTTTGAACTTGATTAACATGACTTGCATTCCTTCTATCCAAAATAAAATTTAAAGTTTAAATTCTCACACATTTTAAGGAAATATCTAAAATATCTTCAATTCCAAATATGTCCCTATACATACATAAAAATAAAGGAAAGTAAAACAGTTAAAAGTAATTTTGGAATTCAATGAATAAAATGTCTTTTACACCTTAAATTGGAGAAAAAAGTTTGGAGCCTCTGAATAAGAAAAAGGTGAATGAAAGTTTGTGCTAAGAAATAACATGAACAAAGTACATCGTTAAGCATTATATGTCCCAAAATGCATTTTATAAAACTATTAACTTTATGACTACATTCAATCACAGTGACAAATTTTGATTTTCAAAGGAAAAAATAATAGTGACAAGGAATCATTAAAGGAAATGGTGCTTGAAAATTACAAGTCATCAAATATAATAGCTAAAAGTTAGAATGACCAGTAAAAGATGCATGACATGGTGCCACTGGAGCAGAATATACAAGCACACCGTAAAGCACCAAACCCCATCCTCAGGTAACCACAAAATGTGAAAATGACTTTTGATGTAAAAAAAGTAGACAGGAATATCCTAATTCGAAGCAATATGGCTTTTTTGCAGTAGAAAGCCAGGAAAGTCCAGTCAAAGACTAAATCTAGAATATATATTTATAAGTTCCATCTCCCCCATATAATAAAGTTTAAGCATATAACTATATAAGACCAAAAATAAATTTCAAATGATAATGAAAACAAAATGGCAATTCATTATAGATGAACTTGTGGATCAATTCAAAACCAATTTTTGGCACGCAATAAGCCTACATGTTCTACCAAAGTTGACAGTATAGCATCACTCATTATGAACGATGCAATGCATGAGAGAAAAAAAAATGACGAGTGAATGCATGAAGAATAATTTTCATAACATTGTACATGACTTTGACCAAGCATATACATAATCCAAATAGTGATAACACACAGAGAGACATGTAGGTAGCATTATTCTTCAATTAAGACTTCAGAGTTACAAGCATAATTAGAAGCAACAGTATAAAGTGAGAAGTCACTCCTGATTCTAAAAGCATTCAGGTGTAAGCATTTAGCAGTAAACAATCATAACAGAAAAAGCACAGGCAAAGAAAAAACTTGAAGAGTACAATACAAAGCAGATTCTCTATTTGCAAGAAAAGAAACTCAAAAAATCCCTTGCCCACGCTAATTGCATCCTCATTAAAAAGATTGATCGAAAATGAATCCATTAGTGATAGTAGAGTGGATAAGTCATTAATTTCGGTATCATTAAAATTCCCTATACAATTAAGAAGTGAACCTCCTACCGATGAAGTGATGAGAGGGAATCCAAACAACCTTGAATGAAAACTTTACAATTAGGAAGAAGATTATAAAAATGGGGAAACAAAGAACAAAAAGCTAAGCTTGGAGCAAATCAACATTTCTTCCCAAAAGTGAAATCTTGCACCACTACCCTCTTTAAATTTCAAATTAGAAGAAAATTCATTGAGGTCTTGCACAATCAATCTCCATGAGCTACAACGAATTCTTCTAGCGTCCTATTCAATTATCTCAAATACCATACATGCTCTTGATAATTAGAAAACCCCCCATAACAAATTTCCAATTAAAATGTGTACTTCCTATTCAAGATACTATAAGCTTAAACGATGTACGAAAGAGAAGCAATTAAGATTGTATAAAAAAGACAGTGACCTTGAAAGGGATATAAGCAAGTCCCTTAATTCGATCATTTTGCTCCTGAAAGCTCATGACTTTTCCAAAGCTATCAACAATAATCCTGAAAGTTGAATCAGCAGTCAAATAAGGCAACTTCCGGTCATCGGGATAATTTTTTATAGCCTCTTCCAGTTCTTCATAGCTTCCTCCTTCTCCCCAGACTTCGTAGATTCCCTTAACAAGAATACCTATAAATATTTTGTATGAAAACCCATTAAAAAAAAATTATAATATATTGCTTCAAAAACAAAAGCAAAAGCAAAAACAAAATAAGAGATTTGATAAATGAACTCACTTCGATTGGCGATGGTTCGAGCAAGATCCTCAGACGGAAGATTGACGAAATGGAAAGGAGAGTCCGGGTGGTGGTGTTGAGGGAGTTGCCATTCCAATGCATCTCCGACATAGCCAAACAGCTCTGCTAGAGATTCTACTTCTGCTTTTCTGTAGTCTAACAATCTGTGGAAAAACATGCACAGATACCACATTTTTTTCTCAACTCCCAAAACCCAAAACCCTTCTTGTCTTGTGTCTTCTAACTTTTTAATACACACTGCGCAGAAGTGACTGATTCATTTATGCACCCGAAAATGACGAAGTTTCTTTTCAAAAAACAAATATCCAAAACATTAGGGGCCTTTTCAAAACAATTATTGTTGTCTATTTCGACACCAACATCATTGTTGGTGAATGAAACTCAATCGATTCCAATTGCCAACAATTTTACATGCTGAATTTTATATTTCAGTGTTTAAGCATTTTAAAATTTCATAGTGTAAGCATATTAAAATTTCAGAGTGTAAGCATATTAAAATTTCAGTATGTAAATCTGAATATTCCAGCATGATGTTGAACACTTTCAAAGAAGTTTTGAGTGGGAAACGATATCAGATTTGTGCTCATAATATGTGGTTGGAATCATTTTGGCAAGAAGAACATCATTTTAGTGAGAAAATGTTTAGAGATAAATCAAAGTATATATCCGGGATTAAAATAAAACAAGAAACGCTAAGCAATATATATATATATATATATACATATATACATATTAGAGATATATCTTAATTTAATGATAGAAAAAGGGTAAGTTGTCTTGCATTATTAACTAAGCATGTAAAGTGAACTGAAATGAAATGAGTCAAAAGTGAACAAAAGAAGTCCACAAAAGCAGGCAATAAGTGGATTTCGTTAACAAGACATGGTTGGTGATTGTAAGTTCCATTTTTTCGGTGGTGCTCTGTTTCTTGGAATGTTAATTGAAATATCCATGGAAATGAGACATTCAAGTAGGGATGGCAATGGGTCTAGGTCTGGGTCGGGTTAGATCCTACCAGACCCGGACCCGCAAAACATTTTGGAACCCAGATCCAGATATATTAGCGGGTTCGGGTTCGGGTTCGGGTCTTAAGAAGACCCAGACCCATATTAACATCTGTGTCAAAAGAAAAAAATCTCCATTTTTCTCTGAAAATTCGTGTCTATGACAAATTAATGCACAATAGTTGAGCAGATGAGTTAAATCTTAATTAAGCATCAATTCTTGTTTATGAGATTATCTTACACCAGACTTTTTAAAGGCAACAACATATAACAATTAACAACATAAAAAGGAGACCTGAACTTGATATAGCAATCAAACACAACTGTGATGTAAAAATGGTGCATGACTTGAAACGGAGGAAAAAAGAAAAAGAAAAAAACAATTCAGAAACAAAACGAACCTCGTTAGTCGTTAGTAGAGACCTTGGCTCGGCGAGTCGGCGGTCGATCTTGAGAGTTTGCTTCGACTGAGAATCACTCGGCGACTGACAAAGTGACAAAAGTGACAAGTGAAGGGGAAGAGGGAATTAGGGTTTTGAGCAATTATATACTTAGTCAAAACGACGTCTATTTGAGCAATTCAAAAACGACGTCGGGTTGCTTAATATTATGTCCAGACCCGACCCATACGGTTCGGATTCGGGTGAAAAATAAAAAACAGAGCAATATTGAATCTATTTGCTTGAAATTCCGTCTTCTATTCAATATCTCAATAAGCTCGAGCTACTAATACTAATTAGTTATTGCAGTTGCCTCACGAGTATTCAAGAATCAAGATTGTAGTGGTTTGATTTCTCTAGGCCCGTTTGTTTTTCCGTTTTTCCGTTTTTCCATATGATAACTTAGGGCCTGTCCTGTAACGTTTTTCAAAGGGTGTTTTTGTTTTTGGATTACGAAATAAAAATGAGAATGAAAACAGTGTTTTTGGTTTCAGTTTCGAAATCCAAATACGCGTCTGGTAGCAAATCCTGGAAGTTGTATTTCGAATATGAAAACGTAAAAAACGCGTCTGGTATCATTTTACAGGCCTAAATTAAAATTTAAAAAAAAAAGAAGCCTAAATTAAAATAAATTAAAATGAGTTGATTTTTTTTTTTTTTTTTGGGTCAGTTATGGGCAACGCCCAGAGGGAGAGAAGAATTTCTCTGAACGCCCTTGCTGCCATAGCCGCCACCACCGAACGGCCACCGTAGCCACCGCCTTCGAACGGCCGGTCGTAGCTTCTGCCGCCGAGGAACCCATTCGAACTGGATCTGACGATCGCGCCGCCTTCGTAGCTTCCACGATCACGCCGTTCCTGGTCGAACTACATTTGACGGACGGCGACGCGACGATCGTGTCGGTCGGGAGGTTCGCGGCGGAGATCGGGTAGTGGCGGCGTCGGAGAAGGAACTTCGCAAAGCTAGGGTTTGAGTGTTGGCAACTGTGACGGGAAGAAGAAGAAGAAGAAGAAGAAGAAAACAGTGAGAGATTCGAAGAAGAGAGAAGGAGAAGAAGAAGAAGAGGAAGAAGAGGAAGAAGGACATCGGTGGAAGAAGAAGAAAAAAAGAAAAAAAAAATTAGTTTTTTATTTAGATTGAAAAACAAAACGAAAAACAAAATGAAAAACATAAAAAAGTTGTTTTGGAAATTTTTCACTTTTAACACTGTAGTTGTTTTTGTTTTTGTTTTCTAAATAAAATGGAAAACGATAACGAACGCGTATTCGAAATTGGATTTGGAAAACAAAAACGAAAACAGCCCCTGTAAAACGATACAGGACAGCCCCTTAAAGTCTCCTACAATGTCTTACATATTTGTTTTAAATTAAATCTGAAAAACCATTCAAAACACCTGAGAGAAAAAAGTTAGAATTTCTAACTTTTATCTAAATAAGGGAAAACTGAATATATTTTAAAAAGCTTCTCCTTACAATCCACAAATTATTTATTCACACTCCAATTTAATTTTTTTTATTAATGACAATTTTAACCTAAATTAAAATTAATAAACGAGACAAAAAAAAATTAAAGACACTCCAAACTAATTAAATTATTAAAAAAAAAAAAAAAAAAAATCTTTCTCCTAAATCATTAGATTAAATATTATGTATTAAACTTTCTTTCCTAAATCTGTTATTACCATATTAAACACTCTCTCCTAGTTAATCTCTCTCTATTTTTCAATAAAAAAAATTAAAATAAATAAATAAAAAACATATTTTCATACTTTCTAATCAATATCTAATTAATAGTTAAAGGAAAAAAAACTTATGAATATTTTAGTTTTTTACTAACAGTAATATATATATGGCTAATCGGCAAGAATATCCCCTGAACTATACCCGAATGTACACTTGCCCCCTATACTTTTTTTTTCCGGCATTAAACCCCATGAACTATCATAAATTTGCAAAGGCTAACAGAAACCTAACGGAACCCTGATTCCGTCTAGGGAAAATTACATTAAATTCCCCTGATTATTTATATAATTGCATTAAACCGGAAAAATATAATAATATGACACGAATACCCCTCTGACCAATTTTTTTTTAAATTAAATTTAAAATTGAAATAATGGTTAAATAATAATAAATTTTAGAATTTTATTATAAAGACAATTAAATAAATATAGAAATGAAAAAATTAAATTGATTTGACAATTATTTAAATGATCTTTTTATTTAAATATCCCTAAATATAAAACCCATATAAATATTTAAATTATTTAAGAAAAATAAAAATAATGGTTAAATAATAATACAATTCCCTTCCAATAATAATAATAATAATAATAATAATAATACAATTTTGATTTTTTTTTTATAAAGAAAAATAAAATCTTTAAAAAATTAAAAAATCTTTAAAATTTCTACCATCCATCTCAGAGATGGATGGTGGAGAAATATTTATTAAAATAAATTCAAATAAAAAAAGCATTTTTTTAAATAGACTGACTGATCTCAATTACAAAAAAATAAAATAATAAGTTTCTCCATTAATGAAGATCCATCAATGTTCTTTTATTATTATTATTATTGTTGTTGTTGTTGTTTTAATTTTTTTTTAATTGGATTTTGTTTATTGGTTTATGAATTGTGTTTTTTAAATTAATTTTTTAACTTAATCAACATAGAGAAGAGAAATCCTTAAAATAAAAAATTTCAAATAAATATTTTTAAATGAACATCGATCCATCAAATTAAATGAACATCTGTTTCTTCATCTAATCTTTAAAAATTTCCCTTCTCCAAAGAAATAAAAATATTTAAATTTGCAACACCCAGAAACCAAAAATTAAAAAATTTAATTTTTAATTCTTCTATATGTGTTTTTAATTGGAGTGATGTTCAATTTTTTAAAATTTGTATTTGTATTATTATTATTATTATTTTGTAATTGAGATAAATCAATCTATTTCAAAAAAAAAAAAAAAAAAAAAAATTGAGATAAATCAATCTATTTCAAAAAAATACTTTTTTTGTTTATTTGAATTTGTTTTAATAAATATTTCTCCACCATCCATCTATGAGATTGATGGTAGAGATTTTAAAGATGTTTTAATTTTTTTAAGATATTATTTTCTTTATAAAAAAAAAATCAGAATTGTATTATTATTATTATTTATTTTTTTTGAAAGGGAATTGTATTATTATTTAACCATTATTTTTATTTTTCTTAAATAATTTAAATATTTATCTGGGTTTTATATTTAGGGATATTTAAATAAAAAGATAATTTAAATAATTGTTATATCAATTTACTTTTTTCATTTCTCTATTTATTTAATTGTCTTTATAATAAAATTCAGAATTTAATTATTATTTAACCATTATTTCAATTTTAAATTTAATTTTTTTTAAAAAAAAATGGTCAGAGGGGTATTCGTGTCATATTATTATATTTTTCCGGTTTAATGCAATTATATAAATAATCAGGGGAACTTAGTGTAATTTTCCCTAGACGGAATTAGGGTTCCGTTAGCCATTGCAAATTTATGATAGTTCAGGGGGTTTAGTGCCGGAAAAAAAAAGTATATGGGGCAAGGTGTACATTCGAGCATAGTTCAGGGGGTATTCTTGCCAATTAGCCTAACCTTTATTAATGATGAGACTGATAAGACTACATTTTTATTTGATTGATGTACTAATTTCTTTTTGAATCGAACGCTATAGCATTGTAGCGACTGATAGAACATTTGAAAACCATAAATTTTGGTGTTAACAATTACTTTAATAAACGGAGTACCTCTTTTCTCTCTATAGGGTTTTCGGAGAAAAGTAGGGTTTACAAGTTTTTTAAGGATTCTAAGTATTGTGTTGTAGTTTTCATAGTCTGCGGAAGATGAATACGGATGAGATTGCTCGGCTATGTGCCTCCATGACCATTAAGGAGTGTGATGGTCCGATGAGAACCCTGAAAACGGATCTGAAAGTTGCGGGCATTAGGAGAATGGCGACGAGTTTGGTGGGGAAAGTTCTGTCGTCTAGGATGGTGAGTATAGATGGTTTTCGTGCAGTCATGAGGAAGATTTGGCAAACTAGGGAGAACATAGAGATCGAACCGGTGGTAGGGAATATTTTTGCCTTCCATTTTTGGAATAATGAGGATAAGCAGAAAATAATTTCGGGTGGCCCATGGAGCTTCAACGATGCGCTGATTGTACTGATGGAACCAAAAGGGAAGGGAGATATCAATTGTATTAAGTTTGATAGGGTGGAGTTCTGGATACAAATACACAACACTCCTCTGATGTGCATGTCGAAAGAGATCGGTCGTTTCCTTAGTGGTATCATAGGGGAGGTGGTCGCTTTTGATGGGGGTGAGTCTAAATATCTGAGATTGAGAGTTATTTTGGAGATTGATAAACCGTTACGACGTTGTCTCAGAGTGGATGTTTTGGGAGATAGAGAGGAGTCGGTTATGCTGGTAAAATATGAAAGACTTCCCGAGTTTTATTTTCGGTGTGGAAATCCTTGGATATTTTGTTAAGGAATGCTCTATGCAACCAGGTGAACATGTGAGGGGGGAGAAGGAGGAGTTTCTGTTTGGATTTTGGATGCATGCTCAAGCCCCGACTAGAAGATTTGGTTATGGAGGTCGTCGTTGGTCACCACAAATTGGAGGGGTGCCGTCTCATGTGTACCCTACAGATTGGGTATCTTGGAATCCTCCTGGTAGTAACGTTCCGGCGGTCGATCAAAGTAGGGAATCAAGGGCGAATGAGGCCGTGTATGTCGGGAAGAATCCTAATTTGGCAAGTGCTCCAATAGGTAAAGGAGCTGTTTTTTCGGATGTCGCTGAGAGTAATGTGAGATTTGAGGGCAGACAGCTGATTCCTGTTTCCTCGGCACCCTTTCTAGTAGGTGATTCGAATTGTGGAAATTTAGACAAAGTGCGGGAAAGATCAGCGGAAGCTTTGGGCTTTATGGGTAATTTTTCTAGTGGGGTACATACTGATTTGGTTGCGGGCCCGGGACTTAAAAGCCCTCAGGGATCGCTGGGCCCTAAAGTGGAGGTGGGAGGACCTGTCTCACACAACTCTGTACTAGTGGATCTCTCTAGTAAGGCCTTGGGCTTGGGTGTAGTGGGGTAGAATGGTCTGGATACGGGTCTCCCTCTCGGGGCCCATCAGGTACCCGTTTTGAGTTCGGGTCAGGAGCCTCTAAATTAGCTGGGGCACGTGGTTTTTGGTGCCCAAAATTCACCAGCGACTTCTGTTGAACCAACTCTAGTGGGCAAATGGAAGCGTAGAGCAAGGAACCACCTTTGGAATACTGGTGTTGGGGATCTGGTTCTGGGGAAGAAAGTTAAAAATGGTGGTCTTGAGAGGAATCCGGAGTCTCTCAAAAAATAGAGGCAAGTTTCTTCGTCTGAAGATTCTACTAATGTGGGTGCTGAAGATGGATCGGCGGGTCGGTTTCTACCGGCCTGCCGGACACAATGAATGTTTTGGTCTGGAACGCTCAGGGCTTGGGTAGCGATCGGGCGTTCCGTGTTCTCCGTAGGTACAAAACAGAGTACTCTCCAGATATTTTCTTTTTGTCGGAAATAAAGGCGAGCCATGTTCATATGGAAAAATTAAGGGTTTTTTTAGGTTGTGTGGGTAAATTGGTGGTGGATTGTGATGGTAAAAGGGGCGGATTGTGTTTGTTGTGGACAGATAGGGTGGATATTTCTCTTCTTTCTTTCTCTCGTTTTCATATCGATGTTATAGTTGTCTCTAATAGTGATAGGGTTTGGCGTTTTACTGGTTTCTATGGACATCCAGATCAGGATCAAAAACGACATGCGTGGACTCTGCTTAAAAGGCTCCATGATATGCATCATCTCCCTTGGCTGTGTGCCGGAGACTTTAACGAAATTGTGTCTAGTGTTGAGAAGTTGGGTGGGGTTGGTCGTAATAAAAGGTTAATTGAGAATTTCCGGGAGACTATTGATTATTGTGATTTTGTTGATTTAGGCTTCAAGGGTCCTATGTTTACTTGGTGTAATAAGCGTGAAGGTAGAGAGTCGGTGTAAGAAAGATTAGATCGAGGTTTTGGTATCGTGGATTGGAAGTAGATGTTTCCTAAAGCTAGCGTGAGCCATTTGGAATTCTGGTATTCCGACCATCGCACTTTGTTAATTGATCTAGTCAGTCAGTCTATGAGGAATCGCAGGGGCAGTACCGGTGGTGGTAGTCGGTTTCACTTTGAATCCTATTAGGTTGATGATGAAGGTTGTCGAAGTCTGGTTGAGAAGTCCTGGAAGCCTATTTCTTGCAGTAAGGGTTTTAATGGGACGATGGCTAATATTCGACTATGTTCCAGTGCTCTGAGTAGGTGGTATAGAGCTAATCGTCGACAGTTGGTTTCTGATATTGAAAGGAGGGGGAATGAGCTGAAGATGGCTTCTAGTGTGATTTCAAATGGGTCTTGGCTTCACATTAGGCAGTTAGAGGATCAGCTGGATAAGTTAATGGACTGTGATGAATTGTACTGGAGGCAACGCGCTCGCATTGATTGGCTGAAAGTGGGGGATCGTAATACCAGATTTTTCCACTTAAAAGCCTCGGAAAGGAAGGCTCGAAATAAAATTCACGGGTTGTTTGATAATAGCGGGGTTTGGCAGACTGAACCTGAGAAATTGACGGAGGTAGTGGTGGACTATTTTTCAGAATTGTTTTGTGCTAACCAGATGTCTGAGGCGATTATGAATAAAATGCTGGATAAAATTCAGCCCCGTCTCTCAGATCGTAGCTCTAGGCTCCTTGACAAAGTGTTTACAGCTGCAGAGATGTGTATTGCGGCTTTTTCCATTGCCCCTAATAAGGCTCCAGGCCCGGACGACCTTCCGGGGCTTTTCTATCACAAGTTTTGGGATGTGGTGGGACCAACCCTCACTGTTAAGTGTCTACGTAGTCTGAATGATGGTTGTTCGCTGCAGGCTATTAATGATACGTTAATAGTGTTGATCCCTAAAGTTAAAAATCCTAGGCAGATGTCTGATTTCAGGCCAATCAGTCTCTGCAATGTTGTCTACAAAGTGGTGGCTAAGGCTCTGGCTAATCGTCTTTGTACGGTTATGGATGAGGTGATTTCTGATTCCCAAAGTGCCTTCATCCCTGGTAAGATGATTTCAGATAACGCTATTATTGGTTTTGAGTTAGGGCTGTCAAAATGACCCATGACCCGCGAACCCGACACAAACCCGACATGAATCCAAATTTGATAATCGGGTTCAAGTCGGCTTTAAATGGGTTCGGGTCAACCCATTTAACCCATATACGTATACGGGTCGTGTCGAGTCGGGTTTAGCTATACGGGTTCGCGGGTGACCTGTTTAACCCGTTTAGTAAATAAGGTTATTTTGTTATTTTATTTTATATAGGGGTTGTTACTGATATTTGTTATAGTATATAAATATATCTCATTCTCACTTTCTGTCAAACAAGAGCAACGCAGCAGCAAACACCAAACACACTCCAAGTCTCCTACTAAACCCTAACCCTAACTCTTCTAAGTCAAAATTAGTATCCATCGGTCGCCGATTCTCGTCGCCGGCACATCTCTCTTTAAGTCTTCAGTCTTCCACTCTTCCCTACTTGTCCAAACGTCCAACCGCCGTTCGTCTCAAGTCTCAGGTTCGTGATTTCTTCTTGATTTCGCGATTTCTTCTTGATTTCTTGATTTCTTCTTGATTTTGTGTTGTCTTGTACTCAATTCATTGTTTATTCATATATATTTTAGAAATAAATTGTTGTTAAGTTTATATTTTTGAAAGAAAATATATTTTTAGTTAAAGGGACCTGGTAAATTGGAATTTGAACTGAGTTGGGGTTTGTTTTTGGGTTCGATTGTGGGTCTTCGTTTTTCTTCTCTTCTGTTCTGTTGCTGCTCTGCTTCTTTTGTTTTCCTTACTTGTGTTTTTTTTGGCGTGCTGGACAGCATGGTGTGGCCCGTGTGGGTGTGTTGGAAAATGGAAGGTACTGCAGCTGATCTTGGTCCTTCGAACCATATAAAACTTATTAATTTATTGATAAATTAATACTTATTAATTTATAAATATATTAAAAGTGTATTGTATATATATATATATATATATTAATTTCAAACATGCATCGTACTCCTTTAATTAATTTAGATTCGATGTATAATTTTTTATTAATGTGTTTTATCGATCTAATGAATATAATTTTACAATCACTTTTTCAAACTTTTAACGAGTGATGTGTCTTAATTCCTGGAGTTTAGAAGCTTGTTGTGTCTTAATTACCATTAGGTCATCTCCAGCATCTCTTCCTACTACTTCTAGCGAACTGCAACCAGTATATGATCTTGATCTTGTTTTGAAGGTAAATATACTAAATATATGCTTTGTTCATTATTTTTTCATAGTGATATAATTATTGCTTTAATTTTTTCATTACACATGTGTAGGACTTTGATAGTAATCTCAGCGGTGATACATTTTCCACTCAAAGGACACAATTGGATTTGTATTTGGAAGAGCGAAGACTTGAAAGATCGATGGATCTAAACATTTTGGATTTTTGGAAGGGCAATCAACCTCGTTATCTTGAACTTGCTGCAATGGCTCGTGATGTTTTAAGCATTCCTATATCTACAGTAGCATCTGAATCTGCATTTAGCATTGGTGGTCGAGTTCTTGATCAATTTCGGAGTTCACTTAGTCCGAATGTAGCGCAAGCCATAGTTTGCAGTCATGATTGGATATTTGGAAATGTAGGTATTGATTTTAATATATTGATTTCATAGCATTGTTGATTTCATTTTAATAACTGATATTTATATTTAATTTTATATCAATTATTGTAGGCAACTTTGAAATGTGAAGAAATTACTAAAGATATGTGGGAATTAGAGAACGATGGTTCAGTTGCTAGTAATCAACCAACGGAAGTAGAAGGTTCAATTCAACAATTCATCTCGTAGGGATAAACAATTTGGACATCAATTTGGAGTTTGGAGTGTTATTTGTGTAATTATGACTTTATTTGAACTTTAAATTTGGATCACTTTATGGATTACTGTATTTGAAGATTGTATGGATTAATTCTATTTGACTATTTGTGTATTTGTGACTTTATTTGAACTTTAAATTTGGATCACTTTATGGATTAATGTATTTGAACATTGTATGGATTAATTCTATTTGACTATTTGTGTATTTGTGACTTTATTTGAACTTTAAGTTTGGATCACTTTATGGATTAATGTATTTGAACATTGTATGGATTATGGTCCATAATTTATGGAGTTGTAACTTGTAAGACAGATCAGTATTTTTTTTATTATTTGAACTTTGTGGACAAACGGGCTAAACAGGTCATACGGGTTAAACGGGTCAAATGGGTCAAATGGGTCACGGGTTAAACGGTTTAAACGGGTCACGGGTCACGGGTCAACCCGTATAATCCGATCCGATTAGATTTTAAACGTGTCACGGGTCAACCCGTATAACCCGTTTGAATAATCGAGTCGAGTTGAGTCGTGTCGTGTCGTGTCGTGTCATAGGGGTCTGACCCGTTTACTTAATTGGGTCGTGTGGGGTTAAGTCTAAACAGGTTGACCCGTTTAATTAAACGAGTCGTGTCAACCCGTTGACCCATTTTGACAGCCCTATTTCGAGTGCATTCATGCGATTCGCACTAGGAAGTGTAAGACTGGTTCCTTCGCCTTGAAGCTGGATATGTCCAAGGCGTACGATCGGGTGGAGTGGTCGTTTCTAGCGAAGATGATGAGTAGATTGGGTTTTTCAGATCAGTGGATTGCAAAGAGGATGAATTGTGTGTCGTCTGTGTCCTTCTCCTTTGTCATTAACGGTGAAATTAGTGGTAACGTGAAACCTTCTCGAGGACTCCGTCAGGGAGACCCTTTGTCTCCATACCTTTTCCTCTTGTGTGCCGAAGGATTATCTTGTGCTATTAACTCGGCTGTGCAGAATTCGTCTCTTTCGGGTTTCAGGTGTAAACGGCCGGGTCTAAATATTTCGCATTTGTTCTTCGCCGATGACAGCCTGGTTTTCTCAAAAGCTACGGACTGGGAATGTCTGTTGACTCAGGCCCTTCTTGAGGATTATTCGGCTGCTTCTGGTCAAGTTATTAACTATGATAAATCGGCGATTTGCTTCAGTAAATTCGTTTCGTGGGATGAAGGTGATCGGTTAGCAAGGCTTATTGGCGTTAGACATGTCAGGTGCCATGAAAAGTATTTGGGTTTACCCAGTTTCAATTGCAGGAATAAGAGGCTGTTGTTTGAGAGCTTGAAGAACAGAGTGTGGTCTAAGATTAAAGGATGGAAAGGTAAACTTTTGTCTTCTTGAGGTAAGGAGGTGTTGTTGAAAGTAGTGGTTTAGGCCATTCCGACTTATTCTATGAGTCTATTTAAGCTCCCTAAAGCTCTCATCCATGATCTCCATAGGCTTTGTAACAGATTTGGTGGGGTAGTTCAGAGGAGAAGTCTAAAATCCACTGGAGTGCCTGGCGTAGATTGTGTGTTCCTAAAGAGGAGGGGGGTTTGGGTTTTCGTGATCTTGAGGTTTTTAATCGAGCCCTCCTGGAAAAGCAATGCTGGAGACTGATAAAGAATCCTGACTCCTTAGCTGGGAGAGTTTTAAAAAGCAGTTACTTCCTTGATTATGCTTTTCTTGATGCTGATCCTAAGGGTAGAGGTTCTTTGATTTGGCAAGGTCTAATTTGGGGGCGTGGAATTATTGAGGGGGGCTCCCGTTGGAGGGTTGGGAGTGGCAAGGTCGTTAGGATTTACAAGGACAGGTGGTTGCCAAGACCTTCTACTTTCAAAGTTATTTCTCTCAGCTCTCTGCACGAAAATGCGACGGTTGATGTTATGAAAACAGTTTCGGGTAGCTGGAATTTAGAGCTTTTAAATAGGGAATTCCTGGATGTTGACATTGAGCTGATCCTCTCTATCCCTCCTTCTCCTTCTTCCGCTGCTGACTCTCTTATGTGGCATTTTGAGCAGAATGGTAGTTATTCTGTGCGTAGTGGGTACCGTGTGGGCATTGATATGAATTCTGTGCCCAGTTCGTCTGGTGGTGTTGTGTCGGGTTCTTGGTGGAATGCTTTGTGGAAACTCTAAATTCCCCCTAAAATTAAAGTGTTTTTATGGAGGGCGAACCATCATTGGCTCCCCACTTTGATTTCCCTTGGCAGGCGTGAGGTTCCTACAAAGGGGCTATGTCCTCGTTGTCGTCGGCGCCCGGAAATGACGATTCATGCTCTCTGGGGCTGTCGTGGTCTCTCTATAGTCAAAGATAGATGGGCTCTGTTAAGAGGTGTGGTGTTTTCGGATGATATTCATTTTCATGATTTTATGATTTCTTGTTCTAAGATCCTTAAGCCGCCTGATTTGGAGTTACTTTGTGTGATGTTGTGGAGAGTGTGGTTTTGCAGAAATAATTTGGTTCATAATCTGGATGGGAAGGAGGTCGGTGAGGTGGCCAATTGGGCAGTCCAGTTTCATGAAGAGTGGAGGTTGGCGAATAATTTGGATGCTAGTAGGAGTTTAAGGACTGCCGTTCTGAGGCCCAATTGGTCTCCTCCGGTGGATGGCTTGTGGAAGATCAATACTGATGCTGCTTTGTGCAGTAGGGACTGTGTGGCTGGTTTGGGTATCATTGTTCGTAATAGTTCTGGTAGTTCTTGCCTTGCTGCTATGCATAAGTGGACTGCCTCATTTTCCCCTCTAGTGGCAGAAGCCTTGGCAGTCAAGATTGGTGTTCAGTTGGCTATTCAGTCAAATTTGGTGCCTTTCATTATTGAGACCGATTCTCTTCAGGTGGTCACTTTGGTTAATTCTGCTATCCCCTCCTCTACGGATGTTGGTATTATTTGTGACGAGATCTCTTCTCTCCTGATGTCTATTCATGGGTGCTCTATTAGTCATATTTCTCGGAATTGTAATGAGGTAGCTCATTCTCTAGCTAAGTCAGCTCTCTCTGTCGAGTCGGATTGTCGTTGGGTGGATTGCTGCCTTCCCTGCGTGGAGAGGCTGGTCCTTTTAGAGTCTTCCTTTTAGTTTTGTTTTCTTTGTTTTGGTCTTTTCAACAAAAAAAAAAAAAAAAGATAGAACATTTGAAAACACAGTTGGATCAGAGAATTAACGAGTATAAATTTGTTGGCTATCAAGATACTCTACATGCCAAAAAAATAAATAAAAATTCTATTGCGAACGTGATATTTATGGAACAATTGATTTCATTTTTGGAAAAGCAAGTGTAGTGTTTCAACACCATAACTCTACGTTTGTTTCCCTCGTGAAGGATGTTCAAATGCAATCATAATCCAAGGAATACTAAAGTTATTGAAATATGTTGGATTTTTTTTTTTTTTCCTTACATCGAAAGTTTATTTATCGGCCGGAGAGCCGAAAAGGAAACAAAAGAAGAAGAACACAAAGCAGCAGGTGAAATATGTTGGATTTAGAGGAATAGTTATTCATAATTGCACCATAACCACGACAAAGGACCTTCGCCAAAAGAGATCACCGATTAAAACATACTTGGGGAAACTTGGAAATCTTTCTCAAGGACAATTTTCATGCAATCCTTTCTAGATGATCCTAAAAGGATTGCTTGAATGGAAAAGAAGAAATAGTGTGGACACTACATACTATGTGACCTAGTTCTAATATTAGTCAAAAAGTCCATTTGAAAGGATATCATAGATTTAAGTACCTGGAGGCATATATAAATTTAACCCATTTGTAATTTGTGTAAGCAATGCAATTGATCTTGTGTTATTTGTTGTGGATTATATCATTACCGTTGTGATTTTTTGTAGCATTATAAAAGGGCAATCTGTGCTAAATTTTGATGTGATTGTAGTGCAAGATGGGTTAGGAAACCACACCAAAAATTAAAAAAATTAATAAAAAAATTAAACGGTGTCATGTCATGCCTGTTTTGCCCAATACCTTGGTCCAGCCCTAGGGTGATGGTGCACCAATTGCAACTGCCTTAGGCCCTAATTTATTTATTTTTATTAAAGCTAATATGTAGTATTGGGTTTAGAGTACATAAGTTTGAGTCCGTTATGAGTTGTTATAGTCCATAGAAAAAAAGAATGGACTTTAAAGGGCTCAGTTCATATATATATATATATATATTTCAAGTAACGATATTTGCACCCCTCAAAAATCATATGTGCACCCCTTTTTATATGTACACCTCTTTAAATATTTTAAAAACATGAAATCTTGTAATCACACCCCACACATTACCAAATATGTCCTTCCTTTTAATTTTTAAAAAATATTTTAAATAAAAAAAGTTATAAAATATAATACTATATAGAATTATAGATACTGTATAGGGAAATGGGAGTACGGGGAGGAGTCAGACCTCTTTAGTCTTTGACTGAGGAGGACTGTACATATGGATTCTCTCAGATGTATTTAAGGTGCCAATTGGATATCACTTCACTGCAACCATCCCAAATTCCCAGTAAATAAGAGGAATCTTCCATTTCCTCATGCAACCCATATTCTTCGTTTGGTGTGTGTCGGGCTCTTTCCTCTCACTCAAATCACATAAACTCAACATGTGATCATGGCAAAAGGGTTGAATTTTCATCTTCGGGGTTAATTTGTAGACTCAATTGATTTGGGTTTTTGTTTTTTTTATTATTTTTTTCCTTTTTAATTTGATTTAGTTAATTAAAAATTCAAAAAAAAAAGTAAAATAGTTATTAAAAATTATTATATTTTTGAATTAAAATATTAATAATTTAAATTAAGGGTAATGTTGGAATTTTGAAAATATATAAATTTGGGGTGTATATACAGTTTTAGAAAGGTGTAAATATGGTCACTCTTTTTTTTTTTTTTTAATTATATGTATAAAATATATTTTAAAAAATTTGGGGCCCATTTTTTGACAATACCTTATTCCTCATTTGATATGTCATGGACTCATGGGACCCATTTTCCCATTTTTTACATTTTTGCCCCAGGCCCCAAAAACGTCAGGGCCGGTGGGTGAATACTTTTCCTCACTTAGAGAAAAAAAAAATGATATGACTAAAAAGTGGGTGAATATATATCCTCACTTTGGGAAAAAAAAAAATGGTACGAATTCTCTATCCCCTTTTCAATCTCAACTAACACTGATAAAAAAAAATCATGCACAAAGCTCCAACTTTTGGGTCTGAGTTTTTATTTTTTTAAAAAATTAGTTTGATTATCGAAAAATTCAAAAAAGTAAAATAGTTAATCGTCTCTATTTAATTCAAATATTATTAATTAAATTCAACGGCAATATTGGAATTTAAAAGTATTTAAATCTGGGGTATACATATAGTTTTAGAGGGGTGTCAATATCGCTACTCTAAAATATATTTTTAAAAAAATGGAGCCCATTTTGTGACAATACCCTATTTCTCATTTGATATGTCATAGGGCCCATTTTTTCATTTTTTATATTTTCGCCCTAAGCCCCAAAAACGTCAGGGCCGGCCCTAGGTCCAGCCCAACCCATATATCGTGTCATGTTGTGTTGCATGCTAGTGTCGGCCCGAGATAGGTTACACCTCTAAGTATAAGGCGTTACTACATCAAAATTAGGGCGGGTAACTACACAGAACATATTGTTGTCGTGTTGTGATGTGTTGTACGGAAGTCATGCTAGGTCGTGTGATATTCATAACAACCCAACCCAATTTACACCTATAAGTAATAAGAGCAACTCTAACCGAGCGTTAAGAGCATCTCCAATGTTTTGCTCTAACTTTAACTTCAATTTGAAGTTAAATGGGAATCTTCTGATAATATGTTTACACTAAATTTTTTTCCACTCCAATGTTCAACACTAAACTTTACACCAAAAAAGCATCTTCCCAAATCCCAATAAATATCCCATTAAATCCAAAGCATTATTCATTTTAAAAGTATAACTTTTTTTTAATATATAATTAATAAGTAAATTAAATAAATTAAATAAATATATCAATGTGGGTGTCATTTTGAAGATCTCAACGAGATCTTTCTAATGGTATATTTTTTGGGAATACATATTATTTAATTAAGAATAAAAAAGATTAATTAGAAAAGGGAAAAAAAAGAATAACAGATGATGTGACGTTTAAAAAAAAAAAAAAAAAAGAGTCAAGCGTTGAGGAACAGTGCACGGTAAACTTAGCGCGCTACTGTTTCTCAACGCAACTTTTTTGTCTTGGAAAATGGGAAATGAAGCAACGTTGGAGACTGATTTTATGAACAGTATGCTCTATGTTGAAGTTGGTGGGATGGATAGTGTGACGTTGGAGATGCTCTAAGTAGGCGTAAAATACCATTCCCTAGAAAAAATATAGAGTTTGGTGAACAATAGTGTGTCAGGATTGGTACGTCATCGTTCACAGTGCTAATTTTAAAAATTAAATAGTTACATCAATCAAATTTACACTTTAATTTTTTTTTAAAATTCTTAATTTAACCCTCTTATACTTAATTAAAATAATATGTATTCCAAAGAAACATACTATTAGAGAGATCTCGTTGAGATCTTTAAAATGACACCAATATTGATATGTATATATATTTATTTATTTATTTTATTTACTCATTAATTAATATTAAACTTTTATAATAAATAATGAAAAAAATAATCTTTAAAGATATTCTTTTAATGTAAAATTTGGTATGGAACGTTAGAGTGAAAAAAGAAAAAAAAAATTGTTATAAGAATATTCCCCGATTGGTGTAATGTTTGGTGTTGATGATTAGAAATTAGTGGAAATTGCCAAAACTGACCCATCTACTTATGGAATTTTCTTTTTTAACCACATCCATACTTTTAATTGTTTTTAACCATGTTTTTGAGAAATTACTCAAAAGCCCTCATATAAAAACCCCCAAATCAGCTCTCTCTCTCTCCTTTCTTTTCTTTTTCTTTCTCTCTCCTCTCCTCTGCTCTGCTCTCTCTCTCTCACTGATCTCCCTCTCTCTCCGTGATCTCTCTCTCGCCGGCATGGTTGACGGCCGTCGAGCGCCGACAAGCAGCTGGGCCACGCCACGAACCAGCGTCGACCACGAACCAGGTGTTGGTTGGTCGCACGAACCAGCGACGACCACGAACGACCAAGCAATGCCGCGACGGGGGTCGTGTGCCGCTGGTTGGAGCGACGACCGGGTGTCTTTCGGCAGCAGGGTGTGCCGGCGATGCGGTCGACCAGATCTTCTGAAAATTAAACCTAACCCTAATTCGAATTTGAGGAAGAAGATGAGGAAGAAGAAGGGGAAAAAAAAAAAAAAAAAAACTTATCCTAATTTCAATTTAGTCCAGATTTCAAGTTTTAATATTTCTATTTTAGGCATGATTTCAAGTTTTAATATTTCCAGTTAGGCATGATTTCAAGTTTGTGTATTTCAATTTAGTTGTAATTTCAAGTTTGTTTCGAGGTTTAAAGAATACTATTTTCAGGGGTACTCTGGTAATTCATGGTACTAAATTGAATTTTTTTTAAAAAAGTGGTTATTAACAATTAAAAATTCAAAAGTGGTTAAAAACAAAAGTATGATAAAAGTATGATAAGTGTTATGGCTACTTATGAATTTCTCTCTAGAAATTATCTAAGTATAATGAGTAACTACATCAAAAATTAGGGACGGATAATTATATGAAACATGTTGTTGACTTAAGTCAGGCTAACCCAACCCTATCGGTGATGGGATGGGGCTGATAAGACAATTACATCTGGAAATATCAAATATGTTGTTTTGTAAGGGACCACCACATCATAAAACTACAGTAGATTAGTTATTTGCAATCTCCTCCCTTTCCCTTTATCATTTTCATCTATTCTGCTTATCACCAATCACCATCTAATATGGTGTCTATGAAATGTACACTACTAGCTAGTTTACTACAAATAATTTTAAGTCATTTAAAGGATTGTATCGTTTAGGTTGTGAGCCCAACAAAATAATTTCTTCTAAATGACCTTCAAAATAATAGATTTTATGTTGAACCTACAAGTTTCGTGATTGTACAACTCCTCCAACAATTTCTTAAGGGCTTTTTGTTCAAAAGAGCATCATGCAACCTTAAAGGGCTTTTTGGTTATTTTTTCGGAAGATTTTGTTTTATTTTCAAGACAAGATTAAAAGTGAATTTTGATTTCAAAAGACCGTTAATTTTGAGAAATTGTTAGTATGAGAAATATGGATAAAACAAAATAAAATCCAATCAAACTAGGAAGGATAGTGTTGGCACAAGTTAAAATCATAAAAATTATTTTTATAGGAAAGTCAAACACTGTATTTATTGAAAGTCAATAACAATAAATACATTATTTAACTGTCTTTTTATAAGTATTACTTAATTTGAATGTTTCATAAGTCAAAAATTAGAAGTCTAATTTTACCAAACTAGCCAATAATATCATTTTTCCTAGTTGGGTATCGTTAACCAAGGACACATGTTAAATCCATAAAAATTACTGTAAAAACAAAGTCAAACACTATAATTATTGTCTTGTTTCAAAAAATACAGAGTTTGACTTACCTATAAAAGTAATTTTTATTTTTAATTTGAATGTTTCCTCGGTCAAATACTAAAAGTTGACTCACTTTAGGGAACTAGTGAATAATATCATTTATATTATAATTTCTAATATCATGCATTAGCTCATAATGCTTAAATAAAGACCAAGATAATGAATCGATTTTCATATTGGGCCTGAACTATGGCAAATCTATACCACTTTAATAGTGTTGTTAATATTGGTGGTCCAAAGCTTGGGATGAAAATCCCAAGTCCTTAGTTCTACTCTTGGCAATTACATTGTAGCCGGCCATCAGGGCACTAACTCAACTGGTGGAAGGTTGGGCTTAAGGCACAGGTAATTCTCAGGTCAGAGGTTCGAATCCTACCCAAACGAAAGTGAGTTTTGATTTACCGGCTTACATCTTTGTGTGGCCAAGGGTGTAGGCCGAAGTTTCCTATCTATCCTACTCCATAACATCCAACAAATAGACCGTCAGAACCAACAAATTGACTATGGGTGCGTCACACAATTAGGGAGGACAAACGGATGGATGCCTAGACGAAGTCCAAGATCCTCCATATCAAAAAAAGAAAAAATTTGCAAGAGAAGCTTGGTGGTATTGAATCGAGGATTGGTTGTTTCATGGAGATTTAAGAATAATTCTCATAGCCAGGAAAAATTTGCTGTGAAAACAATTTTCATGGAGTTTTTAAATTTTAAGTCAAACATGTGAAATGAAGTAAAAAAATATGAGATTGGGGAAACGGGGAGCGGGGCTCCCCCAAACTCCCATCCCAAACGGGGATTGTGAAGAGGTTAGGGAATGGTGGAACAATACCCTCCCCAATCCCCATTTTCCAATTGCCATCTCTATGCCTTTGTTAATTTTTCCTCTAAAAAAATAAAAACCAGCATACCACCTCCATCCATCCATCCAAACAATCTCAATTACAACGACAACAAACAAAACAGAAATTGGAAGAAACCCACATCCATCCATATCCATCAATTAAGGTCAAACATGAAGACTAATATATAAAAAAAGATGAAACAAAATGAATTTGGGTCACTTGTAGTACTAGTTAAGTCACACTCCATCCACAAGGGAAAACAAACTCCAAATGACAATAATAAATACTACATGGTCAAAATAGCTCTTCAAATCAATCAATAACTAGAGAACAATGCAACTAGTAGGGCAAGAACCAGAGGTCCAAATGAAATGGAGAGCACAGAAGAAGCTGATGCCGCAGGAGCTGGTGCCGGTGCCTGCACATTACTTGATCCTCCCATCGAGCTTGGTGAATCTGCTCCACCAGCTGTTGGACTCATTCCTGCATAATAGTGTATACCATTCACATCACAATCAACAATATAAACAAATTGATAGGTTTACGAAAACATAACATCACGATCACTAAAAATTCGAAAACCAGGTACTAAATTCATAAAAGCCCTGATCCAACCCAGATCAACAATTTGTTACAATTTTTTTTTTTTTCTTTTTTAAAATGATCACACATCCTTTAATCTATGGGCAGTACTTTTACAAGAAAGTTGAACACTGTATTTATTGTTTGACTTTCTTTTTATTGTAATTCTTATGGTTTTAACTCAAGGACCCTTGATCTATAATTTAAATAAAAATCATTATTACATGCACAAGGAATGAGATAATTAATTAATTAATTATATATAAGCAACAGAACAGATCTTGAAGAGATTGACCAAATTAGATCAAATCATATGAAATCCAATTCCACCCTCTGATTAAAATAAATAAATAAAATAAAATATGCATTCAAAAGCAGATTAAGAACATACCAGGGGCTCCAGATGGAGATAGAGACACTGCAAATCAAGACAACCAAACCCAAAACAATTATCAATATAAATAATAATTTATTTTTTTTTAAATAACCACAAATTTATTATTATTATTATTTCTATTTTGAACAAAACCCTCAAAAGGACTCACAGTTGCAGTTGGAGACCGAAGGAGCAGAGAGCTTGCAAACAGTAGGGAGAGTGAGGGCTTTAGTGACATTCAAAGTGACACCAAGAGAAGCGCTGCTTTTGAAGGCCTCACAGAGGCACTCTGCATCTGCCTGCAACACCGACTTCAGTCCAGAACAGCATAAACCCGTTGGTTTTGGGTCTGTGCTTCCGGCGGAGACAAACGACAGACAGTCTGCCATGTTCAAAATGAGGGATTGGCAGTCGGGTGCCGGCGCCGGAGCCGCAGCGTGGTGGTGGTGGGCGCAGTGACTGTAATCAACGGCGGCCAACATAGACACGATCAACAGCAAAGCTACTCTTGCTGCTGCTGCTGCCATTTTCTTTTCTTTTCTTTGTTTCTCAGATGGATTTTGAGAGTGAGAGAGAGAGAGAAGAGAGATTTTTTTTTTGAGGTGAGAGCGATTGTGAAGAGAGAGTGGCAAGTTGAGTGAATAAATAAATAAAATAAATGAGAGAGGAGAGAGGAGAGAGGAGAGAGAGAATCGTTTCCTTTTTTTGATGAGAGAGGGAGAGAGAGAGTTGGCATGTGGACAGACTAACAGAGTAGTCGGTGCAATGAAGTGGGTTTGTATACGTGTCTCTGATTCCATCTTCCCAACTTTCTTCCTTTTTTCAACTCTCATTTTCGTCCAAAACCACTCCGATTCGAATTTAAAATATTATCGGGTTTAATAAAAGTTGTTTACGTCCCAAGGTGTAATTCAGTTGGTAGATAAATAAGTTTAGGATTTAGGTAAGTGATTTTAAATCAATGATTTGAATCCTATAAATGGTAGAAAACTTCAAAAATCTTTTATCTAAATGGATAGATAGATAGATAGTGTCAATTATTTATAATTTAGTTATATTCGGCTGTGCTACTACACAACAATTTTACATTACGTTTATCGATCAATGGCTACTCAATTGTAGTTTAACGAAGGTCATTTACCTTTAAGCTATATTGGACGGTGGTAAATTTGATTATACATATACAACAATTTTATATCATAACATTACGGTCACGGATATAGTCATGAGGTAATCACATCTTTCTATATCGATTGAGATTTTAAATTTAAATCTCGTCCACCGGGTGAATAAAATTTAATAGTGACTTGAATGGTTGTGTTTAAATAAATGCCTATGTAAATTATATAAAATAAAATAAAAACACAAATTATTATAAAAATATATATTATAGGTCTAAAAAAATTAAGAAAGACTAATAATGATTTTTAAAAAATATCTTAAATTAATTTATCAATTCAAATAAAATTAGAATATTTCAAAAATCAGAAAGAAAGAAAAAAAAAAGTAATTATCATCCATAAATACAGAAACGCCGTGACTCGTGGACCTTGTGGTCAAATCAAATCCTAAATTAAATTGTCTTCCAAATATGTCAATCATCTTTGCCGTGACTTTGGGATAAGTTTTTACTTTTTCGGGTGTGTAGCATTTATTAAAAATAAAAGACTTGATTTTTTATTTATTTATTTATTTTTAGCATATATTACCCTCTTAGGGGTGTATTGGATTGTGACTTTAATATACAATTTTGGGGTGTAAAGATTTTATAGATTTGCAAGCTATTAGGATTATTAAGATTGCTAGGATTATACTTTTAGGATTATTATGATTATATGTACTAGATTTTTAGGATTCTGAAAAAGCCTTCAGATTTTATTTATAGATTATTAGGATTATATAAACTTTATTTCAAGACTTTTTGGACTTTCAAGAGTCGATTATAATATTCATTTTTCTCTCCAAGTTCCAGTGCTCTATAATCTTGTTGAGGCCAGTCATTGAACAACAAAAATTAAATGAGAAACATGTATAAGCTATGAAGAGAAGTAATAAAATTTTAAAATACCATCAACAAACACATAACCTTCAACTGGTCCATATGGTGCAGAAAATGTTACCATATGAAATAAATATAATAACCAACAACCCATCCTCTACTGCCTTACTATAAATGACATAAATTAGGGAAAAAAAATGGGTTGAACATTGAAGTATTTCCGTTTGGCTTGTTGAACTTCATTAATTCATATGTTATCAAACTCCAATATTAACTCCACTTTAATCTTTTTTTTTTTTTTTCTCTAGTGGTGTTTACAGTGTACGTCCCTCTTTCATGTTAGTGATAGATGATTCAAGTCTGATGAGATGAGTTGATATACAGACTATGCATGCATTGGTTAAATTTTGGGAAGCGGAGATTCAAATTCAATCTATGCTCCTGTTGTTACATCAGTTTTGGGAGAAGAATCTATAGATCACTTTGTCAATGATACAAATTCAATCTATGCTCATTTGGGAAGCGGTAATTATGGGAATCCAGGTAACAACTTCTCAGGAATTATGATGACAAGTATGCGGAAGCTCAGGATCTAGTTGATCCCGACAATAATTGGATTCATGTGGTGACAAAATCAAAGAGAAGAGTGAAACCAACTTTCAAGACTTTAGCTAATTTCAAGTCTCAATTGAGTAAGGGAAGCTCTAAGCGCCTTCCTATTGCTGAGATTAAGATTCGCCCTGACTCTGCGACTTTATCGGCCCATGCAAAATTACATCATGTTGCTATTTCTGATTAGGCCGCCCCGTTTGAAGCAGAAGGGAATGGTTAATTTATGCATTTTTAGTTCATGTTTCCTTGTCTTATGTTGAGATCTGCATATCTTTTTAGATTATTGTTTTAGGGTCTGTGCGCTACTTTGCTTTTACTTTTCTTTTTCTTTTTCTTTTCTTTTGTTTTCTTTTTTATTTATTTTAATATATATTTTAGGTTCCATCTAAAAAAAAAAAAAATTAATTCAATAAGTTTTTGGAATAACTTAACAACTTTAAAGTAAATGAAAAAACATGGCAAAATTAAACAATTTTAGATTTAATCCTAAACTATCAAACCAAATAGATTTTTATTGGTTTGGTTCGGCTTGGTTTTACCTTATAATTGGTTTGGGTTGAGTTGTAAATTACTGGAAAAAAAATTGGTTCAGGTTGGATTGGGTTGTAAATCACTAAAAAAAAATTGGTTTGATTTGGGTATAGTCAAAACCAACCCATGTCCACCTCTAGTTGCACTGCATGTTTATTTCTTAAGAAATAATTGGGGGAGATGAATTTGAACTTGAGAACCTAACTTCCTTAAGAGTTGTGGTTATCACTAGACTATTTCTTTTCGACCATATATATTATCTTGTTGGTCACCGGTCAGTAAGGTTATTTGAACAAATAATATCCACCACATTAGAGCATCTCCAATGCAATGCTAAATTATTGTGCCAATGCTATAATTTAGCATAAAGTAAAAAAAGCATGCTCCAATGTAATGCTAAAAGTTATGTCAAATTTGACATATGCTATAAACTGTGCCAAATTTGGTACAATGCTATACACCGTGCCAATTTTGGCACAGCGATAAATGCAGCCATATTTGTTGACTTTTTAATTTTAAATAACAAAAATTTAACAAATTTGGTAGGGAAAATTGAGAGTGAAACAATTCTAACAAAATATTTAATACATTCATGAATGCATTGGTTGTATTTGTTAACTTTTATAATTTTAAATAATTAAAAAATAAAAAATAGCATATCAAATAGAATTTCGTATTGGAGTACAATGCTAAAATGATGTGCCAAATATAACATTTCACTATATTTTGTGCCAAATTTGGCATTGACATTGACATATGTATTGGAGATGGTTATATGATCATCTTCAAAAGTAACAAAATAATAAAGGGTGTTGAACTGAATTTTAGTTTCTACAATACTACAACCAATTTTTTTTTTTTATATGACAAATTATATTAATAAAATATCGCTAAATAAGATTGCAAAAAATAATGGATTATATATGTTTATAAAATATTTTTTGGTGTCGATAGTAATACATAGATTTTAAAATTACGTGTAGAAATCAATTTTATTGCTGCAATATCAATAGCAAATAAATAAAGTAATTTTTTAAAAAATATATTTTAAATTAATCAGGAATCCTACCTTGGAAAGAGAATTAAGTTCCCGATTTTCGAATTCATGTGTTTACTAATTTTATTGGGAATTAAGTTCCGTGAACCCCATACACATATAAGAAATTAAGTTCCTGATTGAAAGGGAATTCATATGTTTTTACTAAATTATCCTCACTTATTTTTTTAAATAACTATATATACATATATTAATATATAAATAACTATATATATATATACAGAACTATATATATATATATATACAGAAATTATATTATTAGTTCGAACTGAGAAAAGTTATATCAGTTTCTTGAATGTGAGCCACTGGATTTAAATACTTTGACTTGGCTGTATGCACTTGTCAGTCAAAGTATTTAAATCCAGTGGCCCATATACAAGGAACTGATATAACTTTTGTCAGTTCGAACTGATAATAGAAAGACTGTATATATATATATTTATATTTATATACTTCGCACTTGATTTTTACTTTATACGTGTGTGAATTGTTAATTAAAAATAAAAATGATGAAATTCAAACTTGATTCGTATTGCTTTAGCTTTGGATTTCTATTGTTTTTTCTTTAAATTTAATTTTTTTTATTAGTTACAATCATACATCTCATACATATATATATATAATTTTTAATCAATTTGATTCCATCTCTATAGACTATACTACGGCAAAAAATAATAATTGTGAATTGTCATGAATTCATATTGTTTTTGCTTTGGATTTTTTTTTCCCTTTAAATATAAACTTTTTTTTATTAGTTACAGTCATACATCTCATATATATTGTACACAAGGGTATTTTTGTAATCAATTTTGTATAAATTTGATTCCATCTCTAACTCTAAGAAAGTTAGTAAACACACTAATAGAATTTAGTAACTTAATTCCAATTCCCTTCCATTCCCTTTTTGGTGGAACTTGTTTTTGATTCTTTTCATTCCCGATTAGTAAACGCGCCCTAAGAACCTTGATGTTTTTAGAGCAATAATATTAGGGGTGGGCATGGATTGGTTTGGTTTGGTTTTGACCAAAACCGTATTGAACTGACATATATTCGGTTTTTGAAAATGTGAATCGGTTTGAACCTGAAAACTGAATTGAACCGAACACCTTTATCTCGGTTTGATTTGGTTCGATTCAATTCGGTTTTGGGCTTATTGGAAAACTTTTTTAAGAAAACATAATAGGTAAAAAAAAAATAAAAATAAAAAAAATTTAACAAAATACAACCCAATTTTCAATCCAAATCTAAAATTTCAATCATATCCAGTCTACATACTCAATCAAAATATAAAATCTTCATAACTTCTATATAAAATCTTCATAACTTCTATAAAGTAGAAGTTGAAAAATGTAGTACATGATGTAGTCTAAAATAAAACATCATCAACTAACAGTCTATAATAAAATTGAACCTTACAAAATAATTTATTAAGACATTTCGGTTTATTCGGTTCGGTTCGGTTCGGTTTTGTATGTTCAAAACCGAAACCGAACTCGAACTAAATTCAAATCGGTTTGAACTGAATGGAAGCTATGAACCGAACCAAACACCATTTTTTGGTTTGGTTTGGTTTGGTTCGGTTCAATTCGGTTTCGGTTTTTGTGCCCACCCCTAAATAATATGATTAAACTCGAATTTGCTTTTCTTGACACATAATCAAAATTGGGAATAATAATTATTTCCTAAAAGGATTGTATTACCCAAAATTCCTAAAAGATGCTAAACAATTCAAAGAATTTAACTTATTAATATTTGTATATTTTTTAGAAGATCGGAATCAATTCTAAATTTAATGGTTGCAGTACTTTATTCTTTTAGGTACATTATGTTCTCGTGCTTCAATCAAATGATTCAACCAAGCTTTGATAAAATTCTAAGAAAGTAGATGTTCATAAAAGCATTTGATTCGCCAATAGGGGTGCAGTTCAGCGGGTAGATTGACGAATTTAAGATTTAGGTAAATAACTCTCTAGTCCAGAATAATAGATATTGAAAAAAAAATAATAATAAATAAATAAAATAAATAAAAAGCATTTGATTCCCAATCAAGTCCATGTCATAAAACTGTCAATATTCAATAAGCAAAAGATATTCGTTAACTCCTATTAATTGTAACATGTTTATTATTTAAAAATATATATAGGGATAGGATCCATGACCCATTTTTTTACACAAATTTTTACACACTTTATTGACTCTTGGATTAAGATGTTATTGACGGTTGAGATCAAATAATACTTTAAGGAACACGAGTTGGTGTATACTCTAACACAGACAATTTTTTCTCTCCTCATGCGTTCTCTCTCCTTATTAATGAAAATAAATCTATTTTTTCTTCAACTTTCTCTCTTTTCTATGTCCCCTTTTCCCTCTCATCGTTCTCACCAATTTTCCCTCACTAGATTTTTCTGTTCATTTAAATACTAAAAATCTTTTTTAAATGATCTTTTTTTTCAATTATATTCTTGACTACATATAGAATTAAAGGTTTTAAAGTAAAAACAGATTTCAATCTATATCTCCGAATCCAGGAATCATCGCCATTAGATGAAAAAAAAAAAAAAAAAAAAAGTTTGAAACTGTAGCCTCACCATTTTCATAATAAAAGATTAAAAACATTTTCGATATATATGTACAATAATTTTCAAGTCAACACCCCTTCATTGTATTATTATCAGCACATTTTAATGAAAGCCATTGGATTTAAATACTTTAACTCGGCTGCATGCACTTGTCAAAGCATCTTTTAAATCCAATGGTTTTCATTAAAAGGTGTTGATAGTAATACAATGAGAGGGTGTTTATTTGAAAATGAATATATATATATATATATATATATATATATATTGTAACCCTTTCTGCTTTCGTTTTTCTTTTTCCCTTTTTAATTTTTATTTTTATTTTATTAATACAAGCTTGTGGTTAGACTAAAATAAAAAAAAATAAAAAAATTTGTAATATGTTTATTATTTTTA
Source organism: Acer saccharum (assembly GCA_030490815.1). Taxonomy (NCBI): domain Eukaryota; kingdom Viridiplantae; phylum Streptophyta; class Magnoliopsida; order Sapindales; family Sapindaceae; genus Acer; species Acer saccharum. The sequence goes on from CM059874.1 coordinate 16,405,859, forward strand.
CATATATTTACTTAACATAAAACTATAAGATATCTATGGTGAAGAAGGAGAGTAAAGTAATCAATTTAAATTTCATATGCTTAAAGTTAAAGTGGTATGTACACCTGATAACATATTGATAGTGATTAGTGAGTGTTTAAGGATCTTGGTGCATAGATTAATGATTAAAAGAAGAAGAAGAAGAAGAAGGAATGCGTTTGACAACAAGCAAGTGTGATTGTGTCTCTCTAAAGTCTAAGTGCGATTTGTGTAAAGGAAGTGGACTACTTCCAACTACCAAGTTCCATACTTCCATCATCACATCATTACCATCCCAATTAAAATCAAATGCCATTTCATTTGCACATTAATGATTTCAAATTGCATTTACTTATCACGACTCATGATTTTATTTATTTATTTATTATATAAACCACCTGCAATTCTAACATGAGGGACAAACCATGTAACTAACCTTATATTGTCTTTCTGACAATTTAATTTATATATAATATATATACATACAGATTTTCTATTATCAGTTCGAACTGACAATAAATACATCAAGACGAAGAATGTGGACCACTAGATTTACATACTTTGACTCAAGTGTATACACTTGTCAAAACTTCTCCATAATCTGTGGTCCACATTCTTTGTCCTGAAATATTTATTGTCAGTTCGAACTGATAATAGAAAGACTGTATATACATATAAATATTAACTTTTTAATACAGATCTCACATGAATTTTTCCTGCGGTTTCACTGATTCCAAATAGGAGAATTTTCAAATCCAAACCATTTTATGTCCAAACCTTCCACACTGTGATGAAATTTAATTAATTTTGATGAGATTTTTTTGCATGCATGATATGAAAATAGTTATGGAAAAAATTTCAAATTTTTTAAAGTTTGGAAACTATATTTTCTTAATTTTTTAAGTTAAATCATTTGAAAAATGGAAAAAACATAGGAAAAATTAAAAGAAAAGGAGTTATTGGATCCAAATTTTTTTTATTTTTTTCCCCAACCATAGCTCATTCTTCTTAACATCCATAAAAATAAATAAATAAATAAATAAAATTTAAAAAAAAAAAACTCATCAAAATTCATAAAATTTAATCATGGTATGATATACTATTTTTGATAAGTAAATATCACGTTGAAATTGGAGAAATGAAAATTAAAATCAAAAAATTAAACCAAACGTTTTTAATTAATATAATTTGATCTTAATTTTAAATTTTTTTAAGAAACTATAACCATTCAAATTACATGAATAAAAGGATAAGCTTAGAGCATCTCCAATGCTATTATGTATTTGGAGAAAATGGAGTGTCACATAGGATAAATATTAAAAAAAGTTAGAAAAACTCTCTCCAATGCTATTATCTAAGTTGAATATGGAGATGATGTGGCTAAAAAAAAGTTAGAGAATATGGAGTTGAGTTTCTAATTCTAGAAACTCTCCTAAAAATGCTGACTAGGATTTCTAACTTTTTCCACCAATAAAATTAAAGCTTTCAACTCTTTCCACCAATAATATTAAACCTCATTTAATTGTAAAATAAAAGAGGAGAGAGAGTGTAATAATTGTTTTATTATGATTGGATATAAAATGGATGCATATTTGACTTTAGATAATTGCATTGGAGATGTGAATATGGATTTCTCTAAAAAAAATTCAAAAGTAGGCAAATGCTGATGTTGGCACTATTTAGAAACTCAAAAATGCATATTTGCATTGGAGATGCTCTTAAATCCTCTCTTCACCTTTATAAAAATGCCACTCAAATAGAAATGTTTTATATTATTTAAAAACCTCCCCTCAAATAATTTTATTTCACAAATAAAATATGATGAGATCAATCTCTACAAACACAGCCTGAAATACAACTCTCGTTATCGAGGATGAGTTTTTGTACACTTTACAATTTAATGGACAAGTGTGAGACTCAAACCCCTATCACAATTCACATAAAAGGGAAGTGCACAATCATTTTAATGAGAGTGGAGGTTCAATAAATTTATTTCACCTCAAGTCTTGATATATATATATATATATATATCAGAAATTCTATTATCAATTCGAACTAACCAAAGTTATATCAGTTCCTTGCATGTGTGTCACTGGATTTAAATACTTTGACTTAGCTGTATGCACTTGTCAGTCAAAATATTTAAATCCAGTGGCCCACATACAAGTAACTGATATAACTTTTGTCAGTTCGAACTGATAATAGAAATACTGATATATATATATATATATATATATATATATATATATATATATATATATATATAGTTTTGATACGAATTCAATCGGAAAGTGAAAATCTCTTGCTACAGTATTTTGCTCTTCTTGAATCGGCTTTTCACATTTTAAGGGTTGAGTTTATTGTTTGTTAGATTGTTTTGACACAAATTAATATCAAAATAAATGCTTAGCATCTGTTGACATCAAAAGAATGAAATTGTAGAACAAGCTATTAATTGTTAATGGGGTCCATAAGATATTCGAAATTCAAAAGTTTTCACTTTCACATGTAACCTGTTGGATCGGCGAGGCTAGCAGCTAGCTAGGCTATTATTCCCAATGATTATGTCAACTTGGCCAGCCACAGCCTCAATATTGGATTTTTAATACTTATGATTGGGTACCGACTGACCGGTTAGTACCCAAAATACAGATTTTATCAATGAAAGTGTAGCATGTAACCTAATTTGTGAGATAAATATAAAAAGTAAAAGAAAATAGACCACGTGTTACACTCCTATTGATGGGGTCAGTCGTCAATATTTTGTATACTGATTGATCAGTACCTAAACATTATTCTTGCTGTCCATATTCTACAATATTTTCTCTCCTATCTTTCTATTGTTTTCCCTCCTCTTCTTTTTTGCTTTTTCTATTTTATTAAAAATTTCTTCTTTGTAAGCATGCATGTAGTTGTAATTAACTAAGTTGTACATATTATATAATACTCAAAAAAGTTGAAAAATATATTGCTATATTATATATATTAGGACGATTACTAAATAAGTCCCATTTAAAAAAAAAAAAAAAATTCCAAGTAGTTTCCGTCCTTTTTTATTGATCAAATTAGTTCTCATATTTTTCATATATATCAAATTGGTCTCTCTGACCAACTTCCATTAACAACTTTAACAATTATATAGGGGTAAAATTGTATTTTAATTTGAATATATCACAATAATCACACGCTTACGATGTCTAACAAGCAAAAAGATAAGAATAATCTCTAAAAACAAATTATATAAACACGGGGTAAAATTGGCATTTCACTAATAATTTTTTTTTTTGAAATTTATGTAATTATATTGATAAATTAAGCGTAAAACAGTACTTATGTATCAAAACAAAAATCAATTTACTCAAATAAGTTATTAATATTATTTTTTTTCAAAATTTAGTACCAAATGGATCAAAAGTATGTCGAGACCTACTATGATCAAACACTACATACATGAATGACCCGGATATTTACCTCCACAATATTAGAGAGAAATCTTTATACATTCTTGTAAAATGATCATGGTGAGACTCGAACACCCCTAACCATAAATGTGAAAGGAGAGATGCACATCACTTGAGCTAATAGGGGATATGCAATATTAATGTAGTTTTACAAATTATGTGATTTGACCGTAAGAGTGGCCAATCTGATCTCTTTTGAAAAATTAGGGACTCATTTGATATTTTTGAATAATATGGGAGCAATTTATAAAAATAAAAAAAGGAAATAAAAAAAATTCGTAAACAGCTTGAAATTAAGAAGAAAAAAAGCCATAACTTATTTGGTAATTTACTTATCTGCATTGTATTAGTGTATAACATGATATATATATTCAATAAGAACTTTTTACAATACACACCTTAAACACATTTGATTAAATTTAATGGAATATATTGAATATTGATGTGATTTTGTGTATAGATGATACATGATAAAAACATTGAAATACATTTGTGGAAAAAAAAAAAAAATTTTAAATTCGGATACAAGAACTAATTTTTTCCGACTTTTTTAAAGACATAACATTTAAAAATAGAGAAATATAAGGAAAAAAAATAGTTCTCAAATCCGAAAAATTTCTAAATTTTTACAAAATGTATATTTTAATTTTCTTAGGATGCATATAAAAATTCAAATCGAAAAACATTCAATTACATGTAATTTCTTTAAAAGTGCTCATTGTATTAGAATAAGAGGTACCGATAGAAAAAGTTTCTTATATATATATATATATATATGTTTCCAACAACAAAAAATGTCAAAGAAAACTGCCAAGTCGTCCCTTTTGGACATTCAAATTTAAGTTCCGGTTGATAATTGATAAGGAATGATGTTGAGTTATTTTTCTCTCTTTTGTGCTCCTTGCCTCCTTCACACCACCAACAACAAATCATGATTGCATTTCCAAATGTTGGCTCAGCGTGTAGTCCAAACAGACCCACATCAATCTAGATTCTTTTCATATTTATTTCAACTTATCATGATTCATGACATTGCATTTGCATGACAACTACATTTTCAACAAATTTCAATCAACTAATCCAATCTAGGGCATTTTCTTCTGCTGCAAAAGCCAACCAAGGAAGTTTGGCTCTTTTGTAAACTTTATCCGAGTGTTCATACCGGTAAATGAATCTTGTGACCCATGAACAATTCATATATCAGTTGATATATATATATATATATATATATATTCTGGAGCTTCCAATTTGACATCTCAATCGTAAATCTTTATTTACAAGAGCCCGCTTCTTGATCACGACACTAATTTCATCAACACATTTCTCTTCAACATAGCTTACATCTTTCATAGCCTTGCTAAAGTAAATAAAACATAATAACCTGACCTAATTAAGTAAATCCAAGAAAAGCTCTACTCAGAGTGTAACAAATTATATAAACAAGAGATATATAACTTACTATACATGAGAACTAGGATTCTTTTTCTACCAATGACACTATAACAGTTACATCATCAAGCTTGCCGCCCCTATACCCTATATACCCAGCTGCTTGGGCTGCATCTGCAAACGGACTCCTTCTGGTTCCTGACTCTGCTACTTCTTGTGCTCTCATGGCCAAGAATTCTGCTATTTCCTGAAATACACATACATGCACAGACAAGAAGCCAATTTAGGAAAACACTGCAATGTTTATAAGTTATTAACAGCCCGGTGTTTGTCTGGAATTTTTTTAATTTCATCTTTTTAACCCCACAGTGGAACTCTGACTCTCCCTTAAGAGATCAAGTTGTCAAAGTTCATCCCATATTTTCAAAGGCCAATCGTAAAGAATGAGAAATGTCTACTTTTCTTGCTCTTGGGATCGAAATCTAGTGCAAAAGCTATGAAACATTTTTAAATAAAATCCGACATGTCTCTATGCTATACCCTCATTCCCGCTCCTATGGCTAGTCAACAATCATTGTTTAACCATTTTATTACCAAAAGTGTATTTAAGATAAGAGGTGAGGGTAACCACCTGAGGTCTAAGACCATCGTGCAGTGAGCTGGAGACAATGGAAGCCATTTCTTGCACATATATATTGTCAAAAAGCCCATCGGTAGCAATGATAATTACATCACCCTCATCCAAATCAATTTTGTATTCCTGAAACAAAACCTTTTTAATATCAAAACATCTCTCTATCTTACACACAAGCATGAGAGCATTGATTTAAAGTCATTTTATTACTTAAGAAAATTAGGAGTCCAAATATATATCAAACATCATACCTCAACCAGTGCTGAGGGATCATCACCTCTCTCGATCCGTAAGGGAAAGTTGAACTCATGAACAAGTGGAGAAGACATCTTAAAAACAGAGCCATCCCTTACAACGATAAATCTTGAATCTCCAATATTAGCCACATGGAGAGCCTGTCAACCGAGATGAAATGTATAGCCTCAGGTAGCACTCTAAGCATTATATTCAAAGCATTTACAAAAACATGTCAATCATTGAGTAATTTATTAATTATAATTACAACACAATGAAAAACGGGCAGGTGCATCAATTAACGTGACAATGCCACAAATTTGCCCTTGTGCATGAGATGTACATATATATTATATATATTAGAGTTTTCAATTGCCGTCCAAATGCAATTTGACATAAGATACAAAAGACAATTTTTTTTTTTCTTTTTTCTTTCTTTTTAAGTTTTAAATTTTGACTTTAATTTTCGAATACAATCCAACCAAACAACTTCTTGATTTCTTTTTTATTTTTATCCCATGTTTTAAAAAACAAAGAATTGTAATCATATTTTATACCAAATGGCCCCTAACAACCTCAAATAAGAAATAAGATTTTTCAACTAATCAGTTCGTTTATTTTTCAACTCTCTCATTAAAAATAAAAGGATTTAGATTCTATATCAATGGGCTTAGGGGCCCTAACAACCTCAAATAAGAATTAAGGTTTCTCAAATAATAAATTCATTTATTTTCAACTCTCTCATATGAAATATAGAAAATAACTCTTACTAATAGAGGCCAAAAATCAAACCTGCTTCATATATGAAAACTAAATCTACTCAAACAAGCAATCTAAACCAACCTCAAAGAAGAAAGAAAATCTTGTAACAATTAATTTTAAAACTCCTGCAATGAACATTCTTGGAATATTTCCTAAATGAAGTTATCCATTAGTTTTCCCAGTATATTTGACTAAATAGATCTAATTGAAAGTGGGAATACTCAAGTGTTTGTATTGGTATGCTTAAGGAATCAATCCCAAGGAGCGGGTTGACTGTGTGATAAAAGATCTTTGGTTTCAACTACAAGGTCATGGATTCCAATTCCTTTGGGGCAACCACTTGGGATATATAATATCTCACAAGTTTCCTAACTACCAATGTTGCAGGGTTTGACAATGATCCCACCCTTAGAGCCCAGTGAACAAAAAAGGTCCAGAAATTTAGGTGTATCTAAAAGAAACAAAAAGTATGCCTAAGGAATCATAATGAGTTTAACACTGGAGAATAATTTCCTTGACCAACAGTCAGAATGTATAAATTACAAGCTGAATGAGTAACATTTCATTTGATTGCAATCCCAGTAAAACGGGCAATCTGAATTATACTTGTTCAATCTTGTGAAAGCATCACATATGAGACATTGGTGTGATTATGGCGTCTAACCAAGGGGGAGAGAGAGAGAGAGAAAGAGAAAGAGAAAGAACTCGATTTAACAATGGGGCCTACTGAAAGTATTTCAAACTATGCTAAATCTTACCTGACCATCAAAGTAAGCAACCAAAACGGTAGAAGATCCAGGCGATTGTGTTTCCACAGCACTTCTATTAAGAACTTTAACTGGGTTAGTTATCGGAATGTTTTTGCTTCCTAGCACAATCTTTTCACAGTTTTCCATGAATTCCTGTGCATATACGCCAGGATTGATACCTGAAGAATAAGACAGTAAATAATCAATTTATCAGTAAATGCGTAAGAATGATATACAATTTGAGAACGTACACAAATAAAAGATTGATAATAAGATGTTTTCCATATGGCACATTATAGATTCAGTCACATGTGAGTGCTAGCTAGTTTAGTTGGTAAGTTTTTACTTTCTTGTGTGGCATCAGAGAACTTCGAATCAACTTGTAGTCACACTAGAGAAGAGGAATTTTTAAGTTTAAGGGGATGGGGATGAGAAAAATTCAACCCACAAACTGCATAGTCATATATTTCATAGATGCAGCATTTTGGTTTTCCTGAAACTTTTTGTTGATTATAAAATATACATGGGGAATTGAAGTTTGAGTTATGATAGTTTAAGGTTAAAGCATTTTTTAGTTCAGCAAATTAGTTTAGAAGTCATGGGTTCAATTATACGGTCTATTGTTGAAGACATGGATGCCTCATGTTTTCTCTCACTCTCTCTCTTCTCCAGTTCTCCTAATACACACTTTTTCCTCTTTTAATTCGCATATCTAATTCTTGTTCTCCCTGTTCTCGGTTTTCCTTCTTGGGAAGGCCTGAGTTAGTTTTCACATCACTATTCTCAATTACTGTTCAACGTTCATAATTGAACTATTAACAACTAATTATTTCATAGTTTTCTTTTTTGGGAACAAAAACATAAGTACAATAGATATTAAAAAAAAAAACAATTACAAGTGTAGAAAGCAAGCTGTTCTTAACAAGAAAAAGCAGGAAACAGCTTCCAAAAGACAAAAAATAGGCCTGTACAAAAGGCCACCAAAACAGCTCTAAGCAAGGTCTATATTAATTATTCCATAGTTAAGTTTTCATCTTCAAACAACTCGTGAAATCCAACCAGATTATCAGTAACCACTATACTATGTAAAGCTAACAGTCAAAAAGATTACATTACTGGAAGTACAAGATGCAAGCTTCTCACATTTCATTTTAGAGAACTGTCAATTGGACATTTTACATATCTGAGACCAGTCCTGGATATATGAATGCTAATGTGATCTTAAATCGATTACTCATATGGTTTTAATCACGCTAAGGTATATCAGCCAAAAGGCAAATAGAACTCCAAGAATGGGGAAAGAAAGAGAAGGAAAAAAGGGCATAGGAATAAAGTGCAATAAACATGATTAAAAAGAAAAAAAAAAAAAAAAAGAGAGAAATGAACTTCATTAATCCAATAACAAATGCAAAATCGTCATTGAAAAACAGCAATTATCATCTTTCTAAGGGGAAGGGAAGAACATCTACAGAAACTTTACTTTAAATTAGCAATAGGATATCTTTTTATGATAATCCATTATATTGAATTGAGATATTTAAGATATACCTTCTAGTGACCACTGACCAATTCCATCAGCAACGCCTAGCCAGTTCTTGCAAGCAACAAAATAAGCATCCCCTCCACCTGTCAATGCCTGGAAATCTTTAATACTTCAATTATTTACTCTGAATGTTTTAAGTGATCCCAGATCACAAAAGGAAAATTTCAAGGTTTAGGCAAGCTTTAATTTCAAATTAAATAAATAAAAAATACTCATTTTAAGTCAGAATTCTCCACAATAAATCTTCTATAGATTGTAAGAGAATGTAATTCCATTTTTTGCAAATTAATAGAGTGAACAAAACGGGAAATTTTTATGGCCATGTTGTGGATTTACCTTAAACGGATGTGACAATAAAGCAGCACCAGAAGACAAGCAAAATCCTGCTGTTAATATTTCCTCCCTGTTCAAGTACAAACAAAATAACATCAGGAATAGGTGTGTGAATGCCTTTTGTCAAAATTTAACAAGATGGATTCTTTTGCAGGTTTTCTCCAACTACATCCTGGCTTTTCCTAAAAGGTTGATCGTAGGGTACTTTTAAGAGTTGATTCTTTCAGTACTTTTCTGATCTTTCAGTTTTTATGATGAATATTATCCCAAAACTAATATGTAATCTCACATGTAACCACAACTGCACTGGGGTTAAAAAACATGAGAAACACATCATTACCAATACATGACATCTTAACCTTTCTTGTAAATTTTGCCAATTAAAGAATCAGAAATCATTAATACTATGAATACATTCATAAAAGACCATCATGATCCAACAGAGGTGCTCAACACATTGCTCATATATTGATTATAATTTATAATCAAATAAACCAGCACAATGCTGAATACTAAAAGGATAGTGATGTGAGTTTTTCTATGCCTCTACTGTATCTATAAAGCTCAATAAGAATATAAAGGACAGGTCACTTAAGACAGATTCCTGCATTAAGTTTTGAAATGTTGTAACTCAAAACATTTAAGGGAAATGGAAGGGAGAGGAAATTGTAACACACCTCTTCAAGGTAGTTCCAATTGATTTGAAATCTACTGCAGAAGAAACTGACACTTCTTCAATGTTACCGCTTAGTCCATCACCCTTGATGATTTGTTCTTCCCGAATTGAAGAAAGCACCGGGTCATTTAACTAGAAGCCACATACATACAAAATAGCTCAATGCCATTTAACTGGTTGAAATAATTGATTGAAATTCAAACATATGAGAGATTGCATGCCACAACCAAATATTTTAAATTGGCAATACCTTAGGGCTTAGGGTACTGAATGAAGCAGCTATGCATTAAAAAGATTAGGAAAAAAAAAAAGAGAAACGAATAATAAATCGCTCAAAAAAAAACATATGACAGGCAGCAATTAGATTTCAGGAGAAGCGAAACTGTTTGGCTGAATATCAAATATGTATTTCATTTAGATGAATAAACTGGTTGAATGTGTTAGCCACCCGAAATAATCTAGCAAGTTAAATCACCAGAAAACTAAGCTAAAACATTGTATATTAGAAGCTCAAAATGCAAATTGAAAGAAGCACCATAGGATATTTTATGACTGATTGCATTATTTGTATCTTTATGCAAAACCTTATGGTACTAGATTGCAATTTGCCCAAAATTTTAAGAAAAAATCTCCCACGCTCTCAAGTATGCAGACAATTTCACAAGAGAAAAAGCCTCCCTCAAACAACAAACACACAAAGGGAAGATAAACAAACATTACAACTAGAAGCAAACCTTCAAAGTCTAACTTTTAGGTTCTATTAAGAAGTATTTTATCTAACGATACAATAAGTTGTTTATTTTGTTCAAGGCAAAATCTTTATGAATTTCTCTATGAATAACAACTTGGGACGAGATGAGGTTGGTCCGGTGGTAAACCCCTCACACCTACGCCACGAGGTCGTGGGTTCAAGTCCTCCCCCTCCCCAAAAAACCCCCAAATTAATGTAATATTTCAAAAAAAAAATGAAGAAAAAAAAAACACACACATGCACAACTTGGAAGTAAGTTCTACAAAATTTCCATCCATGCATATCAAAAAAATGATAAAGGTAAAGATCAACCCGCTCAAGTAATTTTCAGTCTCTCACTAGCTTGCTTCCAATTTGTCATGCCACCTCAGCAAGGCTTACTTATCGATTAGGTTTACACCCAAAAACCTCCAATAACCCACAAGCTCATGATTGCACATGGATACCCTACTGATTTATAGACTGCTATCTATATGGCTCTCTTTCCTTGAGTTTCATTCTCTATCATTTCTTTGCATCGGTTCTTAATAGTTTTGGCTTTCTTATTCAAGAACCTTAACGCTACAATTCATAAATAGGAAATGTCTTAAAATTATTGCAATGAAAAGCACAGATTTTAATACATACCTTGATAACCTACCAAAAGTGTGTTCCTCAATCAATAAAGTTGTACTAATAGTCAGCACATTGGCATACATTTGGACCCATTTATAATGCTTATCCTGACCCAGGATCAATATACAACAAGGTTCTAGACCATACACAAGTTGTGGAAAATGATATATAGGTCAACATTGATGTTCTGTCTTTTATCCATATAGACATGCTACTTGTTTACATATGTACACGAATACTAATATGGAACTAGAATATACAACACTAAGTCATCAACATTTAATCATACTAAGGCTTCATCTAATCAAGCTCGTTATCTTACTCTGCCGCTTCAAAACAATTTCATGTGCTCTACTTATATCTCCAGCTTCAATAACTAAGTATGATTTACACCGCCACTAGAGTTATACAGATGATGCTTTACATCAACCTGAATAATTATAGTAAAGACACAACCTAATAGTACTATAGCATAGGCAATTACACAAACACAAAGCATAAAGCAAACGATGACCAAGTAGTTTAGAGCTCACAATTCTATGTGTGTCCGATGATTCATCCAGTGTGTTACGGGTTGTTTCGCCATTATTAAATGGAACATCCTCTAGAGGAGTGGACTTGGTATTCGCTTCGACACCATAATGACCTACTACATGGTTCGGTGTAGAAACTTGCATGCTAGCTTGAATGTTGATGCTCTCTTTACTACTTTTCTGGGTCCCAGAAGAAGCAGATTGAATTGGGAAATCTATTTCCTCCACAATAGTATCTTGTACCTTTTCTGAATCGTTATCCAAATTCAACTCAGAATTTGCAACAGAATTACCCTCAAATGCACTGCTATTATCAACTTCATCACTATCGGCCTTCGATTCCTTCTCAAGAATCTCTACTGATAGTTTTTTTTCCTGTTTAAGCTCATCAATTTTTTCCACTTGTCCATGAATAGCCGTCAATTTTTCTACTTGTGGATTTCCAAACTTGAACAAAACGCTACCATCACAACATTCTGCTCATTAATGACAAATATTTGAAAGAAACACGTTAAACAAGCTAACAAGTAAAATCAATCAAACATGGAATTTCAAGTGAGATTTTCTTATAATAAAAACAGAGAGAGAATCGTAGAGCGTACCAGTTACGGAAATTATATCAAAATTATTACTGGAATGCGAATGCGAATGAGGAATGGATTTGGGAAGCATATGATAATTATTGAGACTTCGTTTTGGATTTGAAGTAGAAGAAATTGCATGGGGTTTTGGAGAGGTAACTAACAGAGTATGAAACCAATTGAAGCTACTTGAGCTTGCAAAGAAGAAGAAATCACCCATACCATACAATTCTTCCGATTCCTTTTTTTTTTTTTTTTTTTCTCTCTCGATTTTTTATACTAATCAATTGAAGCTACTTGAGCTTGCAAAGAAGAACATGTTTATTTGTTGTAACTGATCAGCCTTTGGATTGAATGAAATCACACCCTCCAAATCAATGTTCATTTTCATTATTTCATGTTGAGGAAATTACACCTAACTACCTAGGAGTTTGGCTATTCGCATATGAAAATAACTTTTCGAAAAACTGACATCGACCGACCTCCACTGATGTTAGTGTTGACTGCAACAGTTGACCATGTTAAAAGGGGTAAAATCACCATTAATATAATAAAACTAAGAAAATAATAATAATGAATAAGACCACCGTCTATCTTCCATCTCAAAAGATGGACAATGGAGATCAAAATAATAAAATTAAAAATAAATAAAAAATGACAAAAAAATAATTGAAGGGATCTGTACTTTCCATCTTTTCTTCACCGTTCATCTTAAAAAATGGACAATGGAGATTGAAAAAAAAAAAAAAAAAAAAAGACAATTTAAAATTGAAAGAACAAAAATTGAAAAAACAAATGACCTGAATATCAAGATATGATCTTCAACCTCCCCCTCTTTGCAATGGCCTTATTCATTTTCGGTGATCGACTCATTTGATCTATTAATGAGTAAGATATATTGAAGGTTAATACATTGATAGGTTGGTGAGATCGTTACTTCAATGTGGATGAAGCACGAATTTGAAGAAATTCTGCGAACCTAAATAGTATGGATATCCCCTTAGGCAATTACATGGGTTAGTGAGACAGTGACTTATGAAGTCTATGTGAACCCGTATGTATTGGTAGAAAGTGCTTAGACTTTGTCAGTTTGTCAACAATTACCCAAATGTCATTATAGCCCTTATGTGTTCACAGCAATCCCACAACAAAGTCCATGGATATATTCAACCATTTCACTCCGGCACAAAGCAAATGTTTTTAGCAAACCAAATGGTATTTGCTACTCACCCTTTACCTGCTAACAGGTTAGACATTGTTCCAACAATTTTGCTACCTTACCTTTCATATTAACCCACCAATCACGATACATTTTTGTACTTTCAAGATTCAAAATACTTTTAACATGTTGGTAAATATTTATATCAAATTTCATAATTTTTGGAGCAGTATAACATAATAAAAACAATTTATAAAATACAAATACGTTTCAAAAATAGATATTTTCAACATCACAGTTACATAATCGGAAATTCATAAAAAAAAAAAAAAAAAAAAAATCAATACTTATGATTTTTTAAGTGAAACAAATTTATATAGAATCCTTTAAAAGAGTGTAGTTCAAAGAGTTGAAAGACAAATCACAAAAACTGCACAAATGAATAAACTACAATTTTTGGAGTAAGCACCGGTCATACTTTAACTATAATGAATATTGTTAAATTAAAGACTTATCGGCACTAAACCCCCCTGAATTGTACATGAATTTACAATGTGCCCCTTGAATGTTTTTTTAGACGTTAAACCTCTTAAACTCTCATTTTTTGACAAATAGTTTGTTTTATTGCCCCATTACCTCCTGTTTGAGGGGGTATCTACATAAAGATTTTACCAAAAAATGAGAGTTCATGGGGTTTAATGTCTAAAAAAAATATTCAAGGGCACATTACAAATTCACATATAATTCAGGGGGTCAAGCGCCAATAAATCTAGATTTATTAAAAGATGGGTTTTACACATTGTGTCTTGTTCCGGTAAAGAAAATGGAGAAAAGAGAGTCATTGGTCTTTATGGGTTCATTTTTCAACTGCTACGCTATAAAAGGTCTTTCACTTAAGGAAACTTTTTCACTTAAAAACAAATTTAAGAATCAAAAGGAATACTCTAGGAAATTCAAGTGTCGAATGATTCATAAAACAACGAAAGGGTGTGACTTAGGTCACAAGGGATCATTTGGATCATTCGAGTTGTATGCGATCAACTCTAAGTAATATTTTTCTTACACACTATGTTTTTGAATTGTTTTACGGATCCTTAAAACTTTTGCAACCTCAATTTCATCAAGCCAATTTGATCAGGTATGGAATTTCACATGTTTTTTCGTGTGATATTCAATTTTGTAATATTACAGGAATTCAATCCCACACGAAAGTCGATTTGTAATGTTATGGGGTCGGAATTCCATATGAAAAATATGTGAGTAGAATTTTCTTCCCTAAAACTTATAAGATTGTAAGCAAAGACGGGATTAGGCTTTTCTTAGTCGAGAATTTCGAATAAAAAATCTTATAATTTTCAAGTTTTAATGTTGTTAATTATTGTTGATTAATACATTAATGCCGCTAGGTATTTATTAAAACCCAAAACTCGTCTATTTACAAACCGTCATGTTGGCAATAACCGGTATCAGTTCAACAACAATAAAAATCGGATTTGAATGGTATACTATTACTGATTGAATAAGATGGACAACATTAAAAAAGGGCCCACCGTGAGTTGATATGGTGAGTTTGGATTGGTCCACATGGATGGCAGCAGATACAAAGATGCGGATGGAAGACAAGTTCCCATTGGTCCGTAATCTATCCACGTTTACTCTCCCAGATTTCATTATCCTACTTGGCTCTCTAGAAATCCTCTCCAAAGATTCTCTCTATCACTCACTCTAATAAACCATCAAACCTTTTATTTTTTTTTTCTAGAAACCAATAAAAACACAGCGGGTGAGTGATCTGAGAGATCAGAGATGGCTGGTGCAGCGGCTTCCGGTGCTGTCCTAAATGGTCTTGGTTCATCATTCTTGAGAGGAACTGGGGATAAAAGAAGACTGTTGGGTTCATCAGCTACTGCTACTAGAGTCACTACTGGTGCTAGGAAGTCCGTTGTTGTCGCTGCTCTTCCACCTAAGAAATCTTGGATTCCTGGTGTTAAAGCTGGTGGCAACTTTACCGACCCTGAATGGCTCGATGGCTCGTAAGCCTCTTCTTATCTTTACGTTTTTACGAGAAATGATGTATAAATATTTAATTTTTATGTAAAGCTTCACACGTGGGTTCTTTAACGATATGCAGGCTCCCAGGTGACTACGGATTCGACCCACTTGGACTAGGCAAGGACCCAGCATTCCTTAAATGGTACAGAGAAGCAGAGCTCATCCACGGACGGTGGGCGATGGCAGCTGTAGTTGGGATCTTCGTAGGCCAAGCTTGGAGTGGCATCCCCTGGTTCGAGGCAGGCGCGGACCCAGGTGCCATTGCGCCTTTCTCCTTCGGATCTCTACTGGGCACACAGCTTATTCTGATGGGTTGGGTGGAGAGCAAACGGTGGGTTGATTTCTTCAACCCGGAGTCTCAATCTGTGGAATGGGCTACACCTTGGTCAAGAACAGCAGAGAATTTCTCAAATGCTACCGGTGAACAGGGCTACCCTGGCGGCAAGTTCTTCGATCCGTTGGGTCTAGCAGGGACAATTCAGAATGGTGTTTACATTGCTGATACTGAAAAGCTTGAGAGACTCAAGGTTGCTGAGATCAAGCATGCTAGGCTTGCTATGGTGGCTATGTTGATTTTCTACTTTGAAGCTGGCCAAGGCAAGACACCACTTGGTGCTCTTGGTTTGTAATAATACTACTTGTAGATAAATTAATCATTTTGTTTTATGTAATGTAATATTGTAATCTTATCTTTTTTGTTGTCCATTTCCCTCCTCCTACCTAATATATAGTTCAATTACTTTCTAATTGATCTCTTGCTTTATATCACAACAAATAATATCAAATCAAATGAAATTTAGCTCATAGTATCTTATCATTGGTTTTTCAATATCAAATCAGAATCACCCTGAATGAGATCATACAAACGAAGAGAATGCAAAGAGATAATACATAAGTTTATAATTGATAGGTTGACTACCAGAAAAGTAGAAAGTTATCCAGTACCAGTGGCCATTAAAAACTCGCCCTCGCAGACTACTTCACCGCCCACATAAGCTTTGCCTTCCATCTTTGCTATTCCAAAGCGTTTTTGTAGCTTGATGAGAGTCATTCTCATGACTAAAGTGTCACCTGCAATCACTGGTCTTCGGAATCGTACTTTATCGATTCCTGCAAAGAAGAAATTCTCACGAGAGCCTCCCACTTCTGGCTGCAGCATAACCAAACCACCAACCTGCGCCATTGCCTGGAACCAACAAAGGTGCAAGAATCATTACTTATTTACTTGCATGGAAAACATATCGAACATATAAAAAAAGAAACAGCTAGGAAAAACTTTGAATGGCAGCAACTTAAATATTGCAGGTCAAATGACCATTGATCTCTTCCTAAGGGGACACCTTGAATATTCTAAAAGGCAGACACTTGAACATTGTTATTGAAGGTGAATTGGTGTTTGCCATAGGTGCTTGGGTAAGGTCAGGAGGGCACCTGCCTTGTGAGCCGCGGCAAGTACCTTGGTATGCAAATACATAGTTGTTAACACCTATATTCAGGGGCATTTTTTTCATCAATGATAATTTATTCCCAAACAAATTAATCCATTCAATCAGGCTCGTGATAATAAATTTCTTAGATAAACAACACTTAACGTGCTACAAAATCTTGTTTGATAATACATTAGCTTTTTCTCCTTACCAAACAAGGGTCAATGGTTTGGGAAAAGTATCTCAGTGATGTTCAAAATTGAGAAAAGCAAGTTTAAAAACTTGTGTTACACGTTTTCTTTTGGACCACCTTCAAATCACTAATCATATGTCTCACGATCAAAACAAGCCCCAAATCACAATTATAATCTTAATATTCTACTAAGATTCTAATTGTGTCGGACATCTTAGCTCTCTAATGAATCTTAATATGTTACTAATACACAAACAATAGTTTTCATTATTCATAATTTTGGTTGCACTTGCCTCATTACTGATTATCATCAATTATTTTTTGGTTTCACCCAATTCATCTATCTTGCTCAATCTAAATAATGGAATTTGGTTTGTTTTTTTTAAAGTTCTTTTACTCTTCCTTCTTTTAGAAATGGAATGCTTTTGATGACCCAATTTATTGTTTCTTCGGTAACTTTGTGAAAAAAAAAATTTCTTTCTTTTAAAACTCTTATAGACTTTGTTTTCATTTTTCTAACTCTTTTTTTTCAAGCTCTTTAAAAATGGGTTAAAAAAATGTAGGTCGTTTTCAGGGAGGACCATAAGGCAGTTCAGCTACCAAATTGGAGGAAGAATAGAAGGATAAGAGGTCTCCTCCGCCATGGTAGCAAGGGATTACATTTGATTAGCCACCTGCAGTCATTAGAGTGACTCAAGGCTTAATCGTTCAGGTTGCTTTTTATGCAAAGTTGCATGCTAACAGGAATGGAACAGTGATCGATTACCAAGGAAAAAAGGATATAGTTTTGTGGGAATGTGCAGTGATGGCTTTCTTTTGTTTGGAACGAGATGAATAGGAGAAGTTTTTGAAAATTAAAATGGAAATGATGTTCAGTTCACCAGGAGAAAATAAAGTTCTGGGGTTCTTTGTGAGTGTCGGTTTCAACTGAGTTCAAACATATCCGATTGTTCTGTATTCACAGAATTAGACAGTTGCAGTGGATTAAAAAGGAGGCTCAACTTCCTTCAGCTTTGTTTCCAGTTTATTTTTGGGGTTGTTTTTTGTACATTGAAGGGAACAAGTTGTATCTACAGGTTCCTACCTAATCTTTAGTAATTAGCTTGTTCACTTTCCTAGCAGACAATTTACTAGTACTTTTTAACTCTATAATATACTTTTTGGTTTCGAATAAAACGAAAAACATGGCACTGATAACTGATAAGGCATTTTACGTAGCGGTTGGGTATTCTAAACCTCCAACTATTATTTAGACAATCATCAGTATCTTCAAAGTTGTCTCAAGTTAACACCCAATCATGAACCCTACAAAATTACTAGCCTTTTGAGTTCTCTAACATTACCTGTAATTTTTATCTATAAGAATCAAAACATAACAAAATGAAAGATATCAACTCAAAAAGGCATTTACCACATATTAAACCCAATGAAGCAATGAAGAAAAAACAAATGATCAATGTTGCATAGGTTTTATATTTCAAACCTAATAATCTCTCATTATAAAGAGAAATAAAATTAAAAGACCACATAAGCGGTTCATGTTGACATCTCATTCTAAAGACGAAGAATAAAAGAATAGTTGACCTCATATATTTAACTGTCAAAGCATGGTGACTTCTTTATTTTTTCTAATTTCTTGTAATTAATTTTTTGTCCCATATTGTCAAGCATCATTTGAACACCCTTAATTGGAGAGAACAAAGTATGACTGTGTTTGCATCCAAAGTTAAGATCCTTTGTTGCCCACCATATCATAATTTGAATTTAAGATGAGTTGAAAGCCTGGACACCCATATCGGAGACCTGCTTCTGGTATTTCTTCCAAGAAGTTTGCTTGATTAATATGAATTAACATCACAGTTCACACCAGACCAGGAAGATGCACTCATGCCAAAAATATAACAGAATCACTGAACATCCTTTCTAATGACAGTCTTGAATATTCCGTCGCTTACTCATCTGTCTCTCATTATATTGGCTGAGATGGGAAAATTCCAAAGCATTATAACTCATCGTATTCAAATAGTCCCTACTTTAGGCTAAGTTTTCTCATGTTGTAACATAAACAACCGTCCTCCATCACCACTTCCATCCTGGTTCTTACATCCTTCCAACCTTGGTCTCGTCATTTCTTCTGCCTCTCCTCTATAATTCAACCTATCATTCTTGCAGTGAACAACTCTCTATACTAAGCCTTTACAATCACTCTCAAGTCCAGTAATACAAATGTGGAATTACCACAAAAATTCTTATAACATCCTATTAGGGTATGCCAATAAAAGAAAACACCTTTATCAACATATTCAAGGGAATTAACAACCGTCATAATTGCCAATTTCAATTTAACAAAAAATATTTTTACTGAACTGTATAGAAGGAAAACTCATATGCTATGATTTATCAGACACTTCTACTGAAAATATGGTCCGCGGGACACTTGATACATGTTCACACAATGTTAGGAGTATGCATCCTTATTTTCCTAAAATAAATGTAACATATAGAGAATGGTATACACATTTGTTATTCGACTTTCTCATGTTTGCAAGCTTAACAGTGTATTATTACATGATTCAGTTTTAATAAATAAATATATATATTACAAGAAATATAAAAGCAAACCTCTCCACACCCTAATCCGAGCTGTAATTAAACCTATGACCTCTTGTACAATGATAAGAAATTTTATCAGCCAAGCTAGTTAGTGCCTACAATTACTATGATTCTTCTATTAGCAAACAAACATACAATCATAGTCTAGCCTATGTTCCTTAATATTAAAAATGCACAAAATACACAATTATAATTGTGTTCCCATGTCTAGATTTTTTGGAGTAGTTCTGTCTGACACCTCATATTGGTGTCAAAGTACAACACTCAAGTCCATCTCTGAAGATCTTAGCTAATTTATTTTGCATACTAGGAGCTACGGGTAAGACAAGTTATCATATTCATAAAGTTGTAGCTTCTAGAATTTAAAATTCACTAAGCAAACAAAAGTTCAGTTAACTATAATTAACAATAAGGAAACAATGAATTCGATTAATGTATCAATTCAATCAATGAAAGGCTAAGTTTGAAAAAACATAAGCAGATTAAAATATCATAGAAATCAGTCAAAGAAAAGAAAAAAACAGTACACCATTCGATTGATGAAATCATATCGAAAAAGAAAAAAAGAAAAAGGAATTACCTCAACCATGAGAACACCAGGCATGATTGGCCTCTCAGGAAAATGCCCAGGAAAGAAGTTATCATTTATTGTAACATTCTTAATAGCAACAGCTGAAACTCCAGCATTGTATTCAATAACTCTATCCACCAAAAGAAATGGAAACCTAAAGAAGAAGCAAGTTCAAAATTTTGAGCTAATAATAATAATAATAATAATAATAATAACTGCAAACATTGCAAGCAAATTCACTGACAAATTCTTTAACATATGCACATAAAATTTGCATAAAAGCACACTGACCTGTGTGGCAAAATGTCACGAATCTGGTTAATGTCCATCACTGTAGGAAATGCCTCGTATCCTGAAAATAAAAATAATAATTAGAAATACACATAGTAATGAATGAAATAAACAAATTGTTAAAAAAAAAAAAAAAAAAAAAAAAAAAGAAGATAAAAGAGCAGACTTTGTTCAATAGGAACATCAAGTTTAGGATCTTTTGCAGCTTCCAAAGAACAAAATGTGGTGAAACGAGTAGATTTCTGATTTCGGGTGGATACAGAGGTGGGTTTGGGAAGAGAGAGAGAAGTAGACAAGGCATTTTGTCGATGAGTTTTGATAGACAAAATTGAATTGGCAAAAGAAGCAGAGACAGCCATTGTTGATTAAAATGAATTGAAGTGAATGAGTGATGTGTTATTATTTATGGTAAGAATGGCGACACTAACGAGGTAGAAGAAGAGGGTTCGGAGATTTCAATGGGAGTTTGGAGGATCAAATAAATAAAATAAAAACCCACTTCTTTTGGTTTGGTTTGGTTTGGTCACAACTCACTAGTCACTACCTTTTCCACCATTTGGCCACGTTGGATGATACACAGTTCAATGACACCTAATTTGAGGAAGTAAAAAATAACCCTCCAAAAAATTAGGTGCTATTTGGTTACGTTAAACTTGCATTCTAAATCCGGTTTGTACTTTTTATTTTATTTTATTTTATTTTATTTTAAGTTTAGCTATGAGCATCCGAGACGAATGATATTGGTCTGATGGTAAATCTTTTATACCTAAACCTACACCTAGGGGTTTGTAATAAACCGTCAAACCGAACCAACCTGCCTAACCCAACCCAACCTAAACTTTATGGGTTGGTTCGGTTTTACATATAAAAAAATTATTAATTGGTTTGTCATTTAACAAACTGATCAAAGATTGGTTCCGTTTGTGTTGCTAACAAAAAAATTTATACAACCCAAACCAACCCATATATTCAATAAAAGTCAAATTCATATTTCCCGGGTTTTGGTAACTTTTTTTATAATTATTTGATTCTCATATAGATAAGTTTTTTTTTTCTTCTGATTCATTTCCATCAACCATTTGGTATTGTACCAAATTTCTTTGGTGGGCACACAAATATGAGCATACTTATAGCACAAGTGTCACCTTATCATTTTTTAAATTATCAACCACAGCTGGTTGTATGCACATGGCAAAAAGTGATGAGATAGCACTTGTGCTATAAGTATGCTCATATTTGTGTGCCTACAAGAGAAAAACTAGGTATTGTACCACTCCTCTTTCTTATATATATATATATATATATATATATATATTAAGAAATAAAATATAATTACTCCTCTCTTCCGATGCATTTTAGAATATGAATTTTAATTTTAATTTTTCCGTTACTCTTCTTCTCCTTCATTATTTCTCTATAAGAAGATTAACAGTCTGTAATAATCTAAGTATGCTCTATGCTTGCCTCTAGTTGAGGATCCTGCACATCAGAAATAAAGATGTTGATTATTTGGCTCAAGGTCCTTGTTTGTTTCTATGGTGTTGTTCTGTAAGTACCCTGTTTAGACCGTTGGGTTAATATCGCTTTTTGGGGAAACCATTACAACTAAGTGAGACAGTTCAAGGCTCCCTGCCACCCAGCCATGGTATCAGAGCACCTATATTTAATATTTTTATATTTTTATATATATATTTTTATAATAATACAAAAAATGATTTTTGGGTTCAAACCTAAACCAATAAATCTACCCAAACCAACCCAACTTTTTTTGGTTTGGTTTGAATCGATTTGACAAATCACATTTGTTTGGTTTGGGTGGAAGGGCTAATTTGGTATTGCTGTAACTTTTATAATAATCACTGTTAGCTGTGCCGAAAGAATTATCAGCTGAGAAGTTAATTAGCAGATGTTTGGTTAATTGTACTTTTAAAACTACTGTAAAACTCAAAATCAATATATATATATATATATATATATATATATATATATATATATGATAATTTTATTTCAAAAGTGTTGAAATTAGTTACAATGACTAAAATAGGTGTGACTTCAAAACCTTATTTCATTTATTTCATTAATTATATATATTAAATAAATATTTAAGTAGAATATTTAAATTAGAAAAAAAATCCATAAGAACAATAAAAATATTTTTACAAGATTTTATAAATCAAATAAATATTTAATTGGAATATTTAATTTTAAGATGAAATAAGGTATATAAATGATTTTAACTTGATTTCATAAGGATAATAATGATATTTGAAAAGATTCATTAAATGCTAAAATAGATTATTCTATAATCACTTTCAAAAAGGTACCCTCCCCCCCGCTTCTCAAAACCACTGTCAAAACTTGTTAGATTATTAATTAATCACTTTTGGAAGTTTTACCAAACATCATATTATGTCAAAATTATAAAATAAACTGATTTTAACTTCTCAAAAGTAATACCAAACTGGCCCGAAATATAACCAAATCGATACATATTGGTTTGGTTTGACATTGAGCTTCAACCCAAACCAAACTGAAAATGTACACCCCTACCTATGGCACCCATATTATCACAATAAAGAGTCATTTTACCTTGATCTATCTCATAATCCTTGAGAATTTGTTTCATCCCTAAGAGTTGTGTGCATGCACTCCTAGCCGCAATGTATTGGGCTCCGGAAGTAGAGAGAGAGACGAAGTTTTGCTTTATACTTTGCCAATATATCAAGTTATTGCCTAAGTAAAAGCAACCACCAGAAGTACTCTTCTGGTCATCAATGTTTCCCGCCCAGTCGGCATCACAATATCCAATAAGAATATAATTAGTATCAAAGGAATAAAGTAATCCAAGATTATGTATTCCTTTTACATATCTAATGATTTTTTTTATGGCTTTCAAATGAGACTCTTTGGGATTAGCTTGGAACCTAACACATAAGACAACACTAAAACAAATATCAGGTCTACTAGTCGTAAGATATAGTAAACTACCTATCATACTCCTATAAAGACTTTGATCAACACACTTACCTTTATCATCTTTGTCAAGTTTTAAAGTAGAGCTCATAGGTGTCTCATAATCTTTACCATTTTCAAGTCCAAACATTTTAACAAGATTTCTAGCATATTTGGATTGAGTTAACATTATTCTATCACTAAATTGTTTAACTTGCATACCAAGAAAATAATTTAGCTCACCTACTATACTCATTTCAAATTCGCTTGATATGACACTCACAAATTCTTTGACCTTGGTTCCACATGTAGATCCAAAGACAGTGTCATTAACATAGATTTGTGCAATGAAAATTTCATTTTTATCATGCTTGACAAACAAAGTCCTATCAACACTACCTCTCATATAGTTGTTCTCAATAAAATATTGAGTTAACCTTTCATACCAAGCTCTTGGAGCTTGTTTAAGGCCATAGAGTGCCTTTTTCAATCTATAGACATGATTAGGAGAGTAAGGATCCATAAATCCTTTAGGTTGTTCAACATAAACTTCTTCTTAAATGTATCCATAAAGAAAAGAACTGTTGACGTCCATTTGAAATAATTTGAATCTTTTAAAACATGCAATGAATAACAAAAGTCTAATGGACTCAAGAGGTGTAACTGGAGCAAAAGTCTCATCAAAGTCTACACCCTCAACTTGAATGTATCATTGAGCCACTAGTCTAACTTTATTTCTTACAATCTTGCCACTCTCATCCATCTTGTTTATAAACACCGATTTTGTTCTAATTACATTAGTATCTTTTGGTCTAGGAACTAAAGACTATACTCCATTCATCTCAAATAGGTTAAGTTCTTCTTACATAGCTTCTACCAAAAATTCATTAACTATTGCCTCATTTATGTTCTTGGGTTCAATTTTGAGATGTGTAGCGAGCATAAGAGATTTGGCTAGGTAGTTGTCTTCTAGTTCTAACCTATTCAATTAGATTTCTCACCATTTGATTGTTCAATATCTTGATTATCATTAATTTCATTATCTAACACTTGACTATCCTCTTCAACACCATTATCTTAATTATCACTTTAACTAGTTTCACTATGAGAATCTTCACTAAACACATCACTAGTCACATCAATAGGTTTCTTTGTATCACTTATAATATTTTCTTTAAGATCATTGATACTTTCTTTACCACACAAATTGAGTATACTAAAGTAACCTATTTTTACATTAATAGATTCTATGATAGTCCTAGTTTTCAAGTTAAAATCTCTATAAGCTCGACTATCACTAGGCACTAGCATACCCAAGAAAGAGAGCGACATCACTTTTAGCATCAAACTTTCCTAAGTGATCTCTCTCATTTAAAATGAAACATTTTCTTCTAAACGTATGAAAGTAACAAACATTGGATTTTATTTCTCCCGGAACAACATGGATATTGACCATGGTTCATCTTTTCATGTACTAAATCAAGATATCAAGATATATCCATAATAACCAAGCATTCAAACTCAACTTATTCAAACAAAAACATATATGAGAAGCAATTGTGCACTTTTATAAAACAAGATAATTAAAGGCAAAGTGCATTATCTTAAAGAAATAAAAGCTATTTATGCAAGATCATTACTTCTCAAGTGAGTAGCTCTCAAATAAATATGATATCCAAAAAACTTTCTTATCAAGCCACTCACAAACACACAAAGATATCAATCAACATTTATCATGCCTATTGACCTTCAAAGAGATTTAAATCTCTTTTTTTCCAAAGGCTTAGTGAACAAATCTGAAAGTTGATTTTTAGTAGGTATATGCTCAAGGAAACTATAGATTGTTCAACTACTTTCAGAATGAAATGATGCCTTATGTCTATGTGTTCTGTGCGAGAGTGTTGAACAAGATTTTTAGAGATATTTATGGCAATCATATTATCACAATAAAGAGTCATTTTACCTTGATCTATCTCATAATCCTTGAGAATCTGTTTCATCCATAAGAGTTGTGTGCATGCACTCATAGCCGCAATGTGTTCGGCTTCGGAAGAAGAGAGAGAGACGAAGTTTTGCTTTATACTTCGTCAAGATATCAAGTTATTACCTAAGTAAAAGCAACCACCAGATGTACTCTTCTGGTCATTAATGTACCCCCACCAATCGGCATCACAATATCCAACAATAATATAATTAGTATCAAAGGAATAAAGTAATCCAAGATTATGTGTTCTTTTTACATATCTAATGATTTTTTTTACGGCTTTCAAATGAGACTCTTTGGGATTAGCTTGAAACCTAATACATAAGCCAACACTAAAAAAATATCTGGTATACTAGTCGTAAGATATAGCAAACTACCTATCATACTCCTATAAAGACTTTGATCAACACTTTTACCTTTATCATCTTTGTCAAGTTTTAAAGTAGGGCTCATAGGTGTCTCATAATCTTTACCATTTTCAAGTCCAAACTTGTTAACAATATTTCTAACATATTTGGATTGAGTTAACATTATTCCATAACTAGATTGTTTAACTTGCATACCAAGAAAATAATTGAGCTCACCTACCATACTCGTTTCAAATTCACTTGACATAACACTCACAAATTCTTTAATCTTGGTTTCACATGTAGATCCAAATACAATGTCATCAACATAGATTTATGCAATAAAAATTTCATTTTTATCATGTTTGACAAGCAAAGTCCTATCAACACTACCTCTCATATAGTTGTTCTCAATAAGATATTGAGTCAACTTTTCATACCAAGCTCTTGGAGCTTGTTTAAGGCTAGAAAGTGCCATTTTCAACCTATATGCATGATTAGAAGAGTAAGGATCTATAAATCCTTTAGGTTGTTCAACATAAACTTCTTCTTGAATGTATCCATTAAGAAAAGAACTGTTGACGTCCATTTGAAATAATTTGAATCTTTTAAAGCGTGCAATGGATAACAAAAGTCTAATGGAATCAAGACGTGTAATCGGAGCAAAAGTTTCATCAAAGTCTACATTCTCAACTTAAGTGTATCCTTAAACCACTAGTCTAACTTTATTTCATACAATCTTGCCACTCTTATCCATCTTGTTTCTAAACACCGCTTTTGTTCCAATTATATTAATGTCTTTTGGTCTAGGAACTAAAGACTACACTTCATCCCTCTAAAATAGGTTAAGTTCTTCTTGCATAACTTCTACCCAAAATTCATCAACTATAGTCTCATTTATGTTCTTGGGATATTCATCAACCCAAAACTCACTCATGAGATATTCCTAAGTCATCACAAAACTCACAAAATCTTTAGCCATTTTTCTCTTGATCGTTTGGTGGCATATATTTACGTTGAACTTGTATTCTTAATCCAATTCATACTCATTTTTGTAGCTTAACTATGAGAACCCGGGTTTTGGCTATTTTGATAAATTCGGTTTGAAACCGAATCCGTTGAAACCATAAAAAAGAGTTCTTATATGCAATAATTGTAGCCATTTTTAATTTAAAAGTTTTCTTTGCCTATATTTACATTAAATTTATGTTCTTAGTCTAATTTATACTCATTAAAACTCGAGTTCAATGGTTTCAGTTTGAAGCTGAATCAGTCGAAACCTCCAAAAAGGGTTTTTTTTTGGGTGAAATCCATTTTAGTCCCTCTAGTTTGACCTATTACACAAACTGGTCCCTCGGTTTTCAGCATTATCTTGACAGGTTCCGTTGGTTTTCAAAAATACATATTTCAGTCCCTACCGTTTAATTCCGTTAGGGTTTCTTAGAATTCCGTCAGGTCAACAAGGGTTAAAGGGTAAAACAACATCAATAGTTCTAGAATCTTATATGACTAAATGGTATAATGGTATTTTACAAATTAATTTTTTTTTAAAAAAACAATGTTTATTATTTAATTTAATAAATAATAAATATTATTTAATTAGGAGATCCAATCCCTCCAAAAAATTGTAAATGATCTGGTGTAGATCCAGAAAACTCTACCATTACCAACGATGTCATCACTACCACCATCGATGTCATCGCTTGGCTTGTGTAAAGAACAAACACAACTAAATCTTCTCTAGAAATCGAATAAAACACCATTAGCCAAACACAAACTAAAGCTTCAACCACTAGAAACACAAACTGAATCGAGCCACCAAACACTAAAATCTTTGTCACCATCAATCTCAAAATACAAACACAAACCCAATCACCAAACACCAAACCTAGCCACCACCTTAAGACGCCGGCACCCGATCTCCTTCGAAACTGTCAACCACCCTCGAACCAATCGAACCCAACCATCCATACCCACACCTAAACCTAATCAAACCCAGAAATCACCCACACCCACACACAAACCCAATCGAACCCAACCACCCATATTGTCAATCGAACCCAACCATTGACGGAAGAAGAAGAAGAAGAAGAAGAAGAAGAAGAAGAAGAAGAAGAAGAAGAAGAAGAGAGAGAGAGAGAGATGGGTTTGGTTCCTGCCAGAGTTTGTTTTTTCTTCATCATCGAGCACTTGTTCGTCCCGACATCATTGTCGTCATGTTTGCTAGTGAAATGGTGGTGGTCCGGTTGGTTTCAGTGGTGATTTCTAATGGTTTTATTGGGTCTTTCTAGGTTGTTTTTTTAGATCTATGATTTGAGTTTGGTTTGGGTCTTCAATGAAGGAGATGAGATTCGGTTCACAACCATCAACGTCATCACCAAAGGAGAAAGAATGGTGGTGGTGACTGTAATCTAGTGAAGTGGTGGCGATTTCTGATGGTTTCGATAAATCGAGAGAAAGAGAGAGAGAAAAGAGGGATCAAGAAAACAGAAAGAATGGTGTGGGTGGTGTTTTGGCGGGCTAGGGTGTGGTGTTTGGGCGGCGGCGGCTAAGGTTAGGGTTTGGTTAGTTGTGGTGTGTTGAAGAGGATAAAGGAGATAGAGATAGAGAGAGAGAGAGAGAGAGAGAGAGAGAGAGAGAGAGAGAGAGAGAGAGAGAGAGAGAGAATGGAGATTAGGTTTTGTTTATATTTTTAATTATTTATTTTATTTTTAAATTGTTTTTAATTTTTATTATTTAATTTAATTATAAAGGGCCATTTTGGTCTTTCAATTCATTTCAACAGTTATAAGGGGCAGTAGGGTCATTTGACCCTCTGACACTGTCAGATTTCACTTTCTAACAGAAATCTTAATAGAAGGACTTAACAAGATAATACTGAAAACCGAGGGACCAATTTGTGTAATAGGTCAAACTAGAGGAAGTAAAATGGATTTCACCCTTTTTTCTTATTAAGAAAGTATTGTAAGCCCTTTTTTTCTTGATTGTTTGTTTGCTAATATTTATGTTAATCTTGCATTCTTAATCCGATTCATATTCTTTTTTTGTAGCTTAACCATTAGAACCCGAGTTTTGCTATTTTGACGGTTTCGGTTTGAAAATGAATTCGTTGAAACCACAAAAAACGTTATTATACGCAAGAATTGTAGCCATTTTATTTATTTGAAAGTTTTCTTAGCTTATATTTACATTAAATTTGCATTCTTAGTCCAATTTATATTCATCAAAACCCGAGTTTCAACGGTTTTGGTTTGAAACCGAATCTGTCGATACCAAAAAATGACTTCTACTATTATATGAAAGTTTTTTAGCCTTTTTTTTTTTTTTACTTATATTTACATTGCACTTGCATTCGTAGTTAAATTAATACTAGTTTTTAGTAGTTAACTTTATGAACTCGAGTTTCAATGGATTCAATTTCTAACCGAATCCGTCAAAACCACCAAAACAGGTTTTTTATAAGAAAAAGTATTGTAGCCATTTTTCTCTTGATCGTTTGGTTACATATATTTACGTTAAATTTGTAATCTTAATCCAATTCATACTCATTTTTGTAGCTTAACTAGGAGAATCTAGGTTTTGGCTATTTTGACAGTTTTGGTTTGAAACCAAATCCGTTGAAACCACAAAAAAAAGTTCTTATATGCAATAATTGTAGCCATTTTTATTTTAAAAGTTTTATTTGCTTATATTTACATTAAATTTATGTTCTTAGTCCAATTTATACTCATTACAACCCGAGTTTTAGCGGTTTCGGTTTTAAATCGAATCCATTGAAACCACAAAAATGAGTTCTTCTATGATATACAAGGTTTTTAGCCATTTTTTCATTGGAGCATTTTTATCGCTTTTATTTACATTACACTTGTATTCGTAGTCCAATATATGTATTTTTGTTTGCTTAACTTTGTGAACCCAAGTTTCGACAGATTCGGTTTGAAACCAAATCTGATGAAACACGAAATCACGAAAATAGGTTTTTATAAGAAAGTATTGTAGCCATTTTTCTCTTGATCATTTGGTTGCTTATATTTATGTAAAACTTGCATTCTTAATTCAATTCATACTCATTTTTTGCAGCTTAAGTATGAGAACCTGAGTTTTAGCTGTTTCAACGAAATTGGTTTACGATTTCGGTTTGAAACCAAATCCGTTGAAACCACAAGAAAGAGTTCTTATATGTAAGAATTATAGCCATTTTTTTCATTTAAAAGTTTTCTTTGTTTATATTTATATTAAATTTGTGTTCTTAATCCAATTTATACTTATTAAACCCCGAGTTTCAGCGATTTCAGTTTGAAATCGAATCCGTTTAGACCACAAAAATGACTTCTTAATTATTTGCAAGTTTTTTAGCCATTTTTTCATTTGATCATTTTTGTCGCTTATATTTACATTAAACTTGTATTTGTAGTCCAATTTATTCTCATTTTTGGTAGCTTAACTTTGTGAACCTGAGTTTCGACGAATTCGATTTCAAACCGAATCCGTTGAAACTATGAAAACGAGTTTTTATAAGAAAGTATTGTAGCCATTTTTCTCTTGATCGTTTGGTTGCTTATATTTAAGTTAAAATTGTATTCTTAAACCAATTCATACTTATTTTTTGTAGCTTAACCATGAGAACCCGAGTTTTAGCTATTTCGGTTTTGAATTTAAATCCGTTGAAACCACAAAAAAGAGTAGGATTGAGGAATGGACACCAAGATTTTTTTACGTGGTAAAACTTCAAGAAAGGCAACATCCACGAGTCACTTTTCACCTACAAATCACACAATCCTCTAATTGAAGAAATAGTTACACACTCAAAGGTTAATCCACACAATAACACCTTACTATTGAGCTTTCTTATCTTATCTACCATCAGGCCTTTTATAAGCGATGTCAATGATCCAATTGCGCACTCAAATCAATACAATGATTTAGTAAGACTTACTTCCAATCAAGGTAGAACTGATCTAAGGGGCTTTTTTTTTTTTTTTTTTTTTTTTTTTAAAGATAAGTCTTAATACCTCTTTTAACTTAAATTAAGATAATTTGTTTTGTTTGTTTTTTAACTGAAATCTTATTTTAAGATTTATATGTCTATTAAAAAAAACTCAATTTTTTTTGGCTTTTATCTTATTTAAAAAGCACTAGATTAAAGTCTCCAGATATATTTCCACAAACGCCATTTGAAACCAATATTATTTTTATATAGGATGTCATAAGTGCAATTGATGGAACTTTAGTTCTTGCATGCATTCCGAGTGATAAACAAGTGTGAAAATATATGTTATGTGTCTAAAATAATCTAGAGGGGGGGTGAATAGATTTTAATCGGACTATTACCAACTTTTCACGATTAATCAATGTAAAGAAAAACCCCTAACTAGTCATAAAATCAAATCAAATGTAATAAAGCGGAAAATAAACGACACTCGATTGTTACGTGAAAACCCTCACGGGAAAAACCACGGGCTGTTATGTGCGCTACACACGAACCTTAATCCACTAATTGTAATGGCAATTACAACCTAAGTTGACTATGTCAAACCTCACAAGGTTACTAATCTACCACTACTACCCGTAGGCATTCAAGAGTGAATCTAGTCCATTGCTTGCAAACTACCACTTGGTAAATACAAGTCTTAATTCTCTAAGAGAAGAGATAAAACAACCTAAGTGAATATATGCAATATTCAAGATGCTAAAATGCAAGGTTAGACATTTAAGCTTATCTAGGCATGGATGAACATGTTAGACATTCTTAGATATCATTTTGCTAGATGACATGCATATAACATAGCTAAATAAACAAACAAAGTCCTATTTGCAATATCTACCACAACCAACTCACTAAACACAATAAAGAAACTATCTTTAAACCATTCAAGTCATAAAGAAGCAATCTTGAGTCAAGTGATCACTCTAAAAATGTATATGTTTTGAGTGCCTTAATCCATCCCTTTTTGTGAGTTTTGAGAGCTTTTGTGTTATATAATGGCACTTTGGAGTTATTTTCAGGAAATTTGAGATTTCAAGGATAAAATGAACTCTTAGAGAGAAATGTGAAGAAAATAGAGCTGAAAGGAACAATTTTTGAACAAAACTGCGAGTACATTCTCGCAGGTCACAAGTTGCAGATTATCCTCCAGGAGGCAATCGATGTCAGCTCAAAAGAACCAAGTAGCAGATCAAATTTCAGAGCGCGATGCGAGAAGACTCTGCGAGTTCATTCGCGCAGATATCAACTCGTAGCCCAGTTTCAGAAGACAATGCTAAGTAATCCTGCGAGTCAAAACCAGCAGAACTAAAGTGCGAGAAGACACTGTGAGACCATTCTCGTAGTCACAACTCATAGAATCTTCACCAGAAGGACGTGTGACATTGAACTACGACTACAATCTCGCAGACAGACCTAGCAGCCGAACCAGACATTTTTCTACGACGTTAATTCTGCGAGTTCATCCTGGCCGTTCAACCTAATCTTGAGAAGTGCGACATCAATGTGCGAGTTAATTCACACAGCACTTGGTCGCAGCGTAATAGGTTTAGTGATTCTGCAAGACACATCCAGTAGACAAACCTAGCTACATATTGGCAGAGCAAAGTGCAACATGAGACTGCGAGTACTTGCTCGCAGATTTTGGTCACAAAAGCCATTGTAGGGAAAAAAATACGGTCAACGCAGTGGAAGCGAGACTAAAAAGAGATTTAGTATGTTTTAAAATTTTTCCTTTGATGAACCTTAACCCTTTTAAATTAATTAACCATACATATAAAGTAACAAAAAGTAGAATACCTTTTATCGCGTGATCCGATTAACTTACGTCGATGGTAATCCGCAAGATCTTCAATCCTAGCTCGAACGTGAATCACCTAGGAGCGTGGTCTCCCTTTTCTTTGAATTGCGTACTTGAGAATGGACAAACAAACTTTCTTTTTCTTTTTGTTAGTCACAAAACAATCAAAAGACCACAAAGATTATTCCGGTCACTTTTGAGTTCTCAATCTAATAATCGAAACTAGCGTGAACCTAATTCGATGTTGTACACACAAGCTTATTGATGAACAAGCAATTAGTGTACTATCAAAAGAATAATCTCTTCTCTCTTTTTTGTCTTGGCAGAATAATCAAAAACTTTTCTATGAGTTGAGAAGAAGAAGAAAATTGATCCAGTCAAAACTTAGGGGTGGCCGAACCCTATATTATTTCTTATATAGGGTGGCCGAATTTCTTCTCTTTTTCTTTTAGGGTTGCCGAAATCTACTAGTTGTTCTATTAGGGTTGCCGCAATTCCTCTACAAAAAAGGATTTGTGTTGTACCCTAATTCACATCAACTTTTGATTCCTAACCCTAATACAACTCATAAGTATTTTTATTCTTTTATTGACTTAATAAAAAGACTTCTTATTTGATTAAATAAATAAACTTAATTATTTATTTTCTTACCAAACAAGTCTTTTACTTTTAGTATACTACTACCAATAGTATAATTCTAGGAAACATATTCCCTAATCAGAAAAAGATTTTGTTTCTTAATTAAATAATTAATTAATAAATTAATTAATTCTCATTTAATCAAACAATAAAATAAAATAATATTTTTGACTAATATTATAGCCTTGCCGCCCCACATTAAAAATATGGGCCAAATATTATTTCCTTATTTTATTTAATGTCCAATAAAATACATTGGACTTTAAATAAAAAGCTCACATGTGAACCAGACCCATTCTTACTAAAAGAAACAAGCCCACATGCCTTTCATTAATATATTAATATAATTGATCAGCCCATTAAACAAATAATGTGCAAATTATATTCTTAATATATTAAATGCAATTCTAGATGGACCCATAAATTGGTCCGGTAGAATATATCAAGTGATCCATGCAAATCCGTGTGGATTGAGGATCTTGATGGGCTATCTAAATTTAAGCTTCAATAGACATAACCTAATCACAATCAACAAATGATTCACTTAGGTCCGATCCATTAATTTTAACTCATTCCACTAAAGAGCTAAAATTGAACTCTTAAATAAAGATAGAATAAGAAGATGTTCCTCATTCATACCCTAGACAATCATGTTGGAGATAGCGTATCCTCGTGATTAATATCAGTAATCGCCAAGAGTTCATAGACCGCCTATAACTCTCCAAGTTACTGTAAGATTTATGATTTGTATTGGCTTGATTCCATTGCAAAACGCTCTATATTTGTATTAGTTATTGCTTAAGATGTTCTTGGAAGAAAAGAAGCTTAAAAGGTGAAGAAGCAATGTCTAGTACAAAAGTCGTCTTCAAGAGGTGAAAAGCGTCAAAGGTATATCTTGACTCCTATCCTCTTGCAAGGCGTTAGCGCACACACACACATAATTCATACATGTGTGTCCCTGCATCGTGGTTCAAACATTTGGTATAACACATTCACACATTTCTTAGTATGCTCATGCATTGTTCTCTAATAGTTAAACATTGTTGAATTGCATGCTTTGTGACTATCTCTTTGATATGGCATGCTTGTGTGAATTTGTGTTTCTTTGTTTTCGTATTTTTGTAGTTGGACTTGAATATGTTCTATTATGATGCCTTATTGAGTTCCGATCATTTTGGTTACTCATTCATAAGGTTTCGAGTCCAAACGATGTAGCTACGCTACTTTTCGTTCTCATTCGTTGAGTTGACTTCATCGTCATTTTTCGAGATGATTTCTCAACCATTTTTCAAAGTTGTGTAGTCGTCGTCGTCGTGCATTAGAGAGTCACGGTTCGTAATCCAAAACGGATTCACAATCAGAGTTCGGATGCCCAAGATACGGCTGAAGAACCGAAGGAATGCGCGAGAGACATGGGTGGCCATGAGGCCACTTGGCCCACGCCGTGAGGGAGGTCATGGGCCCCACGGCCAGAGACCCTCTCTGGTCCCGTGAGGCCCACGCGTCCCCCACGGGGTGGGTGACGTGGCCTCTTCGTATTGGCCTTGAAAACCTTCTCTCTCCTCCTTTTAAAACTCCTCTCCTTCCCTCAACATGTGTTGAAGATTTTCAAGAACTTGAAGAACATTTTCTGCAGAATTTCTTCACATTTTCGTTTTCTTATTTTGATCATAACTTTCTCATATGAACTCGAAATCAATCGATTCAAAAGCCAAAATTGTTGGTCTTGAGAAGAGCTACAAACCCCAAGCATTTCTTGAGGGAGCTGACTTCATCATTGTTCCCAGCAGCCTGATCTTCATTACGAGTTCAAGGTTGTTTGTTCAACTTCTTCTTTTTCAATTTCATCTTTGATCATCTCTTGATTCGTACTATTTGATTGATGAAATTTGTTGAGAAGTATGTTAGATCATATGCTAGGGGTGTTTGATCATTTGTCAATTGAGTTTTAGCTTTGTGATTTTCTTTTGAACATATATGTGCTAAACTTGATTTTGTTTGAAATTGATTCTAGAAAATTTACATATGATGTGTCTCATATTATTTTCAAGGTTTTATTTCATGATCTAAGAACTAGGTTTTTAGTGTGATATATTGAATATTCATACCTTGTTCTTATTGATTTACATGTCTTGATTTCTAGATAATCTTGTGTTTGTGTGTTGGAAGCATATTCTAGATTGTCATTGAACATGTACATTTTGCTTGATTGATCATCTAGCTTAATTTGTTTGTGTTTGCATCACTTGCATCACTTAGATCATAGCCTTGCATTAGGTTGAAGTCTCTAGCAAAGTGAGTGAAGCTTTGTGGATAGAGCAAGGAAGTCTTGATTAGAGTCGGGAGGACTCGGATAATCAAGCAAGGAAGACTTGTCTAGGGTCGGGAGGATCCGGATAGGCAAGCAAGAAATCTTCCTAGAGACGTGAGCGTCTTGGATAGGAAGTTGCTTTCTAGAGGTGTAGGATACATCTCGGATAGGAAGTAGGCTTGGTGATTCACTAGCCCGAGGGTAGATTAAGAGTTGATAGCTTGAGCGGATATCATGAGTGATAGCTTGAGTGTGTAAGTCCTTTTTCACATAGTGGATTGCTTTGCCGGTGGTTGTGGTATCAACCCGTGGATATTTCCTCTTTGAGGTTTTACCACGTAAAAACACTTGTGTTCATTTTTGTTTTTTATTTTTCTTTATCTTCCATATCTTACATTGATTGCATATCTTGTAAATTGATTAACTCTTGTATTAGTGAAATCAATTCATTTGCTAAATCTAATCAAGTGTGCATTTTCTTTGTTATATTCCGCATTATTTTTAAATTGGAAGAATTTGGAGCTTATACCTATTCACCCCCTCTAGGTATATTTCACTACTACTTAAGGGAAATTTCAGTTACCATATTTACTCATATGACCACGTTTTGAACTTGGATATTTTGACTTGTCCAGAAGCCATGTTTTCAATAGTCACTATCATACTTTCAAATGAATATTATACTCTCATTTAATAAATGGAGCCACGATGTCCATATTTATAAATAAAGTCCTCTATCGATTAACAAATGAATATCACCAAACTATCGAGGATAGACTATGCTATATAATCGTACTCATTGATAACACAAATGATATCACTTACAACCATAAGTCCATCATTTATCTCAGGATTAAGATAGACTTTCCGATTGTCCTGATAATGAAAAGACTATTATCTATTGACGGTTCTAGATAAAACTTTTCATTGTGATCCAGTTCAATGCACCCAGTGCATTAGATTCTTTTACTCGAAGACACTCCGATGATTTTAGACTCAGCATATCTCATTTGATCCCACTCAAATGCTAGCAAAAGAATTCTACAACTTTAACAAGATAAAGGTGCCCAACCTTTAACTTAAGTTGTGAACATTATTCAAGACTAACTAAAGAATTGTGTCTACCTCATACATATCCAGATGTACGAACAATTCTTCTTTTCTCATAGTCTTTAGACCTTATGATTATTTACTTTGACAATTATAATATTAAACAATAAATGCTATAAGATTTGTTAAACCAGAAATCACTTTATTAATATAAAAAAGATTGTCAATTACAACATTACACTCTTGCTATTAAGCATAATCCTAACAGCCATATCCACGTTAGCTTTAAAGTGGCCGACTCCAGATCTTTTCCTCCACTATATAAGCATATTTTACTTTCGTAAGTAAAAAAGGAGAGTGTGTGTTAGGAAAAGAAAGAAGTAGAAGGTAGTTAAGATTTTTACCAGTGTTGCAGAAGGCGCCGCCTAGGCGGATCTAGGCGGCGACTAGGCGGTCGGCGGTGCCCTTCCGCCGCGAATAAGGGCTAGTCGGCTGAATTAGGCGGCCATGGTCAAAGTCGGTCAAAGTCGGAGCAAGTCTGAGAAAGTTGGTCCTAGTCGGTCAAAGTCGGAGGTAGGCGCGGCGGTGGTCAACGGCAACTTTGACTTTTGAAAAAAAATAAACAAAAAATAAATAAATAAACAAAACGGCGTCGAATTTGGGGTTTCATTAAAACTTAAAAGACAAAAGAAAAAAAAATCGTTATAAACTCAAAAGGCACCAGTGGAGGCAGAAGAAAGTGAAGAAGTTAGAAGAGTTTGAAGAAAAGAAACAAAAAACAGTCGAACCTGCTTGATCTAACGCCGACCGTTGATTCGTCGCCATCAGTCGATCATTCGTCGTCCGTTGCCGTCGCCTTCAGTCGATCGTCGCGTCGTCTCTCTTCTTCTCTCTTCTTGGCCGAGACTCCTCTCGTCTACTTGTGAGTTTTGTTTTTCACTTTTTCAGACTTCCAGTATTTGCAATTTAGGGATTTTGACTTAATAATTTGGGGCTTTTGATTTGGACACATGGTGAACTATATCCTCTCTTCTTATTGGCAGACAATTCCTTATTTCCAATTAGTGAATCATTTATTTCCAATTTAGGGTTTTCAAACTAATTATTGTAATTAACTAATTAAACTTTAGATATTAATGTTATATATGATGGAATATGGATTTCCGATTTCATGAATCATGCATATTAATTAGATTATTAGATAACTAAATAAAATAAATAATAAATGCTATTAAACTTTAGATATTAAGTTATTTACTGTTATAGAATACTTATATTGATATTGTATTATTGTTAATGGATTAAATGGATCATTAAATGGCAATGCTATGCATGGATTTGTGCTAATGACCTCCTAATGTGTTATACTGTTAATCTGTTTGTTATACTGATGTTGGATTATTTTTTTTATTATAAATGTTTATTTTGGACCTTGAATTGTGGTTGTGGTTAGGAGTAAAAAAATGACTTCAAATGACAACACAACCAACACCAACATTCGTTCTGGGGGGCCTCTAACGACTCCGTTTTGAAACGTAGATCGAAGGATATTGAGTGGGAGTATGGAAAGTTGATTAATCCCTCCAATTTTGATAAAGTTAAGTGTAATTTGTGCTCAAAGGAGTTTTCTGGGGGAGTATATCGGTTGAAACAACATATTGCCCGAATAACGGGGAATGTTTCTAAGTGTCCGAAGTCTACGAAGGAGGATCAAGTTAGATGTAAACAAGCCATAGAAGATGCAAAAACTAAGAAGAAAAATAAAAATAAGGAAGACCATGAGATTTGAAGGAAGTTAATCTCGTTGGGATTGAGGAGGAAGAAGAAGTTGAAGGGTTAGGGACAAGGAAAGGACCAAACTTTCTTGGCCCTTTGGATAAATTTGCAAGGAAAATCACCCCTGAAGCTTCTATGAGTGCTAGTAAGTCTGTTCGCCAACAACATATTAATGATGTACTTTTTAAGGAGAGAACACATTATGTGCATCGATATGTGGCTAGGTGGGTGTATGAAGCAGGCGTCCCTTTCAATGCTATTCAGAACCATAGTTTCACTGCAATGATGGAGGCAGCTGGTTTATTTGGACCGGGATATAAACAACCAAGTCGATACCAATTGAGTGGACCGTTGTTGAAGGAAGAGTTTGATAGTACAAAAGATGCCCTTAAAAAACAAGAAGAAGAGTGGAAATTGACTGGATGTTCAATTATGACTGATGCATGGACTGATAGGAAAAGGAGGAGCATTATGAACTTATGTGTTAATTGCAAGGAAGGTACCACTTTCCTTTCTTCCAAGGAAAGCTCCAATGAGGCACACACCGGGGAACACATTTTTGAGTATGTGTTCAAATGTATTGAACAAGTTGGGCTACAAAATGTTGTTCAAGTAGTGACCGACAATGCCGCCAACAATATGGCCGCGGCAAAGATGTTGAGGGAGAAGATACCTAACATATTTTGGTCCTCATGTGCTACTCATACCATCAACCTCATGCTTGAAGGTATCGGAAAATTACCTAGGTTCAAAAAAACCATTGATAGTGCTAAAAGTTTCACGATCTTTATTTATGCACATCACAAAACATTGTGGTTGATGAGGTCCTACACAAAAAAGAAGGAAATAATTAGGCCGGGAGTTACTAGGTTTGCCTCGGCTTTCCTAACTTTGCAAAGTTTGGTGGAGAAAAAGGAAAGCTTAAGGGCAATGTTTACTATCACAGAATGGGAAGAGTGCAAATGGTCGAAGATCGTTAAGGGGAAGGCGGCCTACTCTACCGTGTTGAACATTGGTTTTTGGAATGGGGTGACAATGTGCTTGAAGGTATTTGCTCCGTTAGTAAAGGTGCTTCGACTAGTTGATGGGGATATAAAGCCGGCCATGGGTTTTTTATATGGGGAGCTCATAAAAGCAAAAGAAGAGATTAAGGTGGCCTTGAAAAATAGTGAGAACATTTATAGGCCAATCCTTGACATTGTTGATAGTAAAGCCAAAGATCGGCTCGATACTCCATTACATATGACGGCATATCTCTTAAATCCCTTCTATTGCTATAAAGATCCTTGGATTGCAAAAGAGGGTGTTTTATTGGATGCGGTATGTAGTTGTTTGGAAAGGTTGTTTCCCGATGACATTGAAAAGCAAACAAGGATCTTAATGACTGACTTGGCGAAGTATACCGGCAAAGAGGGTGCTTTTGGAAAATTAACAGCTCAAAAAGCATGCGAGAATAACAATAGCACTTATGATCCAGGTAATAACAATTAACAAGTGTTCACTAGTATATTACTATATTACTATTTATTAATTATTATATTTATTTAAGTATTTATCTCTAATTCTCTTATTTTGTAGTTCAATGGTGGTCTGTGTTTGGACATCAAACACTTGACTTGCAATGGATAGCACAAAAGATCCTTTCATTAACTACTAGTTCATCCGGGTGTGAAAGGAATTGGAGCACTTTTGAGGGAGTAACTTATTTACTAAATTATTATTTACTAGGCATTAGATAATTCATAATACTAAGTTATTGTTTAGTTATTTACTAAGTTTTTTCACTTTTATGTAGATACATACGAAGAAAAGAAATAGACTAGATGTTGATCGATTGAACAACCTAGTATTTGTCCAATTCAATTCCAAATTGATTCATAAGCATAAAAGGTTAATGGATAAGGAGGCCAACATAGATGTACTACTAGCAAGTGATGGTGATGCTAGTAATGCACAAGGTTGGATAGTTGATGATGGTGATGAAGATGTTGAACCGGGTATGAGGCTTACTTGCCAATTGGTTGATGAAGCAATCGGGGCGAATGAAATGACACAACCTCGAAGAAGTGTTAGAATTCCTAGAGATCTTGAGGAAGAATTTGAATCCGAAGATGAACCGGTGGAAGAAGATAATTTTGAGTTTGAATCTGATGAAGAACAAGTGTTGGAAAGATATGGAGAAGAACAAGATGAGCTAAACACTTAGAGGCTTAGACCTAGAAACTTATTTGCTTACTACTTTACCTTCGTGTTGTTCTATTTAGTTATTTGAAACTTGGATGTCATTGAATTTGGTTGGATTTTGTTTGAACTTGGATTTTGGTTGACTAAATTTGGTTGTAGTATGTAGTTATGTACTGATGTTAATTGTTATGTAGTATGTAGTTTGTAGTACTGATGTTAATAATTAAGTAATTAGTTAATGTACTTCACTCACTGCCACTGATAGCAGTAACTTTGCATATTAATTTTAACTTTTTTAGGTCTCATATTAGTATATTACTATATTATTAATTTAGTATATCTATATAAGTATATAACATTGCATATTACTTTGCATATTACATTTTTGTTTTGTAAATCAATCAATTGCAAAAATATATTAAAAAAAAACTATAAAAAAAAATTTCTAGCTGACTGCCGATCAGCCTCCGGTAGGCCAGCCAGCCGACTTCCGACTGGCCGCCTAGTCCCCGCCTAGTCCCCGACTAAGCGGCCTAGGCGCTAGGCGGGGGGTCTCCGCCTGACTAGCGCCTAGCGCTTTCTACAACATTGATTTTTACACAACAAAACTTTTCTAGAAATTAGTTCTTAGATTAAACACTTTAGCTTTGAAGAATATTGAAGATCAAGGAAGGCTTAGAAATCAAATCAAGGAGGAGCATCAAGCACATCATGAGTTTCTTTTCTCTTTCTTTATCCTTCTTTTGTCTTTACTTTAGCATGAGTAGCTAAATCTTTTGTTGGAGATTCAATGATTAAATATATGTGAACACTTCCTTGAATGCTTCAATCTACTTCTTTTATATCCATTGAGTTTGCACTTATGCTTAAATTAACTTCATGTTGTATGATGAGTAGGACAATTACTCTATTGTATAGGCATGATATTGTGCATGAATAGTAGATCTATATCTTAGTTGAACAAACTTGATTAGATTTTACTTGAAACTCTATTAGAGGTTAATGCAGACTTGACCAACCAAAAATTAGGTTGAACTTAGCAGAAATAGGACATTAGATCCTTTTGACCCTTCCTCTTAACATGGATGTATATTGAATATGGTTGGATTATTAGGTTGCTAGTAGCATATTTCATCATTGTCTCCTTAACATATTTCTTTTATAACACATACATTTAGACATCTGTTAGTTTAATTTAATCACTAGTGAAGTAATCTTAGAAGATAGCACATCACTCTACAAATTACATCCTTGTGGGAACGATAACCCTTACTTGTGTCCGTTATACTCGACAACGATCCATACACTTGCGGAGGGTTATAGACTCGCGCACTCATTTTTCTTTTTATCGTACGTACCATTAGCAATATTATTTTTATTTAGAGGTACGTCCGGAGTGCGTCATCAAGTCAAGTAATAAAAAGGCTATCTTGTAGAGAAAAAACATGTGAGATGATGTAAGTAATGTTCTAACTACAAGTCATGTGTGCAAAGATGAAACCCTAAAGAAAATCAACCTAGAACATCCTAGATGACATATGAAACATGAAAGTATGATGGGTTTTTGTGTTTTGAGTAATAAAAAGGAAGTCTTGATACCTTTGCTTTGAAGATACTCAATAGCTCTCAAAAGATGTAATTTTTGCTCTAAAAAATGACCAAAAGCTATCAAGACATATATATATATATAAGATCCAAGCAAAGTGGCATCGTTTTTGGAAAAAAACGTTCCAGCTACTCGTCAACTGCGCTAGTGGTGTGCTGGTCAAGTAGCGCACCACACCAGCGCACACCTTTTGTTTTGCAAGGGCGCTGGACGA
This sequence comes from Acer saccharum, assembly GCA_030490815.1. NCBI lineage: Eukaryota > Viridiplantae > Streptophyta > Magnoliopsida > Sapindales > Sapindaceae > Acer > Acer saccharum. The sequence continues at coordinate 16,448,292 of CM059874.1, forward strand.
CATGCGCTGGTCAGAGGCGCACTGTTAGGTTTATAGTTTGTGTTGGCATGTATTCCATATCAAAACATGTTTCTTTTGTAATGTTTAGTGGTCCATATGTTGAAGATTTAAGAAGACGAAGAAAGTCTTGGCCACAATTCATGCAAAATGCCGGCTTCAAAGAGATATGTGCTTCATTGATCATCAAAGGTAATATAAGACCTCATATCTCTTACAAGGCTAGGCACACACACACGCATGGCATCCTTGTGTGTTCCTTCATGGTTAAACATCATTTATATATCACTTTCACACACTTGATAATATATGCTCATGCATTTATACTATCTTGACAAACTTTGCTTATTGCATATTTTAGGACTATGTCTAGGAAATAGCATATGTGTGTGTCTTTGTGTTTGTATGTTTCCATATTTTTGTATTTGGACTTGAATATACTCTATTATGATTCCTTATTGAGTTTCGGTCGTTTCGGTTGCTCATTCATTTAGTTTTGAGTCAAAACGATGTAGCTACGCTACTTTTCGTTCTCATTCGTTGAGTTGACTTCATCGTCGTTTTCCGAGATGATTTCTCAACCATTTTTCAAAGTTTTATAGTCATTGTTGTGCGTGAGGGAGTCACGGTTTGTAATCCAAAAACAGATTCAAAATCGGAGTTCGGATGCCCAAGATACGGCTGAAGAACGTGAGGGAGCGCGCGAGAGGCGAAAATGGCCAAGAGGCCACATGGCCCAAGCCGTGTGGGAGCTGTGGGCCCCACGGCCAAAGAGCCTCTCTGGCCCCGTGTGGCCCACGTGCCCCCCACGGGCTGGGGTGATGTGGCCACTCTTGATTGGCCCATTTTTCTCTTCTCTCTCCTCCTTTTTATTTCCCTCAATTCCCTCCACTTTGTTTTCAAGAAGAAAAATTGTAAAATCCCGTCAGATTTTTTCTCCCAAATTTTCTCACCTTCCAAACACCATAACTTCTTCATACGGAGTCGGATTTGAGTGATTCAAGTTGGAGAACGTTTGTAATCGAGTCCTCTACCTTTTCCAAGTGGTTTGGTGGCTGTTTGATTGATATTTCTGATAGTTCCATATAGAAATCCGAACCAGCTCGTGAATCCAAGGTATTGGTCTTATCTTTGGGGTTTTATTCTTTTTAACCTTCAATTTGCTTGGGGTTTCTTCTTTTATATGTATGTTTATATTTGGTGAATGATATTGAGAAAGATAGCTTCATAATCATTCTAATCAAAAGTCTATTTATAGGCAAATGTGGACTAGTTTCTATGATTCTAGGTTTTTCATATGTTTGTGAGTTGTATTGTGATTAGAATGACATCTTAGGTTATTTGTGACTTGATTGAATCAATTTTGTGATAAATGACCTTGAGATTTGATTTGATCCTTTGATTGATGAAATCTAGGATTATTGTATTTGTATGTGTTTTAGAGCAATCTAGGATTTAATTGATTTACATCTTAAATCTTTGCTCTATATTTTTTGGCTAGAATATTGATTGATTTAATCTTATGTATCTAGCATTTTATTGTATGTTGATAGCATCTTGAACTTGTACTTCATGAATATATTTTGTTCAAGTGTTGTATGTGTGAATGAGACTTTGAGCTTATGTGTTTGGTGTTTTCACATGCTTTAGGTTTTATTCTTGTATTTTGCATCTAGACTTTTATTACTTATGATATCACATGTTTAGGTCTATTTGTACCATGGAATGTATTGATCACATGTTCTATGTTGAATTGGTTGTTTGCATCATTTGCATTCACATGATCACACTAGGAAATCCTTGTAAAAGGCATGAAGTCTTGGTTAGAGTCGGGATGACTCAGATAGCCAAGCAAGAAGACTTGCCTAGAGTCGGGATGACTCGGATAGGTAAGCAAGAAGTCATGGCTAGAGTCGGGAGGACTCGGATAGTCATGCATGGGAGGCTTCCTAGAGGCATGAGTGCCTTGGATAGGGAGTTGGCTATTATATTGGTAGGCCTAGGCGTATGGTTAGACATAGACTCCAAAAGAGCGGGGTACACGGGAGGTGTATGCACTCTTGAGGAATTTCTAATCTTCTATCGATGTTGGTTTTGTGTGTTGTCCAATATATGGTGATTTCGCATCATTGAGGGATCTCATACTTTCCAATAGGGTTGGATAGACTTAGACTCCACTAGGTTGGGTGAGCTAAAGATTGGTCACTTTGTGGATTCTCTATTTTTATCATCCAATATATATAGTACCCTAATGATTGTATTTCAACCCGTGAATGTTTCCTCCTTGGAGGTTTTACCACGTTAAAAAATCTCTTGTGTTAATTCTTCCTATCTCTATCTTTTATATTTTATTTATATATGTTATTATCTTGTTTCATATTATTCACTTATGATGTATAGTGAAGCAAGTATTTGTAAAGTGTGATTTGTGGATTCATTCTTTTGATCATTTTGTATATATGATTCTTTTGTATATTGTAATTTTTGTATAGTGATATTTGATCACTCTTGTAACTTATTGAACATCTATTGAAATACAAGTATTCTTTGTTATTGTGTTTATTTGTTCTTATACCTCACACAACTAGATGATATACATAGACCTTGTTCACATGATTATATTCTCATATTGTCTATGTATGTCTTTCTTGGTTTATTTTGTTGTGTGTAAGGCTACCTTGAGGGACAAACGAAAGTTTGTTCAAGGGATTGAAAAAAAGTTGTAAAAACCTATTCACCCTCCCCCCCCCCCCCCCCCCCCCCCCTCCCTCCTCCTCTAGGTATGCCTTAAGCAATTTAACTACGTTTGTATACTTTCACGCACGACCAGCGGCGATCTTCTGTAGAAGATGCGCTGGTGAGCTGCGCATGACGACCACCAGCGCATGACGACTAGCACACTGAGCTGGTGTGCGCGGGTAAGGGGACTAGTGCACTGTCAGGTACTCAAAAAGCATAAAAAAAAAATGTGCAAGTGTGAAAACTGAAATATATGCAATCAAAAGCAAAGAACACACATGCATGCTTGAGTAGGTGAGTGTGTGCAACTAAATCTCTTCAAATAGAATTAAGATAAGTAATCTACCTTCCTTGAAGCTCTTGATGATCATGATGAGGTCCTTTGGCATTTGATGAAGATTTCTTCAATCCTAAGCTACCTTTACATAATTGAACCCCATTGTGATTTTGTCAACGAAATAAGCCAATCAAAAGTGAGGCACTTACAAAGTGCCATATAGGGGTCGTGGGAAAGGGGAATGTTTTCAAAATGTGATGGCAATTTGTGATTTTGATATGATCTTTAAGTATGTTGTCGTTAGATGGGAAGAAACAACACACGATTCAAGAGTCTTGAGAGAAATAATCAATGATTCAAGACATAATTTTCCCATGCCACCACCCGGTATATTATTTATTACTTTCTTATATTATTTATTATAGTAGCTCATTGAAGTTTTTTCTATTATTGTTATTAATTGAAATGATATTATTTTTTCAGATAAATATTATTTAGTGGATGTAGTGTATACACATACTAGAGGATTTATGGCACCATATCGCAATGCTTGTTATTGGTTAAATGACTTTCATAATGGTGGTTGTGCTAATACTAAAGAGGAGGTTTTCAATCAATGTCATTCAAGACTTAAGAATATTATTGAGTGTGCTTTTGGTGTGTTAAAAGCACATTTTCCGGTATTAAGAAGGATGACATTGTACTCATTTGACACCTAGAGAAGGATAGTGTTGGCATTCTTTGCACTACACAACTTTCTTTGAAAGACATCAGTTAATGATAAATTATTTTCTCAATATGACGATGAAGAAGTTCAATTGGAGAATTCACCAAAATCAAACACCAAGCACAAATAATTCTTTTAGAGCTTCAGAGCAATTGTTTATGCAGGGGCTTCGAGAACAAATTGTGAATCAACTCTTTTCAAACATATAATTAGTTTTCTTGTTTATTAGTGAGAGAGAAAAAAAAAAGAACATTAATTTTTATGTTGGAATTCATGTTTGGTCGATTAATATTTTTAATTTAATATTTACTCAATTTTATATATGTTAAATTTGTATTTATTCCCTTTATAAATGTGCACATAGTATATTTAATTAATATTAGATATTTTTTTTTATATCATATAAATAAAATAAAAAACTCATATTATCTTAATAATTTATTAATTCATTAAATGATGCATATAAAAAATTAAATTATTTCCTTTAAAAAAATAAATTATTAAATATTACTGATCTTTAAGAAGTGTTTTTGGATTGTTATTTGTAAATTGTTCCTATTTATTAGATTTATAAGCAAGGAAAAGCTATAAGGATAAAATGGTTAAACTAGTAACCTTAAGATGTTATAAGATGACAAAAACAAACACTTAAATCTTATTTTAAGACATTAAAAAAAAAAAAAAAAAAAAAAGCATACTCTTTGTTACTTATTTATTAAGGGGCTGTTTGTTTTTTTCACTATAAGACTTATTGCCTCTTATATCTTAAATTAAGATAAATCAGTTTGTTTGTTTTTCCAACTTATATTTTATTTTAAGATATATATGTCTTTTAGAAAAAGTAAAATTTTTTGACTTTTATCTTATTCAAAAAGTGATATAGTAGAGTATTTTAGTAAATTTCCACAAATGTTCTATATCAATTCATACATTTATAATTTTATGCACACATAATAAAATCCTAAAAATCAATTTTCCAAAAATTCTAAATTTTAAAGAAACCCTAACACAACTTAATCAATTTTATATTTGTAATAAGTTATCCAAAATGAAAAAAACAAACATATCATAGTATCTTAATTTATAAGACTTATCTATATGTCTAACAAATTAAGGTCTTATAAGACTTTAGATAAAAAAATAAACAGCCCCTAAGTCTTTATTGAATTTAACTTAAATTAAGTCCTAAATAGATTTAAGATTAACAAAAAAAAAAAAAAAAACCAACAAACAACCCCTAAGTGTTCAATTAAATGAAACCAACAAATAAGATGCACGATCAATGCATCCTATGAGACAAGATGCTAAAATAAAGAACACAATCAATAATATCTAGCTTCATCAAGAGAGAAACTCAATCTATGAAAAACCTAAATCAAACATAAAATTCATGGAGATGATTTGCATATAGAGAGATAAAATCAACAAAATAAAGACCTCTAATCATACCTTGAGTTTTGGAAGAGACATACACTCAAGAACTTGCTTTAAGACCTAGATCTAGTGTTTTTAGAAGTATGGAGAGTATTTGGATGTTTGTCTTCAAAAAATCTGGAATCTCACTTCGAAAATGAGTGAAAACAGAAATTTATGGAGTAAGAAACGTGCAAATCACGCTCAAGTCCGTCAACGACACCAGAAAGGTGCCATCCAGCGCTGCAGATCTTATGTTGCGATGCGACAATGCCATATGCATATGCCTTGGCTAGTGGCGTTAGAAAAAGGGGGGGGGGGGGGGGGGGGGGGGGTGCATTTCTAACGTGGTCTAGCACTAGAGGCATATGCCTCGGCCATTGGCACTAGATAGGTGCCACTTTCGGCACAGTCCGTCGCCGGAGGACTTTTGAGGGCACTTTGCCCTATGAAACCCTTCCCAACATGCACCAACAAGTCCTAGAATTTCAAGAACTTTACCAAGCACTCTATAAGACATGGTCAACTTCATAAAGATTTGAAACGTCTCGGAATAGAATTTCTAAAGAGAGACACGTACGACCAACAAAGTAAAAACACAACACACAAATATTCAAATAGTAAATAAACAATCCCAAAGCATATGTAACTAGAAACCAAAATTCTATCAAACTAATATTTAAATGTGGTGATTGTATAACAACTCGGGATCTCTAGCAGCTAGGGTTTTGAAAAGTTGTTATTTCCCTACATGCTCTGTTAGGGAAGCTGAAGATAGCAAAAAATCTTCTCACTTGTTGCGAAGTTTGATTGAGGCGAGCTCGAGGTGGTGAATTAGCTCTGGTTCAAGGGTCTTAATTTACGAGGATAGGTGGATTCCTCAGCCGAGTTCTTTTAAGGTTATTTCTCCGAAAGTTAGAAATGATATTAAATTCGTTAGTAACTTAAAGACGAATACAAGTAGGTGGAATGATTCTTTAATTTAAGAAGATTTTTTTGGGGGATGATTCTTTGGTTGTTTTATTGATCCCTACATGTGTTAACCAGTTTGATGACTCTTTATGTTGGCATTATACTATAGATGGAAACTATTCTGTTAAAGTGGTTATAAGTTGAGTTTGGGCTTGGAAGATTCGGGTGCTCCAAGCTTTTCATATTCTAATAATTTGAACACATGGTGGAAGTTTCTTTGGCATCTAAAAATCCCTCTGAAAGTGAAAATCTTTCTATGGAAGGCTTGCCATCATTGGTTGCCTGCGAAAGTGTGTTTGGCAGGGAGGCATATCCCAGTGGATGTTGTGTGACCAATCTGTTTAAAAGATTCTGAAATAGTGATTCATGCTTTTTGGGGTTGCAAGGGGTTATGGTTTCATGAATGACCTGCCATGTGAAAAAGGTATGCACTTCCAAGATTTCATTCTTCTGAGTTTTCAAAGACTTGATATGGAGGACATGACCTTGCAGATTGTTGTTCTTTGGCGAGTTTGGTTTTTACGAAACCAATTGGTCCATGGGGTGGTGAATTAGGATGTGGAAATGGTGTTACTTTGTGTTTAAGGATTTCTTGCATGAATTTCAGTCTTCTAATGATGTTTATAGGGGCCTAGAAGTTGCAGCTATTACAGAGTTTGTCAAGTGGTGTTCGCTTGCTGCTGATTTTTACAAGATAAATACTGACGCAACATTAGTTGTGAGGAAGAACATTGTAGGTGTTGGTGCGGTTATTTGGGATCATCTTGGTCAGGTAATGGCTTCTACAACTCAACACTTGGAGGTTAGTATTTTGCCTAAACTTGTAGAGGCAGTGGCCATTTTATGTAGGATTGATTTTGCAGTTGATTCAGGCCTTTTGCCAACGGTGGTTGAATCAGATGCTTTGGGTGTGGTATCTCTTATTAATACTGGATGCCCAAATTTCACATAATTATGATTGGTTTGTGAAGATATTGCAAAACGTATCATTGATGGGGGGTGGTTACAGAGGTTAAATTTGTTCTCCGAAAAGCAAATGCGGTCACTCATACTTTTGCCAAAATGGCATTGGATACTGACTACAATAGGTTTTGGATGGAGACTTTACCGTCTTATGTGGAAAGGTTTATTCTAGATGATTTTCCAGATTAATTGTTCTCTCTCTTTTGTTTTTTTTTAATAAAGTTTCCAGTTTCAAAAAATAAAATAAAATTGTGTACTATAAAGTGGTGCACAACGACACTGACACAAATGCATGAACAATGAGTGTATTCACAATCGAATGCCTTTCAATAGATTAAGAAAAAGCTACCGAGATAGTCTTCAAAGCATGATCCCTTGAACAACTTTCTCGTAAGAGAAGTTGCTTCAATTTGAATCTTGAATAATCATATGTAGACCTAAGTAACTAGATTAAAAAGAAAAGAGAGTTTTATTACGAAATCAAATAGCATCTATCTTTTGATATGGACGATGGAACTATATCTTCTTTATTGATTTTTTTTATTTTTTTTTAAGAAAATTTTTGGTTATATTATATCAACGGTGATAGAGGTATTTAAGTCTTTTTACTCTAACCTTGCTTAAGAACCCTTATGATCTTGTCTCATGGGCAGGAGACTTCCTCTAGGAATTCCAAGACACTTGCTTAGCTTTAAAGCCCATAGGTTGGTCCAACACCAGGAAGCAAAACATGGCTTGGCAGGCTCCCCCACCAGGTACTCTAAAATTGAATTATGACGCCTCTGTTTGCCAGGATGCTTCTTTTATTGGTGTGGGTGTTGCCATTAGAGATTGCAATGGCCATTGTAAGTTCCTCATTTTTTATTGGCTTATTTCAGTGACAAACCACAATTGGGGTTATGATGTAAGGGTAGTTTAGGTGCTTAATTGTTGGTGATCAAGCTCAAAGGCCCTCTCAAGACCTCAATATGATAAGCACTTCAAAAGTAAATCATTTGTGCTTATTTACATTGAAGAGAATAGTTGCACACACACACCTCTCTTGTATGCATGTGTGTTTATTGCTTAATGTGTGCATTCTCTTCACACTTCACACTTGCACCTCGTTGTTGAATCTTATTATGTGTTAGTGTGTCTAGTAATTTGTTTCCCGAAGGTTGTTCGGAAATGTCCACGCATGCATGTTGGTGTGCTTGGTTTAGTGCGAGGATTGCCTTCGGAGAAAGCTCTTGTCTTCTCCTTTGGTTTCACCACATTTGGTAAAACGACGGTTATGATCGGCGGTCAGGCCGCCAAATGAAACCGCCGTTAAGACCTGATTGATTTTATCTCTCGGGTTCAAAACCGCGATTGTGATCGGCGGTTAGAAACCGCCGAATGAAACCATTGTTGATACCTGATGCTTTCGGGTTCAATTCGGCAGTTGGGATCGACGGTTTGAAACCGTCGGATGAAACTGCCAATCGGTTTGTTTTAGGGGAAAACTTGTCCTTTCACCAAGCATTTTCTTGCTCTCTATAAATACACCATTATATCATTTTCCCTGATTAAGGCTTTTGAACACCAAGAACCCTAAAAAGAAAAAGAGAGATTTTTGAGAGAAAAAGCAACAAGTTTGCTTCTTTAATTCTCAAAACTCATTTCCATGTGCATCAAACATCATCTAAGCATCATCTAGCTTCATCTAGGATGTGTTCTTGCATAGGTCTTCTTCAACACACTTGACTTGGTAAGTTGATCACTATTTTCATCCATTTTAGTGTTCTTACTTATCAAGAAATCTCATTTATTACTTGTATGCATCTAGATTAGATTTTATATACAAGATTGAGATTTTTGTGTTGATTGATTAAGTTGGTGTATTGTGATAGCTATTGCATCTAGGATTGTTTTTAATCTTTGATAGCTAAGTTTTATATAACATGTAGACACATGATATTTAGGATTGATTGATATACTCATGCATGATTTGACAAGCATTAAATGTGTTAACCTAGCATTTATGCACTTGATTTACATATAGGTTGTGTTCTTTTCATTGTAATTGAAGCCTTGTGACTAAGGAGCTTAGTGCACAAGCAAGTAGGTCTAGAATTGCTATTAAAGGCCCGTTAGGTAGTAGTGGTGGGTTAGTGACCAAGAATGGTTGAGGTCAACCTGGGTTGTAAACAACATTACAAGTAGTGGATTTGAGGACCGTGTGTGGCTAGCATATTAGCCCATGAGTTTTTCCCAGTTATGGATTTCTTACGTAAATCAATCAATGTGTAATTTATTGTTTTCTGCTCATAAATTTAGTTGATTATATTTTGCTTAGACTGAGTGTTTTTATTGAATATTGACTAATCAAGAAAAATCAGTAATTGACTTGATTAAAACTTATTCAACCCCCTAGGTATATTTAGACACACCTAATTAGTTTCAGCCATGTTGTGGCGGCTATTTCCAAATCCATTGCCGGGAAATTCACTGGGGAGCTTGGTGAATTACTGGCCCTTCGAGAAGGCCTTATGCTCGCCAAGAATCTTAGCCTCTATGTCCACCATATCGAGGTTGATGCCTCCTCTGTTGTATCCACTCTGAATTCTTCTTTTTCTGACTTGGGTGATGCTACTTTTATTATCAATGATATTAGGGCCCTTTTTAGGGAAGTTGGTTTGTGTAAGTGTCAAGCTATCCCCCGTTATGGCAATAGTTTGGCTCATAACCTTACTTCCTTCACCTCCTCCTCTTTTAAGGAGAGCCCGTGGCTGGATACCAACCTCTCTTGTATCTTTCCTCCCTGTGAATGAATTTAGTTGCCTTAAAAAATAAATAATAATAATAAAAATCTTTTTACCCTATTTAACTTGATAACCGTTCAAGTTAACTGTCAACATTAACACTGGGACAATGAGATCAATTTAAGTTTTTTAAAAAGTTGTTTTCATGTGTAAGTAGTCAAACCCCATATAGGTTGGGTGGTATTCCTCTTCATATTAACATAAAATTGGTTTAACAACAATTACAAAGTTCGTGGTGAGACTCTTTCCATAGAACGGGGTTTGCATTTCTATTAGTGCTTGTAGCTATTGATATTTGCTGGTTATCGACACTGACCCAATTAGTGTAATGTTTAAAAAAAGAGTGGTGTTAACATTTGCATAACGAGGCACATGATAAACTTGCTAATATATATATACAGAAATTCTATTATCAGTTTGAACTGACAAAAGTTATATCAGTTCCTTGCATGTGGGCCACAAGATTTAAATACTTTGACTTGGCTGTATGCACTTGTCAGTCAAAGTATTTAAATCCAGTGGTCCACATACAAGGAACTGATATAACTTTTGTCAGTTCGAACTGATAATAGAAGGACTATATATATATATATATATATATATACATATACGGATTTTCTATTATCAGTTCTGTTGACGGTGATTTTTGGTGATCACCAAGTCAACGACTCGTTCTCGAATTACTGCAATTTATATTTGAGTATGGTCAAAGATTGTAAAGAAATAACAAGTGATTTACGTGGTAAAACTCCAAAAGATCGGAGAAACATCCACGGGATCGTTGCCTCTAGCAACAAAGCCAAATCCACTATGAATCACGATTACAAGATCAAGAATGACCAAGAATGATTACAAGCTTTTCAATATGATTCTCTATTTCCTGTTCTACTTTTTTTACGTCCCCCCTGTTTGTGTATATAGGGGGTATTTATACATGTTGTTTTTAGGGTTTTAAGGTGGCCGCTAGGGTTTGGTATTGTGGTGCCCAAGTCTCAAGCGGTTTTCTAGTCCTAATTAGATTATGTTTCCTCTTTTGGCTGAGTCTGATTCTCGACGAGATTCTTTCTCCTTTATTCGCGGGAGAACTGCTTGTTTCCTTGTTAAACTCTAATAGTCCACATCGTTGCTTATCGTGGATGTGCTGGTCGCTGATTATGATTGGCATACGAATGTTGGTGACTATCTCATTGATTCCCGAGTATGTATGCCCGAGTATGCCCGAACGTGCCCGAGTGAGGTTTGCTGCCCGAGTTGATCGTCTTCGTTTGTGGCCGGACTACTTACTCTTTTTTCCGAGTAGGTTATCGTGGGAGGTTTCTGCTCCATAAGTTGACTTATCTTGACTCTTGCTTTCCTGGCCTTTCGTGCTGATGACGTGTCCTTCACCACTAATTTTTACCTATAACAAGTTCGAACTGACAATAAATATATCAGGATGAAGAATGTGGACCACTATATATATATACAGAAATTCTATTATCAGTTCGAACTGATAAAAGTTATATCAGTTCCTTGCATATGGGCCACTGGATTTAAATACTTTGACTTGGCTGTATGCACTTGTCAGTCAAAGTATTTAAATCCAGTGACCCACATACAACGAACTGATATAACTTTTGTCAGTTCGAACTGATAATAGAAAGACTGTATATATATCAGTGGTTCTCTCATAAGGGATCCCTTATTTTAATTTCGGTAAGGACCACCATGAAATCATATCGATTTGAATGAATTTTAATCTGAATTTTTTTGTGAACTATAAGTTCGTTGAAATCTACCTATGAATAAAATTTGAGAATTTTTCATGCACGAAAACTATTTTTCTTGAATTTCCTATATTTCGCCTATTTTTCTAATGCCTTCGTATTTAAAAAAAATCGGTAAAAATAGTTTTCGTACTTGAAAAATTCTCAAATTTTATTCATAAGTAGATTTTAATGAACTTATCATTCACAAAAAAATTCAGATTAAAATTCATTCAAATCGATATGATTTCATGGTGGTCCTTACCGAAATTAAAATAAAGGATCCCTTATGAGAGAACCACTGTATATATATATATATATAATTTCTTTTTCTTTTTCAATTAATGAGTAGAAAATACATAAAAAAAAAATCGATAAAGATAAAGGAAAAGAAAACTGAACTAGTAAAAGAAATAAATAGGACCGGGTGTGGACTGTGGACTGCTGTGAAGAAAGACAAGAAAGAGAAGCATGGACTTCTCCACCCACCACCACCACCACTCGACCAATTCTCCATCGTCTTCCTCCACTTCCTCCTCCACTCCTCATCCGATGACTGCCGGCACCACCACCAACAGCGCAGGCGACCAAGATCCTATGCAATCATGGTGGGAATCGGTTTCAAAAGCCAGGTCTCGAATCCTCTCCTTGTCATCAATAGTCTCCTCGACTTCCTCCTTCTGTCTCTCATCATTGGCTGATTCAGACCGTCCTGCTCTCTCTCTTCTCTCTTCCCCAGAAGCCTATTCGCTTCTCTCAACATCTCTTTCATGTCCTTCTTCAGGTTCAGGCTCAGATCCTCTCTGTCATTGGCTTTACGACACCTATCTCTCTTCCGATTCTCATCTACGTTTGATTGTTCTCTCTTTTCTACCACTCGTCTCTTCAATTTACCTCTCTCGTGTCCACTCCAACGACACCTCTTCGATTCCTTCTCTGTCTGGATTCGAAGCTGTGATTCTAGCGATTTACACGGCGGAGGCCAAATCACGCGCCGGTAAAGCACTCCTTGTTCATATTCCAGACCTTTCTCAACCTTCGCTCTACCACACTCCCCGTCACAAGGCTCCGATTAGGGATTCCAAATCTGCTGGAATTGGAATTCTCTCTCCTCCTTTGGAGCCACAGATCGCTGTTAAGTCAACCAAGCGAGCCTCCATTATTGGGACGGCTTTTGAGTGTTATTATAAACACATTTCTCATATGCCCACTTGGTCTAAGCTTGAATTTTGTAAATCTACAGCCGTCTGGGCTGGTCAGGATTGTTATTGTCAAAGCAAATTGGATTTTGAGGGTATTGTTGACATTGATGATTTTGTTGATAAAGTGGGTAATTTGGGTATTATTGAACAAAATGGGAAGACAGATATGGAAGTAAAGGGTGTGCGTATTCCTTTGCCATGGGAGCTTTTGCAGCCTGTTTTGAGGATTTTGGGGCATTGCTTGTTGGGGCCATTAAATTCTCAAGATGTGAAGGATATGGCTTCTGTTGCTGTTAAGTGTTTGTACGCCAGGGCTTCTCATGATTTGATTCCACAGGCGATTATAGGGACACGGAGTCTCATTCAGCTTGATAAGAGAGAACGTGCTGCTGCAAAGGCCACGGCAGCTGCTGCGGCAAATACTTCTTCCAATGCTAACACACCTAGCAAGGCAAAGAAACCTGAGATTCTTTTGGTTTCCAAGTGATTTGGTTTGCAGGTAATGGATATGATGTATAGTTAATTTGAGGCAATTGAAAGGCTTATTATTCTTCAGTTTATACTTAATTTTGTATGTGGGGAATCTATTCACTTTGATAGAGGTGGCTGCTTTGGGCTCGGTCCTTGTTGCTCTGCAGCCTTTGTTGGATTTGTGTGGCGCATGTGTTATATTTATTTTTATTTGTTGAAATGAGGCTAGATTTGTGCTGTCTAATATTTTCCCATCATTGTATTTGTTGTATACTTGTATCTAACTTTGTTGTTTCTTTATTTTGTTTATTTCTAAATGCCATAAACATACATTGATGCTTATGTCTGTCAGTCTTAGTGCTGTTTAGTATCTGTAGAATGTGAAAATATAAAATTTTCTTTGGTGCGTGCATAATGTGAAGATGGAATATTGTAAACTAGACAGCTAACTGGCAGTAATGTCTTTTGGATCACCGTCATACTGTGATTTTCAGTTAGTATGTGGTCGGGTGATAATTTTTCTGTCTTTTGCTTGGTCAACTGATATATTGGTATGAACTTAGCCTCTCCTATACAATTAATTCTGTGTGTTGTAGACTTCAGAAATCGGTAGTGTCAGTCACTTTGTACTTTTTGTGTTTCTCACATATACTAGTGGTTTTATGCTGTTTTGTTTTTCAGTTGGTTAGTAAGTTATTGAAGTAGCTTGTCATTCCAAGGTTATGAAAAAAATTGTAAGATATGTAGTTCAAAGTTGAAGGATCATGATTGGTAGAAAATGTAGTGATACACCGTTTATTTAAAAGTTGGAGAAAAATGACATTCAAGTTGAGGGCTTTGAAGGCCCAACTGGAAGGAGATTACAAATTTTCTTCAGTGATGTGTTTGCTGAACTAAATGGATGAAAGTGTTTATTCAGTATGAGTACCACAAAGTATCTAGGAAATCAAACATTGTATCATAAAAGGCTTTCTAATGGAGGTAAAATATATGATTAAGAGATGTTCCTCAGTTTAGCTTTGTATGAACTCTGTTCAAGGCCTCAAGTAACAGGCTCATATTTTTGGGGGGGATGGGTGGTGTGGTGGGGATTTTTGGCAAAAAGTGAGATTTTTTCTTTAGAGGTAATGAAGAGTTATTACTTCATAAAATTCAAATGCATAATTAGATTTGAGCCTGGTTGATTTCTGTTTCCCCTGCACTCTCCAACCTGATGGAAGTTTTTCTGGTCAATATTTTCTATGCATGGATTTAAAATTGATCATTTACTAAGTTCATGAAAGGTATAGGTCTCAACACTTGCTTATGGCAAGTACATCTTCCATGCTTTAATGTGCCTACTTTTGCAGCATTGGTTCTCAAAAACATAAGGATTATGCATGAGATCCACTGGTTAGGGTAGTTGATATAACACTATGGACAAATGATTGTCTTCAACTTGGACCTTCTGTGAGTGTCAATGCAAATGTAGTCATATTTGTTTTAAACATGATATAATTTGATGGCAATATGGCCTCATTTTAAATTTTCCATCCCACCACAATGTGTTGAGGATATAAATAGTAATTTAAATGGTAGTTTAGTAATGTGATGAAACTATTGGAATTTAATTGGTTGCAAAATTTTGTTTGTGATAAATTTTTTTTTGTAATTTAATTGTTAACTTTTACCCTTTTTATAGTTTTATATAGAAAAAGAAATGCTTAGTATTTATGCAGCATTTGGTATCTGTTTGTAATTTCAGTCTGCTATCACTAACTTATAACTTATAGTTGGGATAATGTAATCTACCCTGTAAGGTTTTCGTTAAAATCAATTACACCACTCTAGTTTCAAAATTCCTCATCCTTTCCCCCTGAACTTTTCCGGTACTTAACTGAATACATTGACTATGAATGACCGTTTTATTTGCCAAAATACCCATAAATTTTGACTAGCAAATATATATATATATATATATATATATATATATATATATAATATTAAATTTTTTCATTCAATAATAAAAACATGAGGCAGGATCAGCCGCCACTTTGCTAATAGTTTATGAGTTTTAGTTCAACATCCCATTCTCTCCATTTGTTTTGGTTTAAAGAGAGATTACATGATAATTCATAAGATAGGAAGGTTACCTACAGTGATGTATGTTCCATGAAACACAAAACAATCTTCTAATAGACTTTTAGGGTGGAAGTACCATCCCACAACAAGATTGTTACTTTTTTGGAATTTTAAAAATGAAAAGCTTCGTTACCACTTTGTAGAAAATTTGCAGCGGGCATCAAACAATAAGAAATAATAGTTTAAGAGATGTGTGTTTATATGATATGATCATATGGCTATGGAGATACACACCCTTAGATAGTCTAGAGCTCTTTAAAACACATTAGTGACAAAAACTTTGTAAGACAAACTTGTTTCTTATTTTCTTTCTTACTTCTTACAACTTCTCTCAATCATTCATGAAAATCTCTGACTGTGTTACTGTTGCTGGAACTGCTTAAGGCAGTAACCTAGTTGTTAATGGTGTTGGGACAGAATGGAAACCATTTTGCCTACTCTCAGTACGGTGTCTGGATCATAATCAACATGAAAATTAATATTGTGTTTAAAACCCGTCTGTTTTTAAAAACTATAACATATGATCTCTGTACTTTTGTTTGACAGATTGAAATAGACAACTGATTTGTAACTTAATTAGATTTTAAATTCTTGTTAGAAGCAAAATTTTCCCATGGTGAACATTAGTGTTTAGCTGAATTCTAATTTATAGGTAATTGTCTGGACTGCATCTTATAATCCTCATAAAATCATATATGAAGAATATCTTTCTTCAAACACATAGGTTTGAAGACTGTTTTTACCAGCTATGAAGAAAATTTTCTTTTCAGTATATATTAGAAGTTTAGGATTATGCTCCTTATGAATTATATGTTTGGGTCTGTGAACTCACTGATTTTGAAAAGCATGGTGTATCTTTAATGGTCCGATACAGGGTACCAGAATAACACATAGATCCTAAATTCTGACAGATGTTATGTTTAAAGTGGTTGTCAACAACTTTATTTATTTGTCTTGATTTTCATATATATATTTAGTCCCCAATTTAAATTAATGCATTTATAGTTTTTTTTTTTCCTCTATAACTGTTCATTTTATAATTTCGAGTGCTATGCCGTCCCAGCTCTGTGACACCCCAACCCATAAAGAAATCCTGCTCATTTTTTGATATTTAAACTCAATTGGAATCTTGAGAATTTCAAGAATTGATCATTGATGGTAGTTTTTGCCTTGTAACTCATGTGATGATTTGAAAGGTTAAGATCCTAACAAATTACGACCTGATTGGAATGTTGAGAATTCAGGACTAGGGTAGTTTTTGCCTCGTGTTGGACCTCTGTGATGATATAGAAGATTAAGCTCCTTGAAGTACAATTCACATGAACACTACAGGACTATCGTTAGCTTGTTTCCTCTTTTGCGTGTCATTTAAAATAAAGCTGAAAAGCATTATTCATTAATCATCGTTTTCCTCATTGCTTGTTTTCTTCGGTGAGGCATAAATAGATAAATCTTGTATCTTGTGTTTCCTTGTTTATCAAGTGATTTCAAAAGGGAGAAAGTTGTTTTTGTGGAATTGTTCTGTAATGGCAATATTTCAGGTTATGTTAGGCGTCTACCTGATGAGCTTGCATTCAAGTGAATTTTGAAAAATCCCGCGTGTTACGTTTGTAGTTTTATGAATTTTTCAGTGTCTTAATACTACAGTTAATATTCTCTTTATTGTTTTTTGGATTTGTTGGAGATGATTGATGCTTGATTTTAGTTTATTTTGTTTTAATTAAACCTTTCCTTCTTTCTTTTTGAAAGAGTACATGTGTATATATTTGGCATCATCTCAATGGAAAAATCACTGAAGTTGATTACCAAAAATAAGAGGATTTTCACCAGTTCCTCCAAAATGGAGGGAGTAAATTACACATATGCCCGTCCCCTTTGGCCATATTTCAATTTGCTTGAGAAGTGTTGTTTTATTTACCAACCGCCCTAAACTTAATAGACATCAAGACCTTCGTTATCGTTAACTTGCATTGACCATTGGAAAGACTACCATACCTCCAAAATGATCCCAAAAAGACTAATATACCCTTAAGAAATTATTAATAATTTAAAATTTTATTAAAAATCCTTGTAGCTTGGAGATCGAAGGAGCTCAAACCAATTGAGATGGGGATCTTGAAGATCGTAAATCCTGTCCATCTCCATCTCTATTAGGGTGCGTTTGGTACTTGGGACGGGACGGGACTGGACAACATGGGACAATTTTTTGTTATCCCATGTTTGGCGCGCTATTAGCTTGGGACGGGACGGGACAACGTGTGACAAAAACCATGAAAGATTGTCCCATCTCAGACCCTTGGCCAAACTTGTCCCATGCATGGGACAAGTCTAGAAAATACATTTTTGCCTCAAATCTTCTAAAAATTACAAAAATACCAAATAGAAAATAAAACCAACCCCATTCTCACGCTTCTCTCTCTCTCTCTCTCTCTCTCTCTCTCTCTCTCTCTTCTTTAGCCGCCGGCAAGGAGCAAAGATCTCAGTCTCTCCCGCTTGTCTCTCTCTCTCTGCGCGTTCGACCTCTTTCGATTTTGGAGGTGGTGGCTTTTGTTGATTTCGATTTTGAGAAATCGATTTAGGGTTCTTGATTTGGGGTTTTCGATTCATAGCGATCGGAATACAAAATCATTTGGGATTACGTCATTGGCGGTGAGGTTTGTGGGGTTTTGTGAGGTTGTGGCTGGGTTTGATTGAATCCGGTGGTGGATGTGGTGATGGATGGTTCTGGGTTTGATTGAAGCTGGTGGTTTGGTATTGACGATGGTACTGGGTTTGGTTGTGAATGGTGGTTTGGTGTTGACGATGATGGTGGGGCAATATTCAAGATTGGGGTTTTCTCACCCATTTCCATCTCAGTTCCTCTCTTTTACAGGCCATGGAAGATGTTCAATCATGACACCTCCATCTTTTTTTTTTTAATCTTTTTTTTAGATTTTGTGTATATAATTTGATTATAGATTAATGAAGAAGAGGTTTGATGAAGATCTTTGTTTTCGAATCTGATGAAGAAGAGGTTTGATAAAGATTTGGATGTGTTTGAATCTAATTATTGGTATGATGAAGTTTTAATTTTTAAGTAAAAAAAAAGGTTGAGCTGTATTGCTGGAGATTAAATCTAATTATTGATGAGGTTTGAGTTGTTTTGTTGGAGATTAAATCTCTGGATGTTCAATCTAATTATTGATGAGGTTTGAGCTGTTTTGCTGGACAAGGATTTTAAAACAGACGTTGGTGGAGAGTGGATCCCAGATTGAATCTTCACCTCAATTTTTTTATATATGTATTTTTTCATTTTCATTTTGTGTTTTTTTTTTTGGTGGTAAATTCTATTTAATCTTCACCATCCATCACGAATATGAATGGTGGAGATAAATTTTTAAATATATATATATATATATATATATATATATTCAGTTTTTTAAATTGCATTATTTTTAACTTCTTGAATATCTTAAATATTAAATATCTGAAAATTTATTAATTTGATCCCAACTATCCATCTTAAATAATCTTATAAAATTATTAATTAAGAATATTTTTCAATCACAATAGTGGCACTTTGAGGATTTTAAAACAGATGTTGGTGGAGAGTGGATCCCAGATTAGATCTTCACCTCAATTTTTTTATATATGTATTTTTTCATTTTTCATTTTGTGTTTTTTTTTTTTTTGGATGGTAAATTCTATTTAATCTTCACCATCCATCACGAATATGAATGGTGGAGATAAATTTTTAAATATATATATTCAGTTTTTTAAATTGCATTATTTTTAACTTCTTGAATATCTTAAATATTAAATATCTGAAAATTTATTAATTTGATCCCAACTATCCATCTTAAATAATCTTATAAAATTATTAATTAAGAATATTTTTCAATCACAATAGGGGCACTTTGGTCATTTGAACCTCATGTCATGTCATGTCATGTCATGTCATGTCATGCCCCAGCCATACCAAACGCATAATAATACAGTCTACAGTTCTGTCTCAGGTATTTCAAACACAATACGGAACAACAAGTCCTGTCTTGTCCTGTCCTACCTTGTCTTGTCCCGTGTCCGTGCTAAACGCACCCTCGTCGAACTTCTCTTATATTTGCCATTGGAAGAGATCATTGACATCTTCAAAGTGAGTATGGAGCAATCCCTTTTGTGCTCCACTTTGTTGGCAACCACCTCCAAAGGAGGTGGAGGTGGTGGCCTCCATGTTTTGCATTTTGTTTACTTCACCTCTTACCTTCACATTCGCAACACAAGATCCACAACGACGACTGAAATTTCACAAAGCAACCAAATTATAACAAAATCCTAAACAACCAATGAATATGAATATATATATATATATTCATTATTGGTTTATAGAGATTAGAGAGAAGATCTCCCCCGTCTTCTCGAAAAAGGTGTTGGCCGATCCAACGTTGACGAAATAAGGAGCTTCGAGGTGTTCTTCGATCAGACACACAACACCAAGTTTGAGAGCAAGATCACCAGATCGACACCCTTTCCAGCGTCCTCAATTACAGCTAGATCGACGCCTTATCCAACGTCCTTAGTTACGACCAAATCTGCGCCCATGATGTCTTCCTTTGGTTTCTAGTTAAATGAATCTGGGTCGACAATACCCAATTTGGGTTTTTTTTTTTTTATTTTTTTTTTTGAAAGATTTGGTGTTCATTTATTTTTTATTCGATGTTGTTATCATTGTTTGCAGATATAATGATTCAATTTTGTGTGCTTGGCTTGCCTTTTTAGAGATTTAGAAGATTTTGGTTGATGTGATTTCAGGTGATAACTCGACGTAGGAGACAATTCCGTCCGTCCGATCCAGATAGAGGAGACAAGCTCATTTGTCTGATCAAAGATCGGAGGGAGGAGATTTATCCTCTGTCTGGAGAAGATCCATCAGATTTAATAGAGAATAAATCTCCTCTCTCAAATCAGTTTTTTTTTTTTTTTTTTTTTTAATTGAATTTTAGGTTTTAAATTAGATAACTAATAGAAAAATTAAAATAATAATTAGGGGCAGTTTGGACATTTTACATGGTCAAGAGAGTCGATGGTTAACTTTAACCGTTGAGCACTACGGCAGGGAATGTCCGTATAATTTTAAGTAAAAGTTACATATGGAGGTAATTATGCCTAAACTTGGGGACGTTTGTGCAATTAACCCTTAACTCAATAAGGGTTGTATAGTTTGTTAAAATTAGGCTATGTTTTAGATTGCTTTGCTTATGGAAACTTAAGTAATAATCAATTTACGAAATAAGTTGATAGGTGTTTGGTAAATTGGTTTTATAAATTATCAATTTACGAAAAAAGGAAGGAAAATGTGTTTGATAATCTTTAATTGATTATGGAAAATTACTAAATTGGACTTGATTGTTAAAATGTAATATATTTGAAGTTTTTTTTTTTTTTTCATTTTTTCCAATTTTTATGTCTTTTTTTTCCCTTTTTATCTCTTTTTTCCAGCTTTTTTTTTTCCCTTTTTATCAATTGGTTCTATATATTTTAGGGTTTCAAGACTTTCCAAATTTATTTTAAATTAAAATAAAAAATCATATATTTTTTTAAATGAATTGAGTCGACTCGTTCCTTCTAGACTCACTAGATCCACATTTGAAACTCAGCATCCTCCTCCGTCAACCTCTCCGATTTTGCCTCCCTCTGCCGATCCACCAAATTCTTGTCCTCGAGTGTGTTGCCAGCCTCCGTCACATGGCCACTGACCTCTTCTCTCGCCGTTGAGTTCTCAAGATTGAAATCACTGACATTTCATCACAAAACTAGTTGCAAAATTGGAGGTGGCTTCCTCATCCTCCATCGCTGGATAATAACCGGCCTCTTCGACGCTAGAGATCCGACGATGGAGGAGGAAGAAGCCTCCTCCATTTTCACGACGGAATCGCGAGATTCCAATGATTGGATCATATTGTAATGAATTGCGAGGTAGTGATTTTGATTGTGTTCCACCAATACTGGAGGAAATCGGCTTCCTCCAGCGATGGCGACGTTGACGTCGCTATAGAAGGCTGGTTATCCTCTTGCCATTGTCACCGGTGACTACGGTGACCACTGTCACCGACGACAATGATGGCCATAGATTTTTTTTTTTATTAAAATATTATATTTATATTTTTTTAGTTTAAAAATAATTTTAACGGTTTGCAAAAAAAAAAAAAAAAAAAAAAATCAATAGGTATTATTAAAATAATAAAAGGTCATTGTTGTCTTTTAATATAAATAATGAGAATAATATGGAAATTTTATAAGCATTGAAATTGCTTCTCCAATAAGCAGCTTTAAAAAACAACCCCTACCAGCTTCTCAAAAAGCTAATTATAGGAGGAGCAAATTATAAAATAAGTGGATTATGGAGTGTTTACTAAATACTTCATGGGTCCTAGATTACGAAATAAATGATTATTCTATAAATTTAAGCAACCCCAAATATAGCCTTAGTTTAAGAATCTGTAGCTGTCACGATTTGTAGTTGCATTGGGGATTAAGAGCATGTTTGTTACTGATTCAGTCCAAAGGCTTTATCTGGTACACACAACATTAATTAGTCCAGTCCATGGTGGTAGGGATGTTAATGGGACAGGTTCAAGGATAGGAATTCTCGACCTCGACCTCGACCTCGATTCTAACAAAATTATTTTTCCCAAAATTTGCTCCAACCCCGATAATTGAAGGTCATTTCGGGGTAGGGAATTTTCAAGGTAGGGAAGTTGGTCTCGATTAGGGTTGCATATTGGGGAAATGATGATGGATATAGGTTCCCCCATCCCCCCCCCCACCCCCCCCCCCCCCCCCCCCCCCCCCCACACACACACACAATATTTGGGGGAGGTACCTCCATCCCCAACCCCAGTTCCCTATTTTTCCCGTTTAACTAAAAATTACAAATTAAAAAAAAAAAAATCCATTACAAATTAAAAATAAAATGCAATTACAAATATAAAAGAAAATCCATTACAAAATAAAGTATTTCAATAATCCATTAGTGTAAATGAGGTTTATATAGTTAGGTTTTCAAATAATAATAAAAAATTAAAATATATATATATAATTATATTTATGATATTTTGGGGGAAATAGGGAAATAGGGATGAGGGGACCTCCCCCCATCCCCATCCCCATTTCAATATATCAGTGGGGAAAATAGGGAAATGGGGATGGGGGAGGGTCTCCCCATCCCCATCCTCATTTCAATTTAGGGATGAAAATCATCCTCATCCCCACCCATTTCTCCATTTCCCACACAACCCTCCCCCCCCGAAAAAAAATAATAATAATAAAAATAAAAATCCCCAAATGGGGATAGGGACACGGGGAAATGGGGATCCAAGGGAAAATGTGCAACCCTAATCCCGATCTCGCCTCGCTCTGCCCCACCACATATCCACCTATACCGAATTATGTTTTCTATATTGATATTATACAATTTTGTAAATTCAATAATTATTTTTTATAAAATAAATTATTATAATTTAAATAAGCTTAATACCAACACACAAAATATAGTTTAATACTATAGAATAAAATTCATAAAAATAATTAATAATAAAAAAAGTAAATTATGAAAACTACAAAAGAGTTACAAGTTGATCTTCGATCTTTGATGGTTTATAAATTCACACTCTTTATTAACTTTATAGTTTATTTATTAATTTTTATTACTCAATAAAATATATATCATTTTAAAATTTCTAGCACTCTTTCCAAAGCCATTTGTCGAAAAGTCACCCACTTAATAAGTTTTGTAGAAATAGCACCAATTAAGGTGATCTTCCAAAATTGCCCCTAATCTCTCTTTATCTCTCTCTTTCTTCCTCTTTCCTTTTTTTTTTTTTTTTTTTTTTTTTTTTTTTTTTTTTTCCAAAAACCTCCATTGATCCATCAATGGAGGTCGGACAGACCTCAAATGGAGGGCGAAAGACCTCCATTAGAGTCGAAATGACCTTGACTTCCATTGGTGGTCGATGAAGAAGAAGATTAAAAAAAAAAAAAAAAAAAAAAAAAAATCTGGAAATAAGTCTCGGGTAGCTGGAAATAGCTTGAAATAAGTCTCGGGTGACCTACCCGAGACTTATTTCTAACTACCCGAGACTTATTTCCAAATATCCTATACTTATTTCCAGATTTTTTTTTTTAATCTTCTTCTTCATCGACCACCAATGAAGGTCGAGGTCATTTCTTCTCCAATGGAGGTCTTTCACGCTCCATTCGACCTCCATTTGAGGTCTGTCCGACCTCCATTGATGGATCAATGGAGTTCTTTGAAAAAAAAAACAAAGGAGAGAGGAAGAAAGAATAAGTGAGGGGCAATTTGGGCAGATCACATACTTTGGTGCTATTTCTACAAAACTTATTAAGTTGGTGATATTACCACAAAACCAATCCAATTTGGTTCTATTTCTCTCTATTTCCTCTTATAGAATACATAGTAATTTGTTATTGAATAAAAATTAATGTTATTAATAAATAAATAATAAATGGGGTCGTGGTTTGGATAACTAATCTTATACCCAGAGGCGAATACAAGGGGGGCCATAGGGCCCATGGCCCCTCAGCCAATCAAATTTCAAGAAATTTTCCATATAAGCATTTTATAATACTATAGTATATATGTAGATGACAATTGTAACCTGGTCCCCCATGTTATTAATAATATAATTTTTTTCAATAATTTTTTTTCCAAGACAAAATCAATCCCTTTTAGTATTTTAATTTCTTTTGATTTCATATATTATTTCCTAATATAGTCTATATATGGGTTCAACTGCTACACGGTTATTGGATATTTACATACTTACATGATTAATTTTCAATCATTGGATTTCAAGTCAAAGGTCTACAAAAATCAAAGATTTAAAAATTTAAAAATTTAAAAGAAATTAAAACTAAAAGGAAATAACCTCATCTTATAATTATACTCGCAACTATACATGAACGGTATAGTAGCTAAACCCGTCTATATATGAACGGTATAGTAGCTAAACCCATCTATATATGTATGTATTTTTTTATTATTAGGTATTCACTATAACATACTTTCTTTAGATGAGATGAGATTGGTTCAGTGGTAAACCCCTCACACCTACATCATGAGATTGTGGAATCGAGTCCCCCCACCCCCAAAAAAAAAAAATTAAGACTTTCTTTGTTATTTTATTATATACAATGTCTACCTTGTTTTGAGTTGGTTCTTATGGTTTACCCTACATAGTTTGTATAATTACCTTAGGGGGGTGTATTCAATTAGGATTCTTGAAGACATTTAAAGACATTATAAATCCTGGTGTATTCAATTTGGACATTTAAATACTTTAAAAGAGTCCATATGAATCCAGTGGTATTCAATTAGGATTTTTATAGACTTTTAAAGAATCCTTCTAAATCCAGGTGTATTGAATTGAGACTTTAAAAATGTCTACAAGAATCAATGTGTATTCAATTAGGACTAGATTTTAAAGGATTTTCTTATGTCATGGATTTTGATGGATTTTGGTGGACTTGATGGTGAGAGATATAAATATCAAATGTCAAAACATGTCCGGCCTTCTCCCCAAAGATTTTGGTGGATTTTGCACAATATACCATGTATTGCACAATACATAATTCCTCAAAAATCAATTTTCTTTTTCTCTCTTCCCATCCTATCACCGAAGAATCTATAGTTGCATAGACAACTTTTTTTTTTTTTTTTAGGTGAAAGCAGGATTGATACAATGTTACTGATGAGAGATTCTAGGCGACTATGCACATGGATCACGGCCATTGAAATTATGTTATATATATGTTATGAAAATTAATATCGAAATGTTTTTAATGATTTATATAGAACTGCAGTGTTACTTACGAATTAATCAAGAGATTATCTGTAAAGCAAAAATGACATTTCAACTCAGAGGAGCAAGTTGTCTATAACACTGCAGTTCTCCGAATCGAGAAAAGAATTCTGGCAGCATTCCTTTCAACGAGAGCTCGCAGATGGAAGCATTTACTCAATTAGATTAGGTAGCGTTGCTTCAAAATGATTATTTCTTGATTATTTGTTCTTGATTATAGCTTGTAGCTTATTAACTGTCAATAATGCTGCAGCATTAGAAATTAGAATGTAGACTCAAGTTCTTACTCAAAATTAACCAAATCTAATCCACCAAAAAAAAAAAAAAATGATATGCAGAGGCAGGCTGTGTCCATAACCATTCAGAATTTACTTGTGATCCCAGTTAACCTGACCTGGAACATCAAATATATCTAGAAAGTACATGGATGTTTTACACAATATTGGGTCCACGTATGAGTACTATCACACTATAATACAATTGATCCAAACCTTACTAGTTTAAATCCTTTGAGAGATAAGATTTTCAGTTTCCAAAGAATAAAATGATAATAAATTAATAATGTTTTGAAAGTAAAAATATTTTAACTTCTTCAAATTTGTTTTAAAATTTTGAGATGTATGACGCCGCAAATTAATGGATGTTACTAGAAATGTATATGTTTATGAGAATTTTTATATGCATCGTACATAATAACAACCACCTTGTCAATATTTGTTGTGGTAGGTGTGTGATCTAGTCAATATTTGCAATTTTGGGTTCAATTCAATCGCTACAACCTCAGACTATATATATACGCAAATATAGATTGATTAGTGTATCAAATTTTGCTCATTCCAACTTCAAAGGTTTTTTTTTTATAATTAGCTATAATTAGCTTATTATTGATAAATCAGAGATAATAAATCCATGAAAATCCTTAGATGTCTAAACAAATCCATAAAAGTCTGAGATAGATGTCTAAACAAATCCATAAAAGTCTGAGATGAATGTCTAAACAAATTAATGAAAGTCCAAAATAAACAAAAAATGAATATTATTTTTTACATTATTTGATTTACATTATTTTTTTTTTCAATTTGATTTTATATAATAAAAAATTAAGAAAATTTAAAAAATGAATATTTCAAAATAAAAAATAAGCATCCACAAGATGATAGGTGCATATTCCAAATAAATTATGAAATTAAATAATATTTAATTTTTGAATAAAATAGAGCATTTTAAGTTCATTTTGGTGTGAAACAAGCTCCCCACTAAACTTTCATTAGTTTTTGAAAATGCTTCGAATATTCTCAAATTGGATTTTTAGATAGTGTAGAATATTTTATTAAATTATTCTATAGATTTCAATGTGTTAAAACTCATTTTGTAACGACTACCGACTAAAGTGTCTCACAAAACTCGTGCTAGTGTCGATATTGAAATTTAGTCCGTTTTTGAAAGTGCTCCTAACGCTTACAAAAATTTAATTCTTAGATAGAATCGAAAATGTCAAGTTTATTTAATCTAAAATTAGTTCATTAAAATTTATTTGTAGCGAAAAAAACGTGCCACGAAACTCGAGAAAGATAAAATTATAGCCTAATTCTTAGCCTTTGTTTGGTATGAGGGAAAAATGGAGGGAGGGAGAGGGTTGGAGGTAGAGGTATAATCCATTGTTTGGTTGGAGAGATGAGAGGGAGGGAGAGGAGGAGAGGGTGGAGAGCAAATCCACCTTAGGCCCACTATTTTGGATCCTTCATGTGATGGGCGGATGAGAGGAGGGAGAGAAGATTGGAGATGAATTACTATTATACCCTCTAATTTTATAATACCCTCCAATTTTTTAAGGGTAATATAGTAATTTTACAAATTAAATACCAATCCATCCATCCAACCCTCTTTTCAATACCAAACAACATGGAGGATTGATGTTATCCTCTCCATCCCTCCTACTCTCTCTCTCTCTCTCTTAATTCATCCATCCCTCATACTTTCCCTCCCTCCTACCAAACATAGCCTTAAATTATCATTAATGTTTTAGTTGCAAATTTGCAATGTATGAGTTGGACTAAAAATAATATAGTTTATATTTAGTAAAAAAAAAAAAAAAAACTTAGGATAATATTGGATATTCATTTTTGAGTAAAATAAATTTTTTTTTTTTTTTTTGATAACATATAACAACTGTCGGGACCGACGAGATGAGGCTCTATAAGTGCAGTCCGGAAAGCAACTCCCACTAGAGGGGAGAGACTACCCACACCTAGGTGGGACAAGACCTACACAATGGAGGGAACAACTTTCCCTAAATACACACTGGGCCAAGGATCGAACCTTGGTGGGAGAGAGTTTCAGACAGACTTTGGCTACCGAGGCTAAGGGCCTGTGTGTGAG
The DNA here is from genome assembly GCA_030490815.1 of Acer saccharum. Classification (NCBI taxonomy): domain Eukaryota; kingdom Viridiplantae; phylum Streptophyta; class Magnoliopsida; order Sapindales; family Sapindaceae; genus Acer; species Acer saccharum. The sequence continues at coordinate 16,475,938 of CM059874.1, forward strand.
TAAAATAAAGTTATTTATTATCTTTTTTATTGAAATTTGAGAAGGGTCTTGGCAGCAGCAGACTGTGTAGTGTAGTGAAGACGTGAAGTAGTTAAACAGTTAGCAAAAGGATGAAAACAGAAAACAACATTGAGAGTTTGAGACACAAAGCACCGTTTTCCTTTTTCTCTCATTCACAGCGTGATTTCTAATTCTAATTTCTGAAATAACAACAAAACAGAAACCCTAGAATATCAATCTCTCTAGAAACAGAAAATGAGCGTTGGATATTAAAAAAAAAGAAAAAGATTATTTGATTGTTTGATGGCGGAAGAGGCAAGTGGATCTGAAATCAATGTCGCTGGGTTGTCATCGATGGAATCGTTGGAGTCAAGGTGGGTTTTCCAAAACGACGACGAATCGGAGATCGATGAGGAGGAGGATATGGAGGACGATGACGACTCTGTCCATCATACTGGATTGGATTCTGAGGACGACGACAGTGGTGAGCAACGCTTGATCCGTACTGGTCCTCGCATCGATTCTTTCGATGTTGAAGCTCTTGAAGTCCCTGGCGCTCACAGAAATGAATACGAGGTATTTTTTTGATTTCAATGTTAATGTAATTACTCAAATATATAAATAAATAAATAAAAAATGCTGCTAGGTCTCTTATTGTTTTGAAAATTGCAGGACTACAGCCTTAGAAGGAAAATCATGCTTGCTTTTCAGACACTTGGTGTTGTCTTTGGTGATGTTGGAACTAGTCCACTGTATACTTTTGATGTGATGTTCACTAAGGCACCTATTAATGACAATGAAGACATTCTTGGGGCATTATCTCTTGTTCTATATTCTTTAATCTTGATTCCACTGGTCAAATATGTCTTTGTTGTTCTTTGGGCCAACGATGATGGTGAAGGTATGCTCTGCTCTCTCTCTCTCTCTATAATATACATGTGCCTAAGTGTTTTTGTTTATAAATTCATTCTTTCATGGTGTTGCTTACTTGCTTTGCTGTTGCAGGTGGTACTTTTGCATTGTATTCATTGATTTGTCGCCATGCTAAGGTCAGTCTTATCCCAAATCAGCTTCCTTCTGATGCCCGTATATCAAGCTTCAGACTAAAAGTGCCATCCGCTGAACTCGAGAGATCACTAAAAATCAAGGAAAGGCTTGAGAATTCACTGACTCTGAAAAAGCTTCTTCTGATGCTAGTGCTTGCTGGTACAGCAATGGTGATAGCTGATGGTGTTATTACACCAGCAATGTCAGGTTTTATTATGCTGCTCTTTCATGCTTTGATTTCAGTTATGTATGCAACAAACCAATGTAACATAAGCTGCCCTGGATACACACTTTCTGCTGGTTTTTATTCATTTATTTTTTTCCTTAAGTGCAGTAATGTCAGCTGTTAATGGTCTAAAGGTCGGAGTTGCTGCAATTAAGAAAGGTAATTTGATATCCACTTGGTAAATTTTCACTCATTTAAGTGTATAGTATTTCTTGTTTTTTGATATGGAGTTATCAACTGATATATAACTAGGAGTTTTTTTTTTTTTCCAATTATTCACTTCCTTAGTTACAAGAACTAATAACTAAATATCTATTTGGCCCCCGTGATATAGGAAAAACGCAAGAAATAGGGAATAAAGAAAGAATTAAGGTTAGGGAAGTTAGAAAATTAGAGGAAAGGGGGTACACCATAGAAGAAAGTGGAGGAAATTAGGAAAAAAAAAAAAAACAGAGCTGAGAAAAGTAGGGAAAAGAATTCAATATCACTTAGGCTAAACACTATTCAGTGTAATTGATTCTTAGCTATAGGCTTTCAGTATTTTCTATAGACTCTAAGCTTTATCTTGGATTATTTCTCTTTCAGAAATCTTGGCTCGGATAGTATTTTTAAGAAACTCGTTCCTAAGTTTATAGAACATAATTATTCTCTATGCACTTTTGATATTCACACCACATCCTCCAAAGAAACCTGTCATCAAAATGAGGGTTAAATAATTAAGTCAAAAGCAATGAAAAGTAGTCAATATTGTTTATAATGGATTAGTTAATGAATCTATAAACCATTAATTATTGGAAATTGGTAGTTAAAGATTGATATTATAGAAGGGGTAGATACAATTTAGTCAGGGTTATCAATTCTTATCTTCAAACATTCTTTTTCTTTTTTATCAGAAACAGAAAGTTGTATTATAGCCATAAAATAATTTAGTTAGTGTTATCAATTCGTGGCTGTGAATTTTCTTTTTCTTTTAATCATAAGCAAAGCTTCTTCTAAGCCATAAACTTTCATTTTTTTTTCCTGAAAACTCCTAAGTTTCCCCTGAGTTAAGCAGTTAAGGCTATTCCTGTATTTCTTCTTAAGAAATCTTGTCTCCACAAATGTTTGGAGGAATGTTTTCTTCTTGGGGGTATACAATTTTTTCCACATCTATGGAGTACACAAACTACAGGTTTTTGTGCAGTTTGCTTTTGGGGTCCCCTGATTTACCCATACTTTTGTATTTTGCTTAGTCATCTATGAAAGTATTTTGTATCCTATCAAAAAGACTCATGTTTATGTCTATATTTTTCTTCTGTCATTTCAAAAAAGTAGTAAAAGTATATAAGGGGAAATTTTCTATTTCGTACACATCTATGGATCATAATGACTATTTATGTTGGTTTCATCGCATTCCATAGGATAATACAACTCCACATAAGGCAGACTAGAAAGCAAAATTCTACTCCTTCCATTACTAAGGGTGATATATTTTATGATGCCAACACGTAATAAACAATTGCATGAAGGGGAGTTCCCATTTTAATCTAATATTTATTCCATAGCTTCAATGCTACTGGACAGTGAAGAAAGATTTGATCAATCTTCTAACATTTTCTCATTGCACATTACCAAGGTTTAAAAAGGCGAGAGGTGAGGCAAGGCCGTCATGCCTCGAGGCAAGGTGGCCCCGCCTTGAGGTGGTCAAGGCGGCTGCCTCAACTCGAAAATGAAAAAAAAAAAAAAAAAAAAAAAAAAAAAAACAACAATCTATAACATTTAATAAATGAGTCATAATCAGCATTACTAACATAAAAATCCCAAAACAAATGAAAAATAACAAACAAAAAAAACACGTCATCCTAATGGTAAATACTATATATTGAATAGGCTATCATTTGTGTCTATTTTAGGGTTTAGAGAACTAAAGGTTGAAAGTCGGCACCATCTTTTGGACAGAAAGTGCCGACTTTCTTCCTTTTATATTACTTTTTGTAAAAACGGTAGTTTATATATATATTTAAAAAATCGCGAATCGCCTCACGATTGCCTCAGGCCGCCTTGCCTCAAGGTAGCCTGAGGTGGCCGCCTCAAGGCTGCCTCGCCGCGAGGTGGCCGCCTTAGATCGTCTTTTTAAACACTGCACATTACACAACATTGAGGGTAGAGACAGACAGCTATTGGGTCTTCATTAGATATTATCATTTGTGTTGATCTTGTTGTGAGGTGTAGACCATACTAGAAATAGAAATTGAACTTTAGAGGGGACCTTTGCTCCCCAGATGATAAAATGAGGTTAAGGGCTTACATAATGTGAGAGCAGTTATATTTCCTAATTTCCTATATAACATGACAAGGTACTATAGGTTTGCTTGAATTGCGTATGAGTGAGGGGAGGGACCAATTGTGACTTCAAAACTTAAAGAGATTGACTTACTGTGGAGACCAACTTAGGTATTGGCTTAAGTCTTAACATTTGGTCACCAACTTGAAAGCTAGGATTTTAGAGAAGCTCCAGGCATTACTATTTGATGGCAATCTTTGATTTACAGGAGAGATGGAGGCTTACAAATTAGGCTCTTCTTAGTTCTCTCTCTCTCTCTCTCTCTCTCTAGGCATTCTTTTGAGTTTCTTTTAGTCGACTAAATGGTCTCCAAAAATGCTTTTACTTGGAGCCCAATGAACAAAATAGAGGTCGAAGGATTTCTAAGTATAAAAAAGAAGTAATGATGATGAGTCAATAATTAAAAGATTACAAATAATTTTAATAATTTTGCTGATTTTCGGAATAAGGAATGCAGAAAGTATTGATATCTTATTTCTTCCATGTCTTATAGCTATAAACTTATGGCACAAGGGAAGCCACGTTTTTGTGGATTATTCCAAAAAATTTTCTTTATCTTTCATTCAGGGTTATTGAAAATCAAGAGACTGTTTTGTATTAGTTTTGAAGTCATATATGTTTGTTTTGTTTTACGTTTATATGTTGCTTTGAGGTGGACTGTTGGTTTACCATTAGTGTAATACAATTTTGTTAATTTAATAAAATTTATTATTTTTTCTTGTCAGAAAAATCCTTAAAGAAAAAATGACTTAGTGGAATTTGAGTAACAAATCTGACACCTGCTGTAAATAAATCCTCTCTCTTCTGTAATTAAGTTTTTTTTTTCCCTATTTGTTTAGTACAGAGATACTTATGATCTTATGTTTGCAAAATTTTATCGAGGCAAACTAGCTGTGTTTTTGAGTTATAATATATATTTGTTTGGGTGCAGATGAAGTGGTGATGATTTCAGTTGCCTTTCTTATAATCTTGTTCAGTGTACAAAAGTTTGGGACAAGCAAAGTGGGAATGGCTGTAGGCCCTGCTTTATTAATATGGTTTTGTTCTCTTGCGGGCATTGGGATTTACAATCTTGTTAAATATGACTACAGCGTATTGAGGGCTTTTAATCCTATACACATCTATTTCTTCTTTAAGAGAAACTCTACTAAGGCCTGGTATGCTCTTGGGGGCTGTCTTCTATGTGCAACAGGTAAACATATCAATCTATGAATAGTTTTAGTGTTGGGAACGTGAAGTACTTGCTAATTTTTTGTCTTATACCTATTTTATTAAATTAATTAAATATTGTTTTGGGGAAATTGCAAAGCGTACTGAGGTAAGGTTTAATGTCAAATCAATATTTGTTGCTTTGTAAATGCACAAAAACCCCTATGGCGTTTCTAGAAATCAGCAAAAGCCCCCTCCCATTGTTGTTAAACTGTCTACAAAATTGCTGATTTTTTTTTTTAACAAAAACAATTGTTTTGAATAAAAAGATTTCCATGAGGATAGAGCAAGTTGTCCTTACCAATAAAAGTAGAGTTGAAAAGTGTTGATCTGGTGTGATTAGAGTAGTAAATGAACTTTTTGTCCCAATTTTCTTTTTATTTTGATAAATTATTCATTTTTCCCTTAATGATTTGATCTAATTGCAAAATTATTATTAATAAAAAAAAAAAACCGTAAAACAATTTTACTGACATTCATTATGATAAATTTCAAAAAAAGTTCATCAATTAACTATCAACCTATATATATATATAGGATAAGGATATTGACATCCATAAATATGATAAGGACACCTATATTTATAAGTACACCCATGTCTAAAATTTAAAATTAAAACATTACTATAAACACCCATCTTAATGCCAATAATACCCTAATTTAAATTAATGTTTTCATTTTAATACAATTTATTTATAAACCCTCATAAGTTATAAACACACCCAATAAAAAAAAATAAAAAAATAAAAAAAATAATAATAATAAAAAAAAGGTCTAATAATTTAAAGAATGTAACATTGAAGTCTTAGTGGCTTTAGCCAACATACCTGCAATAGATGGATATTATATGCAGGAGAATTCAATAAAGTAAGTTTGAAACAACTATATGTTCTGATGATACAAGTTCCACTAGATGATGACGGCTGTAATTTAAGGATTTAGAGCTAAACCAGTCCCACCATACCGATCACCTAGTGCAATGTCAAGTTGTTCATGTGAGAGATGTGAGAAATTTTAACAACGATTACGACAGGGAAAATAATGATTGGAAAATAATGATTACTCTTCCAAGTTCCAACAAAAAAAATTAGAGTAATAAGCAAACGTGATCAAACTTGTACCCAATACAAACTTTCTTCTATGACAATAACATTTTTTTTTTTATTATTATTTTTTAAACAGCAAGATTTTATTAACAACCAAAACAGGGAACAAATGAATAACAAACCAACAAGCCACAACGAACCCAAACAATAAACACACACTAAAACAACAATTTGAAACCTTACTTTGAATCTTTCGAATCTAGAGAGAACACCCAAAATTCAATTTTCAAGTAAAAAATAATTTAAGTCTGTTTTCTCTTCAACAAAAACTAAAATTTTGATATAATGTATAAGCATAACCATACCTCGTAATTTGTAAATTCACTGCTGTAGTCCATAGTACATTCAACTCCAACATTGTTCATGCTCTGTTGAGAATTCACAAAAATACGATAATTGTTCCTACAATGGAATATGTCCCGCTATCTTTAAAAAAAAAATACTTACTTTTTTTCATTGAGAGTTCATAACAAAAATAAATAAATAAAGAAATACATACCTCTATGATCGGAGTCCTCTGAAAATTCTTGTTCCATTACTTTATTGTATGATAATGGGAGATTTTGGCTTCGTTGGGCTTCTGTTTGTCTCGTTCTTTAAAAAAAAAATAGAATTAAGGTTGAATTAGGGTTTGATTTTTTTATTTATTTTTAATAAAGTGATATAGTTGAAGATATGGGTGTAATTAATGGGTGTAAATAGTATTTTGTTTATTTTTAATTAAAATAATTTGTCCAAAAAAAATAGAATTAAGGATGAATTAGGGTTTGATTTTTTTATTTATTTTTAATAAAGTGATATAGTTGAAGATATGGGTGTAATTAATGGGTGTAAATAGTATTTTGTTTATTTTTAATTAAAATAATTTGTCCTTATTGGTAAATTCCTATTGGGATATTTTTGTAATTAAAATTTTTATTAAAATATGGGTGTGTGAGTGTCAATATCGGCTCCCATATATATATATATATTTTTTAATTTCAATTAACAGTTCTTAATTAACAACTATAAAATAAAATAAAAATCTTAACGAAGTATTAATTTCAATTAACAAATTGTTAATAATTAGTAATTACAATTAAAAAATTAATTAATTATTATTTTTAAATTAAAAATCTTAAATAATTTTTGTTAAAAATTAAAAAGATCTTAACTAACTATCAATGTTAATTGTTAATTAAAAAACTAAACTAATTTAATTATTTATTAGATTATTAATTACCTTAAATTAAAAAAATAAAGAAAAAAAATGTAAAAGGCAGCTACCTGATCTAGTAATGCAAAAATTATCCAGACTTAGTTTCTACCACTAAAATTACCTGATAGTAATGCAAAAATTATCCAGACTTAGTTTCTACCACTAAAATTACCTTCTAGTGCAAACATAAGGGTGTTTATATTCGATGGAACTCATGAATGATCATTGCAAATAGGAAGAACATTGGCATCTGTATTCAAACATGGTGTTAACATTCATGGTTGCATATTTGAATGTAATATCATCTTTCCCTTTATTTGTCTGCTAATTGTTGATTTTGTTTCAGGTTCTGAGGCAATGTTTGCAGATCTTTGTTATTTTTCAGTACGATCAGTTCAGGTAAAGACTGGAAAATAGCAGTAATCTGGATTAGTAATTTTTTCATGTTTTTTTGACATTCCATATTTCAGCAATTCTTTTGGGATTTTCTTCTTCACTAGGTATTTTTTCTTACTATTTCCTGATGTATGATAGTGGTTGTTTGCAGCTTACGTTTACATTTCTTGTTTTACCCTGCCTTCTGTTGGGTTATTTGGGTCAAGCAGCATACCTGATGGACAACCATGCAGGAGCACAGCAAGTTTTCTTTTCATCAATTCCAAGTAAGCTTCACTTGTTATCTCCATGAACCAGCGGGATCTATGTGATACTTCGAATGGACTAGTATTGCAATTTGCCGATTATTTTTTTGATATGTTCCTTACTAATACTATGTTACTAATAAGTATTATCTCCATGAAGGGGAATGACCAAAGACATAATGAAAAGCCAAAAACATAAGCAAAACTCCAAAGTTATACTATTGTGTTAAGAAATTCTATTGTTCGCAGGTGGTGTTTTCTGGCCTGTCTTCCTGATTGCTAACATGGCTGCACTTATTGCCAGTCGGGCAATGACAACAGCAACATTTTCATGTATAAAACAATCAACTGCACTTGGTTGTTTCCCTCGGCTTAAAATTATTCATACCTCTAGAAAATTCATGGGCCAGATTTATATCCCGGTCCTTAATTGGTTTTTGCTGGTTTTTTGCCTGGTGTTTGTCTGCTGTATCTCAAGCATTACTGAGTTGGGAAATGCATACGGTAATACTTATCTCTATTTTGATTTGAATTTTTTTAGTGGCATTTCTGTTATGATTGAAGTATTTTGATTTAATTTACTTGTAAATCCTTTCATTTACTTATTATTTTGTAGATTTATGTTGGATAATCCAGGAATGCTTTCACTAAAGATGTGTGAGTATATTTTTAAGATGTTAGATAAATCAGATGGCCAGAATGATGCTTTCTGTTTATAGGAGTTTTGGACGTTAGCAAATTACAATATGTCCGGTATTTTATTTACTACTGGCAGACCCACAATTTAGAACTAGTACAAGGAAAATAAATAGATAGAGAATTAGGGTTCAGAGAAGATCAGAAGATATAAATTAGAGGAAAGGGGGGGAACTATAGAAGAAAGGGGAGAAAAATAGAGGAGAGAAAATAAAGAGGGAAATCAAAATTTAATTTAATTCATCAATCAAAGTCTACTTAAACAATAAAACGGAGGCGTCAATTTAAACAGATCAAAACCACACAAATTAGGAAACAAATAAGTCCTAAAACAAGTAGGAAAACAATTTCCATAATAATCAACTTCTAAATTAAATAAATAATATATAATTTAATCATAATATAGCAATAAAATTCTATTGTAATAAGCTTTAAATCCCTAAAATATATTATTCCTATTCTCCATCAGTAGCTTATGCTTGATTCTGCTGTGTTCCTGACACTGAATTATATTGAAATTCAGGTCCTTTAAACAAACTCTGTATGTTTTTTATACCTCAGAATTGCAATACTCTTTCTGTATTTTGTAAAAAATATGTCAATGCATATCTTGGAGGCACTTTGGCCTTCGCCTCTACCAGCTTATCCTTTAGCACTCAATTTGAAGGATTCAGGGAAATATGAAAGGTAAAATTTTATGAAGAGATGAACTGCAACATCTAAGTCATTTGGAGGAACAGATATGATAATTCTTTTCAAGAATAGTAGAGCCTGAATTCCATTGTAGAATATAATGTTTTTTTCTTCATTATGGGCTTTGATTTTAAACTTTTTTTTTTTTTGTAGGAATTTCTAGAAGCTATCTTATATATTAGTAGTGGATACCCCTACAATCCAAAAAAAAAAAAAAAAAAAAAGGAGCCTATTTGGGCTGTGGCTTCCATTGCTATATAAACCCATTCTCTTCCTTTGACTTTTTAATGTGACATTTAGTCCCACCTTCTCTAGCTCACATAGGAGTCATCTTTAACTCAAGGGCTTGTTTGGTATGCTCTATTGTATTGTATTGGATTATGTTGGATTGTATTTTATTGCTTTAGACTGTATTATTCTTATACAATTATGTGTTCGGTGATATTTCGTATTAGACTGTATTAAGTTATACGATGCTTGGATGTGATTTTTGTTCCTCAATATTTTATTAACTAATAAAATTGATATATTTTTAGAATAAAAATATATATTATAAAATACTTATTTATATTTTATTTTAAAAAATAATAATTATTATTTTTATTACATAAATTATCATTCATGTAACAAATATCAATAATATTTGACAATTATTTTTAATATTTTATTTAACTTATATAATTTTTAGATTTATAATATTGGAATAACTTTTTATTTTTTATTTTTATTTAATTAAATTTACATAATATTTATTTAATTTAATTTTAAATTTAAATTTAATATTACAATAACATTATATTATTTCTGTATTATATTTAAAATTATTATTAAACATCATCATTATTATTATTATTAAATATTTCATTATTGTATACTATTATTATTATTATTATTATTATTATTATTATTATTATTTAAAATTTATTATTATTATTACTATTATAATCATTGTTATTATAATTATTAATTTTATTATCATTATTTGGATATATTTATTATTATCTCTCTCCCCTTTGTATTAGATAATACAACCTCCACCCGTTGTATTAGCTAATACAACATACATTGTATTAGAGTAATTAAAATGTATTAGTTAATACAATACAATACATATTACAAAACAAGCCAAACCTTGTGTTGTATTATTTTAATACATTTTAAACCTCTAATACAATACAATACAACCTACCAAACATGCCCGTCTTTAGGAATTGGAAGTGTATTATTTAGGAGCTATTTTGTCTCTCCTAATATGCTGTTTTTTTCTTCATACATACATACATACATATATATATATATATATATATAGTTTTTCTATTGTCAGTTTGAACTTTGAAGTGATATAAAATATATCAGTTCCTTGCATGTGGGCCATTGGATTTGAATGCTTTGACATGGTTGTATGCACTTGTCAAAGCATCTCTTAAATCTAATGGTCCACATGCAAGGAACTCCTGACAATAGAAAGACTATATATATATATATATATATATTCTGAAGTATAAGATGAATAACTGCTCTTCTTTTCTCTACTTTGTACTTCTTTTCAATTTTAAATAAATTTTTTGTTTCTAAGTAAAAAACTAAATATTATAAAAAAGAAAGGGGATTTCAAGAGATGATTCTTTTGTTCAAATCGATGCTGTAGAAAGGAAAGTAGGATTTTGTCCAAATACCATGACAATGATTTATCTCAAAATCCTAAGAGTAAAAGGGTTTCTATTTATAATATGGAAGTCTCAAATTAATAGCTGTAAAAGTAAATGTAGTCATTTTAAATGTTTAGTGCTAACTAAAATAGTAAACTCTAGTGTGTGCAAGTTGTTTGATTAACGTGTCATTAGCTGTCTCATTAATTTTGAGATTTTATTTCCTTTTTTGATTTTACCTCGGGTCTATATATATATATCTTGTATTTTTCATATACAAAAACAAATATTCACAGCATTCCTCTTCTTTTCTCATCTCTATTTTCTTCACTATGGATATATTTCTCTTTGTTAACATTTAGGAGATTAGCATTTCTGAAATTGTGAACGATTAAGAAACAATGAACCAATACCTTCAATTAAGCTGTTGACTTCTGACTTCTTGAAGCTGGATACTCCTAGCTTCATATTTCTAATAATTTGACCTTTGAGTAAAATGATTAGATTCCGTCTTCTCACTTCTGCAAGTGCTGTTGATCTGGAACCTAGGTGACTATAGCACTGTTTCTGGCATAGCTCTAAACAGAATATTATATTTCTGCTCCATATATCCCTTGCAATGTCATATTTCAGGTTAAGTGAATATCTTTTTCGTGTCGAAATTCCTTGAGGTTACCTACATGGAATATTATATCCCATGAGGTTTATGGTTGGATGATTTTCAGATATTATATACACATGTAGATACACATTTAATGCTGCTATGAACTATAACCGGTGTGCTTTGCTTTATTCTGAATTTAAATCAATAACATGTTTCTTGTTTTTGCATGAGTTGATTTTAATATTGCTTTCTTCCTTGTTATACATATGAGGACATATCTTCTGAGATTTTTTCATTCTACAGCCATTGCTGAGCTGGGGGTGATGATGATGACAACAATTTTGGTGACGATTGTTATGCTTCTTATATGGCAGATAAACATCATTATTGTGCTGAGTTTTGTGGTCTTTTTCCTAGGGGTGGAATTGACCTTTTTCTCATCAGTATTGTGGAGTGTGGGAGATGGAAGTTGGATAATATTGGTCTTTGCTGTTATTATGTTTTTTATTATGTATGTATGGAACTATGGAAGCAAGCTTAAGTATGAGACTGAAGTCAAGCAAAAGTTGTCAATGGATTTGATGCGGGAATTGGGTTGCAACCTTGGGACAATTAGAGCTCCTGGAATCGGCTTACTCTATAATGAGCTGGTGAAGGGAATACCAGCAATTTTTGGCCATTTTCTGACCACTCTTCCGGCAATCCACTCCATGGTCATATTTGTATGTATAAAGTATGTTCCAGTTCCTGTAGTGCCGCAAAGTGAAAGGTTCCTTTTCCGGCGAGTCTGCCCAAAAGGCTACCATATATTTCGATGTATTGCTCGGTAAATGCTTAATTCCTGCAAGTTAGCAAAAATTTTTACTACATAGTTATACTCGTTTATGTTCTTCCTCCTTGATATTTTGGGTTTTATTATTTATTCCAAGTGAGTACCTTAGGAGATGTGAGGTTCATCCACATTATTATCTTGTACGAGACATTGGTGTTCTTAGTTTTCTTTTGTTTTTATGTTTTACAAATCTTTGACTGGCCATATTGCCTTATAAGTTCAATTTAACTACTGTTAACAGTTATGGCTACAAGGATGTTCGTAAAGAAAATCACCAGACTTTTGAGCAGTTGCTGATAGAGAGCCTTGAGAAGTTCATTCGTAGGGAAGCCCAGGAAAGGTCATTAGAAAGTGATGGGGATGATGACAATGATTCTGATAACGGATCATCTAGCTCGAGAGTTCTCATAGCTCCCAATGGAAGTGTCTACTCACTTGGCGTTCCTCTACTTGCTGAGTACAAGGAGAAAGGCAAGCCCATTTCAGAACCATGTTCCTCGGAAGAGGTGAAGCCTGAACTGCCCTCAGGCTCAGACTCAGGAATTTCTGATGCGGAACAAAGTCTAGAGAGGGAACTGTCTTTTATACGGAAGGCTAAAGAATCTGGGGTGGTTTATCTTCTTGGTCATGGAGATATTAGGGCAAGGAAGGATTCTTGGTTTATAAAGAAACTAATCATAAACTACTTTTACGCATTCTTGAGAAAGAATTGCAGAAGAGGGATTGCAAATCTGAGCGTGCCGCACTCACATCTAATGCAGGTTGGAATGACTTACATGGTTTGACATTTGATCCAGCTTCCAAAAGAGCGCAGTTAGATTGCTAAGTTTGACACACAAAGGCAGAAGAGGTATTATGCCGCGGTTGATGATAAGTTTTTACAATTTATACATGCCTAGCCTAGGTCTGTGTTGGTGCCATTTGGAATCTGCTGCCAAACAGCTCTTTCTTTTACCTTTTTTAAATCAGCAAATTTTGTAGTGGCTTTTCCTTGATTTTTATCGTTACAACATTAATACAGATGCATTTGAAGTCGTGTGAATGGCGAATTATGATACATGGCCTCGTTCTTTCAGGGCATGGCCTATACACGGCCCTCAAAGCCCAATGGGACCACAATTTTTTTAGACTGTGTTAAATTATATAATGTTCAGATATGATTTTTTGTTTCCAAATACTTTATTAACTAATAAAATTATTACATTTTTAGAATTAAAAAATAATATAATAAAGTATATATTTATTGTATTATATTTTTTAAAACTCAATAATATTTGACAATTGTTTTTAATATTTTATTTAACTTATATAATTTTTAGATTTATACTATTAGAACAATATTTTATTTTAATTTTTATTTAATTAAATTAATATAATATTTATTTAATTTGCTTTTAATTTTAAATTTATTATTACATTAAAGTTATATTATTTTTTATTATATTTAAAATTATTATTATTATTAAACTATATTATCAATATTATTATTATTAAATGTATAATTGTTGTATTAGCTAATACAATACAATACATAATATAAAACAAACCAAACAATGTATTATTTTGATATATTTTAAACCCTAACACAATACAATACAGCCTACTAAACATGCCCTCGGGTAAAAGAAAATAGTATGCATATTTGTGAAACCCCTAAAGGCCTAAATTACACAATCTGTGATTCAGTTCTAAAATAGACAGTCCCAAATAAAATTTAGTTAAAGAAACGTGAGCAATAATAATTAAAAAAAAAAAAAAAGAATGATTTTGTTCCATTTTTTTCCGAGAATATATTGAACAATTGAATCTGTAATAATTTCAAACTTGCTTTGATTTTGATAATATATATTCACGTAAAGTTGAATCTTTGGAGAAAATGAAAATTAAGAGGGCAAGATCTTTCTGCTATATTATCTACCTGTGAAAGAAAAATCACCCCTCTCTCCATCTACCATCAGAAAAAGGATGCTTCATTTTCTCTTTGAAGTTCATGAATTGATCAGAATTCTTATTACTTTTATCATGTGGAGAGGCTCCAAGAGTTTTCCCCTGTTTTGAGGAAACTTTAAATCTCAGAAGCAATGAATTTGCCATCACCCCAATAGAACTTAAACCCATAAGGGCTCCAGCGATTGACGGTGTCAACATGGTTCCGGTTACTGGGAGTAATAGTCCAGCTGCAATAGGAATTCCAACCTGTAAAACAATGGGAGCTGTGTGAAATGAACTATTTCTGGACTGGAGCGGCGCAAAAGGAAATGAAAGCTGAAAGACATCTATAATACAAATAATATGGCAAGTCTGCTGCCTTGACCAGATAATATGGTTTCATTTTCCCCAGGATTTCATCAAAATATCTGTATACTTGAGTGATGAATGGAAACTTACAATGTTATATGCAAAGGCCCACCATAGATTTTGCTTCACAGTCTTCATGGTGAGCCTGCTCAGCTCCAAAGCATCGAGCAACTGCATAAAAGTGAAATTGTGTTAATTTCCAAATACTAAGCCAAATGGTGTTCGCAGGATGTGTACAAGAGAGCACTGCTACAAGATGAAAAATTATATCTGACTCATATTTGAATGCTCTCTCAAGCAATGAATTCCATAGCAAAAATAATTCAATGATCCTCCAAGCAACTTAACACAAACCTCTTCCTTCAGTTACCTTCCAACTTGATACAAAATCCATTACTTCTTTAAGACCACCCAATTAACATTGAATAATGAATAAAAGATCAGTGTCTCATTAGCAATTGGATAGTAAAAAAGAGGTTCACAGTTTCTCTCTCTTTACAAGTACAATACCATTGTTAGAGTTCTTCATTATTATTTATTTGTATTTGTGGTGTTATGTAGTTTTGGACCTATTGGGCTTTATGGGCATTAACTATTTAAAGTTTATTAGGGTTTGTAACATGCCCATAAGTATAATGTAAGAGAGTTAGTAAAGTAGCATCACTCTTTCGTCATATTTTCTTCCCTACACCATCTCTTCTTCATTCCTTTTCTTCTCTATTCTATTATTTTATATTTCAACTTGGTATCAGAGCACTTTTTTTGTGTTCAGTCTTTTTTTCCATTTTTTTTCTTTTTCTTGTTTGGGGTTTTCGCTATCTAATCATTTTGATGTAAATCAAATGTAAAAGGGTGTTTCCAATGTTTGTGTTATCCTATATATGAATCTACAATTACTGCATGGTATGTGTTGTTGCTGCAGCATGTTGTGGTGAAGTGTTGTTGTCATGAGAGTATGAGACTCATGACAACTGTTTGATGGTAAAATTAGTGTCAACAAGTTTCTTATTCAGCAATGGCAGTTCATTATTTGTTTATTGGAGAGTGAGAAAATCCTAATCTCTCTCTAATTTTTTTTTTTTTTTTTTTTTTTGTGTGTGTGTGTGTGTGTGTGTAGATAACTAAAAGGAAAAAAAGAAGTTGAAAAAGAACATTATTGGTGTGCCCTTAGCCTCTCTGGAACCTAGATTCACCTTAATAACATCACAAATACATATTTGTTTATTTTATGTTACTAGTAAGATGAAAGATAAAAAATAATTTATTGGCTTGAAGACTTCAATTTCGGAAATGGAAATGAGCAAGCAGTTTGAGTATCTAAGAAGAGAGGTGCACACCATGTGCACAAGCAAATCCCAATATTTATGCTCCATATGGAACAAAAAAGTATGGATCTTCAGAAAAGCAGTTAAATAAGAAAGGATGTCTTAAAACCTGAGATAGTTTGTTGCCCATCAGTACAACAGAAGATGCCTCATTAGCAGCTCCAACACCCCCACCCATGGCAACTCCAATATGTGCTGAAGCCAAAGCAGCAGCATCGTTAATTCCATCACCAACCATGGCTACAATATTTTGATCCTTCTGAAGTTCATTTATGAACCTCTTTTTTTCATCTGGTTTAACTTCAGACAGAACCTGCAGTTCACAGCTCAGTTTTGGTTATTTCTTTCATAAACAAGGAACCAGAATTCATTTATTTATGAGAGAGAATATATACTGATCAACAGTCCTTGACAGCCACAAAATAAAACCGTCCAGAAAATCCCCTATACAAAATAATTATAGGTGACCAAAACCCTGTCTAAAACATAAATCCAAGATTATAGGTTATAATTAGGTTCTGAAGAGCTCACCAAAAACAGAAGGTACACAAAAACAAATTTGTTATATTCAAGTCAACTGATATAAAATGATAATTGCTTTCTATTGTAGATACAGTTTCTGATCCTAGATAAAATTGTGGACCTAATGGATCAACTTTTTTATAGTACACCTTCCTAGATTTGAGACCTGTTTGAACCATCATAAAAGATTTTTAATGAAAACATACAAAGCGTTGAAATTTAATTACTGCCAATAATACAATTTTTAGACCACCTTTTTTATGTAATGCCCATTTTTCTGACAAAAATACAATTTTCGGTCATTTGATCAAGGTACTTTCACTAGTTGAAATTACATTTGATAAGCATAATTAATGCTCATTAAAAATAACAAGTGAGATGATACCATAGCTATTTAAATTGCATTTACCCAATAGTTTAAAACTTGTATCATGATTTGTGTACAAAAATGAGGCCATTGATCCAAACCCAAAATTAAAAATGTTTGTAAGTAAACTAAAACAAATTGCAATTATCAAATATCTTATCCTTCCACACCAAATCATACTCATTCAGCATGTAATTTAACTATAACAAATCACAAATATAGAATATTTGATAATTCTTCCAAAAACAAAATGACCCAAATTATGTTCATTTAACTTGTAGTTAAACTTTCACAAATTGCAAATATAGAAAATTGATAATTAAACCATTAGAAAAGAAAGGAAAGAACTAAACACACAAAATGTACATTCATTTAACAGCACATCGCTGCTGCATAATAGTACTTTGAGTTGGATACATCTCGCATCAAAATGTGTGCTCAATATGGTCAAGCCAATTTCCAATGCACCAAAACCAATGCATCCCAAGCCCTCGGACTTTTGCTTGAAACATCTACCAAAAATATGTTTACATAGCAGTGATAGCTGTTGTATTTATAACACTTTTTCGACATACATCCCCATATAAATGTGTGTTTTATATATTTGGGCTAATCTTTAAAGCACCATAAACCTAGAATCTCAAACCCCTATGATCAGAATTCTCCATTTCAATTCAATGAGTTCTAAAATCATGTACAGCCCAGCTGAGTTATCTAGGGTTTTCCAATTCAATTTTGTTGCTTCATCTGGAAAACAAACTAAGTTTGTGTGAAAATGGAGACAATGTTCAGCGTTGGGTTGGGGATTGTTATGATGATTAACATATTTTCAATGACAATATACATATCTGAGACAGCTTAAAAACAGGGTTCTTCTATGTCTGATGCAAGTATTTAATCTACATTATATGTCCTATATGGCTATAACCCATATCTTTTAGAGAAATAAATTTGTGAAATACTAGTTTGAAATGTTTTTGTTTTTCCAAAACGAACTTAAAATTATATTTACACTTAAAAGAAAAATAAATAAATAAAATATTACCAAGATTATACATTCAGACTAATTCAAATTTCAAACGGAAAAAGCTTAGCAACCTAACTATCACCTTTAAAGTTTATAAGGTATTCAATATCGGGAAGACCATAGCTTACCTTCTTCTTTGAAATACCGACAACAGATGCAACATGCTCAGCAGTCTCTTTTCTGTCTCCGGACAGCATGTATACATCAATGCCTTGTCTAGACAAATAATCAACTACGTGTGTTGCATCCTCCCTGATCTGATCCGCAACATAAATAATGCCAGCAAGGGTATTGTCAACTCCAACATAGACAGCAGATTGATTCTTAAGCTCTTCCCTATCCACTTCTTGAAAAGGATTCTCATCAACTCCGTGCCTGCAGAGAGAAAAGATCAACTGACAAGCTAAAATTATAAACAAAATATGCAAATCCTAAAATGGAGATTCCCAATTTTATGGGAGCATACTAATCAGCTCATGGATATAAGTTCAAGTGTATATTTTATGTCCAAAATTAACATCTATGTCTTTGTTGGAAGCATTGATAAGATTCATGGTAAATAACATTTCAATTTTCAACCTCAGATTGAAGTCGGTGGTTTTAACACCAATCAATGTCTGCTTTTTTAGGGAAGCAAATTTTAGATGCTGTCTAGGTGTTGAGGAATGTAGAAAAGAGAAAAGAGAGGGTGTTTTATTTAAATTTGATTTTGCAATAGCATATGACTATGTTGATTGGGATTTCTTAAATTTTGTTTTGGAAGCAAAAGGGTTTGGGTTAAAATGGAGGAGATGGATTACGGGGTGCTTAAAATCCACATACTTATAGATTATGATAAATGAGAGACCTAGGAGAAATTTTAATGCTTCTAGGGGTCTTAGGCAAGGAGATCATTTTTCTCCTTTTTTGTTCATTCTGGTAGCGGATTGTTTGGGAAGACTAGTAGATAGAGCTAAGGAATGTCAATTGGTATACATTAAACAATATATGTATATGTATGTGTATGTATGCATGAATTAGATACCATAACCATGTATACATCTGACTATTTAGTAGATGGTTCAATAGGCAGAATGTTAAGTGGAACTCTGAACACAATGAAATTAACTGCTACTCAAACTAGAAAAACCATAACACTTGATATGAAAATGTCCACGAATACGAAACCTGCGAATCCAGTCTATGGTCCCAACTGAGACCTTTCTGTTCCCAATAATAGCTACAGTGCCAGACCCAGGTTCTTCTAAGAAAGTTCCATCCACCACCTGTGAAAAGAAAGCTACTTGCATGAAAATCCAAAATGTGAAAATTAATGTCACTGATAAATCTTATTCCAGAACAGAAGTAAAATTTAGCACTGATAAATCTTACTATCACAATGCTAACATCTAATTTTTTTGAGGGCAGCCCTAGATAACATTTCTCTCGATGAATTGAGAGAAGATAGAAGATGGCAGAATCTTGAATCATTAGGCATGTATACTTGCAGCTCATATTTCAAATGACTAAGCAGTGATGCTTCTCATCATGTTTTCAATCAATTCAACGTGGTTTGGAAGGAAAGAAGTCCTCCTAAGATTCAACTTTTATTTGCAATACAAGTGAGGTCATTCAAAAAAGGCTCCCAAGAATGTACCTTATGCCTTCTATTTGCATTATGTGCAAGAAAAATAAGGAAAGCATCATTCATCTCTTTTTACACTGTGAGGTGGCATCTTATCTTTGCCTAGGATTTTGTTGGAAGCAAATATATCCTGAGCAGTCCCAGCCTCTTGAAGCCAGGTGTCTGTGGAAAGGTTTTCTGCTTTTGCTAAAGGTGAAAGAGCCAAGGTATTGTGGAAGTGTGGCTGTCCTAGCCTTATTGTTCACTTGGCAAGGAAGGAATAAGATAATTTCAAAGCAAAGACAGAAAAATGACGATAGTTTATGGGATCGGGCTCGATATTTTGCATTATCGCGGGCCTCTATTAGTCTATTACACAAAAGTTTCAGGATACTTCCTTTTGTTACATTAAGGGTGTATTTGGAATGGCTTGTCAAGTAGAGCTTCTAGAGTGATCTTTTACCAGCAAAGCTTTTATTGAGTAAAGTTTTTAACAAAAAGTTGTATGTTGTTTGGTATTCAATTAACATTGGGAAAAAAAAAAGCTCTTTTGACTAGTAGAGAAGCCATACCAAACACACTCTAAGCTATGTTGGGACTTTGGAGGGTGCTTTGAGGTATTTTTCGTTGTACTTTTTTGGGGGCCTGTTGCTTGTTGTTTGATATTGGTTTTGGGGTCAGTTTTTGTTTGTTTAGTCTTTTGAAAAGATTTTTGATTTGTCCATATAACTCTTTTTTTTTTTTTTTTTTTTGTAGCTTGTGAACTACTTTATCACCTGTTTGTGTTAATAAAATTATTTCATTCCTGTTTGCTATAAAAAATTAAATAAATAAAGGGTAATGTGATTCTTGACAAAATTAGCAGTTTTTTTTTTTTTTTTCTTTTCTGGATGGCCATTAATGGCAGAAGATTTTAATGAAACTTAGGACTCAGCTAGGTGGATTGTAGTTAACCTAAACATGAGGAGTCGCAATGAAATGAAATTATAACCTTCTTAAATTGGACAGACGAGAATTCAAGAGGTCAACGAAGAAGATACCTTCACATTCTGACAATTAGCAGCTTGAGCAGCTTCCACAATCGCTTTACCAATTGGATGAACTGTATTTGATTCAACACCAGCAGCTAACCTCAGAACCTCAGTGTCTGAATAAGATTGAGTTGAGTTCTGTCTGCATCAAAGCAGTCAGTTCATATCATGTTAAGGGTAACCTAGCAACCAATGCGAATTTAACTTTCACATATGCAAAAATTTATGTCAAAAGCAATTCAGAGACCTAATATTCCAAACCTTTAATTTAAAATTCACAGAAGAGCCCCCTCATAGAGTAAATAACCTAGCATCAATGACTACTGAACCAGCTTTCATAATCATTTACTTTGAAATTAATTTAAGCTTACAATGCATAAGTGAATAAGAAAAAGTTCTTAACCAAATTTCATTCAACTAATGACGACAGTTGAGCTTCAAAAGATTCTCAAGTTCACATAAATTCTGGAAAAACAAAGACCAACAGATTCTATTATAATAACTAGATATCATGCACAACCTCCTTTTTTTTAAGAAACAAGAATAAAAATTTATTAACACAAAAAATGTGAACAAGCTACTGAAAAAGAGTTAAAAAAAATTCGTTTTCATCTATTTTAGTATTTCATGTCTAGGATCTCATGTATAACCTTGTGAAACACAAAAATAGATGAACACGAAAATTTTCATAAAATAGGTCAGATATGATGACACTAGTGGTTGTTCTCTTTTGTAAATGTGGGATAGTATGACATTCTTGTTCGATGTTGTGAAGGTATGAATTGAAGATTTTATGATCTTGAGAGGTCATGAAGGTCTTAATCATGATCACGACTCGTCAAGATTGTGTAAGCTTAGATCAAGACTTTCACAACATCAATCAAGACCATCAAGACAATTGCCCATTTTAACAAAAATGCGAGATCTCTCACCTTAGAAAAATTATGATCATTTTGTTGTTCTTTGTGTTAAAAATAACTAAAAGACAACCTTAAACACATTTAGGAATGATTTAATAGAAGGAGATTTCCAACATCACTCAACCTTAAATCGGGACTTTTTAGGCTTCCCAAAGTCAAAACTTCTGTCACTACAGGTCTGCCAATAGTAAGGGTCCCTGTTTTGTCAAACACAATAGTGTTCACCATTGAGAACTTCTCTAAAACATTTCCGCCACGCAGAAGCAATCCTCTTGTTGCCCCCAATGAGGTTCCAACCTGAAATAGTGAATATTTGTCATAATGCTCTGTCAAATAAAAGTTTAAACATACGTCAAACCTGACAAGGAAATAATGTAGTGTTTATGAAGAGATTACCAGCACAGCAGTGGGTGTGGCTAAGCCAAGGGCACAAGGACAAGCAATAACCTGCACTAAAAAATAGTAATTCACTATTGCATAAAATTAAAGGGATGGAAGATTCAAGACTTATACATATACCAATTGAAGTAGAGAGAAGTAAGAAATCTATTCTTTCTCAAAAATGTGTACAAAAAAATGTTTACCAAGGCAATTACAGTCGTGCAAGTTGATGATATCAGTTGTAACAGTGTTGTTAAAACTTCAACTCTCTCTCTCTCTCTCTCTCTCTCGATATTTTTTCTCTCTGCACTTCTTCCCTGTCATGCAGCCCTCTGGCTACAAGTTTCCATTCAGTTCCACTACGATAGATCAAAATTCAAAAGGTCTTCATTGTGGAAGAGGAGAAGTCCAGGAGAGGATTCTAAGCACACTTAGAGAGATTTGAAAATAGAGAGGGAGAGATTATTAAGTTACACACAATGAAGCTGTGTTCACGAGGAACTAGATAAGTCCAAGAGGAAGATGTGCAGAGGAATATAAGGTCTTTGTGAATTAAGACAGATGGTCGTTGAGGGTGGACAGTTATCTATTCCTGGGGGGATAACCAACTTTGTTCAATCTCAACCTAGAAAGGAAGAATCAATCATGTTGGTTATCAAGTGAGGGTTCTAGCATGTGGGTTATTGTATCCAATGGGAAATGGAGTAGGGTAGGGCTAAGATCTGTGTGAGAAATAGGGCTTAAAATTCAGATAGATTTATTCAACATGGACTATCCAAGAGGATTTCAGAGAAGTTTTCTCATTGAGGTATTTCATCTTGATAAAGCCCTCCTGTCAAGATGTTGATAAGGCTGTAAAGCCGGGCAAGGCTGGAACAGTCGTTCTGACAGATTCCATTTCAGTGGAATTGAAAAGGAGGTATCAAAGCTGCAATAAGATTGTAGAGACAAGAGATTTTTTCAATTGAGTTTAGTTCAGTATAGAAGGGCCTCCTTTTTATTCTTGTGAAAAGAGAGACTCTTGAGAAGATAGGTAAATGGGGTGGACTTATTAAGGTGAACAACAGAACTGATGTGGGATCTTCCTCATCAAAAACAAGAATCAAGGTCTTTATGAAAGTTTATGCAAGAGATCCCTTGGAAGAAAACCACTATATATCTTATTTTATCTTCAAATTCAGGACTTCCATCATCATCTTATTACTCTCAAGAACAACTTAAAGGCTTATAAGATATCACAAA
Source organism: Acer saccharum (assembly GCA_030490815.1). Lineage (NCBI taxonomy): Eukaryota > Viridiplantae > Streptophyta > Magnoliopsida > Sapindales > Sapindaceae > Acer > Acer saccharum. The sequence continues at coordinate 16,498,878 of CM059874.1, forward strand.
CACATGATGTCTAGAGGGAGGATGTATGAATGAGGAGTTATTCTTGAGAGTAATAAGATTGCAAAGTAGTACTGTAATTCCCAAAAGGTATGGAGTAAAAGATCACTTTAAGGATAAAGATACAACCATCACCCAAGTCCTTTGTGTGAGGAGAGACAATGGATCAAGTGCCCCCAAAAGGTTCATGATGATTTAATTTACAATTGTCCCAAGGGATAGCATATAACAAGGAACTAAGTCAAAGTGTCACAAGATTAAAACTAGAGTTTAGATAGCCAAAATGTCTCAATAATTGGATAGCTTTGTCTGTTATCTCCCTGTAAAAAATGATTGCCAAGTATCCTTAAGGTCATCTCAAGTCATCTCAACTTCCTTAAGCTCTAAGAGGAGGACACGGCCAATCTTACAAGATTGCATGTAAGTCTCCTTTGCTACTAGCTAGTAATAAGCACAATAATCCCATATTTTAAAGGTGGTCAGATTTCTAAACAAGTAAATAACTGTCCTAGGCCTCATATTTTTGTCCTTGGCAAAGTGACATGTTACACATCATGACAAGTGTTTCTCATGGCCCTTCACAATCTGTATATCCAATAACACATCAAAAATAAAATCCCTAGGTCCTTGAAACAGGGATTTCACTAAATGCTAACTGAAGTCAAACTTACATGAGAAAGGGAATCCCTTTATCTATGACCTTGAACTACTAAACCAACTTGACAAAACCAACACAAAATCTATAGGAAGACACACAGCTACCAAAGTAACCTGAGAAAAGCCAAAATAGAACATGATTTTGTTTGAATGAGCTTAATACTTAGTCTTAGTACAAAGAGTACTAAGGATTTCATGGAAAAACTGATTTTTTATTTTATTTTATTTTTTTAAATCTGTCATATTATTCTGAAACCATAAATTTTATGATTGATATTATAATGAATACTAAATCACTCAAGATTAAAGATTATTTATAACTTGTTTAAGAATCAAAATATAATAACAACTTTTACACTCTCTTACAACTTTTTCACAATCTTGGTATAATTAACAAAACACAAGGCAAACAAGATTCATGTACTTGAAACTGAAGCAGTAAAATAATCCTTCATGATGAATTTGTTAATTATATCAGGATAATCGAAGAAATTTTTTTGATAGGACATATGAAGAAATTAATTACAATGTTTGATACGACATACCAGAACACTGCAAGAAAGTTGCAAGGCCAACGAAACTGGACTTCCATGATGAAAAGCAGCTGGTAAAACATGTGCACCAAAAAAGTTCCAGAACAAAAATGTAGCAGCTGAGAGTGCCATAACTCCATATGTGAATTGCCCAGATACCTGGGGCGACAAACAATTATATAACATGTGTGTACATTTGACTAAATGTCAACTAGGCTCAATTGAAAACTCAATGTCAACTAGCAAAACCAATTAGCTAATGCTGCTAATCTCAACCAACAATTCAAGTTTTTACTATACTCAATTGATCACATTACCAATTCTTGAGTCTTGTCATCATATCTATCCTCTTAATTTTCTCATTATTTTCACAGTGACAGTGCCAAGTAGAAATAGGGGAAAATAAGGAAAAATACATCTAGGATGGAAAAACTCACCCAAGCCAAAAAATTGAAGTTCATTTAAAAAAGAACCCATTGCAATTAAGATTGACAAAGTCATTTGACAGAGGGAGTCAAGACTTAAATTTCTTTAGTTAGATAATAGCTGGAGGACTCCCTTAATCTATAGCGACATGGATTCATTTATTGGGAGAAAAAAAAAGGTAACAACAGGAGCTTACGGAAAAGCATCTAGATAAATTATCTATTCTGCAACATCTGAGTAAAATTATTTTGTTCAATGAGTTCTTTATCTTCTCCCAAGTCCAAGCCCCAAAAAATGGCATGAAAATCAAAGTTTCAGAATATCTTACTTCCAACGAAGCATGAAGTTGCAAATTGGAAAGCATCAAGCTCTGATGGTCTGAAGTAACAGTAATCCTCCTTGCAATTGCATGAGAATAGCTAAATTTTTCAAAGCCTCATTTTAAAAATATAATTGTGGGATGCAATTCATCACGTATAAGCATATATAAAAAAAATAAAAAATAAAAAGAAGAAGAAGAAGAAGAAGAAGAAGAAGTTGCTATAACAGTCTGTCTAGTGTAAATGCAAATATATACTGAAAAAATAATAATAATTAAAAAAAAAGAAAAATTATTGCACCATAAACCCAATGTATAACACCATAACATCACCTTAAAAATGCCATGTATCTTAAAGAAACCTCTTAGCACCACAGAAAAGAATATAAATTGATATATGAAGAAAAGTAGAGAGATAAGAACCTTGTCAGCCAACCGCTGTACAGGAGCTTCCCTACTCTGAGCTTCTTCCACCAAACGAACAATGTCTCCCACTGCAGTCTCACCACCCGGTCTCCGCACTTCAACCGTAAGAGTTCCATTAAGGTTTATACTGCCACCGACAACTTGACTCTATCACAGACATAAATTTCACTATGATGTCAGAAAGTAAAAGGAGAAAGCTGGAAGAATTACCGGAGTATGGAACCATGTAAAAGGAAAAAGAAAAAGGTCAACTTCTCAGAAAACCATGTAAAACACCAGTGCTGTTACATGTTATCTGAGTATTGGGTAAGAAAAATAGTTAGAGGTGAGTGAAGATTATTACCCCAGGTATTTTGGTCACTGGCAATGGCTCTCCCGTAAAACTTGACTCATCAATGATGCTTTTACCAGCTCTAACTATTCCATCTGCCGGAAGACGATCCTAAAAAGCCAGAATAATATGTTTCAAAGGAAAATAATAACTATTCAAAGAGAAAGTCATCGCTGCACGCCATACCTCAGAAATCTTAACCGAAATAACTCAAAGCAGCCCGTATTATTACTATTGCATCACCAAATTGAGAATGAAAAAATACCCCAGGATACAATAAGCAAAATACAAGCATAAAAAATTTAAATAGTAAGACCACATCCATACATATTTTATGAACAAAAAATTGGGAAGAGGAAATATACTGAATACAGCACCAAGGAAAGTGAGAAACATTTTACTTACTCCAGGTAGTACTACAATGTGATCTCCCACACAGAGACTGCTACAAGGAACTTCGACAATTGACTCCGACTCCTTTGCATCATTATTATCAACTAGAAGACGAGCTTTTGAAGGTAAAATATTCAGGAGCCCTGACATATCACTTGTGGCTTTAATTTTAGCCCTCTGTTCAAGATTCCTTCCTAACAAAACAAATGCTATCAACATAACCGGTTCCTCAAAGAATGCCTTCCAACCCTGTGTACACAACCATCCACCAGGACCTTACAGTCAACTTATTATCACAAATTGGGTCTTGTAGACAGTAGACCCACGTTTTATATCAACCATCATGCCAAGTCTTAAAGGTTAAGAAGAAAATCAATGCACAAAAAATCACTCAAGTGAACTGTTCTATAGGGAACACCAGCCACCAGGTTCAAATAACAAATCCAATTCCAGTCACAAAATATAAATAGTTACTTGAAAGTTGAATCCAACCAATTATGCCTTGTTAAAGCATTACTTGTTAAATTGTATGCAGTAGCATCAAAAAATCAAATATTGACATTTTTTTTGTGAACCTCGACAGTACGAGAAAATTTACATCCATTTCAGATAATATGTTGTTATGACAGAAAAGGCCAGAGCACATCACTTACCAGTTTTGGTAGGAAGGTAGCCAATGAACTAACAGTAAAAGAAGATAAGGCCCCAAGACCAACTAATGTATTCATGTTTGGAGCTCCCCTAAAAAGGCTTTTCACTCCATCAAGAATAAGTTGACGTCCAGGACCAAGCAATGTAAATAAAGACAGGGAAAGATGAAATCCTGTGGAATGAAATGCCTGGATCCATGAAGCCTTAGCTCCTAACATATGAGAGAGATGGCCAACAAGGCATACAGCACATAAGGCCCAGGAGACAGCAAGGTCACGACCTACATTCGTGTAATGTAATTAGCCTCAAATTTCTCTCTTGGCATGTGCATAACAAGCATAGTACTTCGATTTTCATAACGAAAATGACTAGAGGTACTTACCACTTTCTTTTAAGTGATTACGCTTCTCATCCATCTTCCTTTCAAACACTCTGAAGAAATTATCAGTCCCTGAATCTACACAAATAGACCAGTGAATAAGAATTTGAACATCTTGACTAACTAAACGCAATTGCAATAAAGAAAATGGTTTGATATGAATTCATGTAAGAATTTAAAACTCTGAAAACTGGACTTAATATGAAGAAGTTAACACAAGCTTAAGGTATTAAGCATCCGGTATAAAAGTTTACCCTTCATTTCCAAGCAAACGTTTTCCAGACAGGAAGCTCAATAATTAATGGACATTCATCAGAAAATTACTAAGTATGAAACCATGCACAAACGTCTTGCTAGGAAGTGAGAGGGACAATATACATAAAGTGGCATAACTTACACCAGAATGGAAATAAGTAAGGATTTTCTTTCACAAAAAAAAAAAAAAAAAGAAAAAGAAATTAGTAAGGATTTAAGACAAGCACAAAAACATCCATCTGCAGCATTCCATAATTTTTATTGCAAAGAAAAAATAAATGAATAAATAAATGAAAGAGCTATAACTCTCAATTGCCTATCCTGCGCTAGACTTTATGAATTTCTTGGAAACTAAGAAAAAGAAAGAAGGGCATGTACAGATAGGGATTAAAGTGTCACAATGCAAAACTCTTATGTCCAATTTTTCTTTATGTTAAGAGGACAATGCATGCATACAATTACAAAAATTAGCCTTTGTAAATTTTCCACATGTATATGCACAAATGATGCAGTTTGCAGAATGTAGAGATGATAATCTATATCCACAAAAATTTACAACTGCAAGGGGACCATGGTTCCTTGCAGTAGTCTCACTAAAAGGTATTGAAAGCATAATCAACCCCCTTAATGTTTTGATCACTTGGCATTTAGCCATCAGGCAGAATGTCATGCTCAAGGCAGTAAAGTTCCCCCACATTACCAACCTTATTACTGAGCTGACAGATGTTAATGATAATACACTCTCATTTTTCTTTTCTAATAATTGTTAAAGACGAAGTAGGAGAGAAAGTAAAAGGAACTGGTGAGAAAGAGAATGGCATTTATTAAGATGCTTTCTATTTAGATTGAAACCATGTTGAAAGCTTTATGGATTTACAAAACCATCAACATTTAGTATCTCAATAAGATAAAACACAAAAGAGCTACACATGCATAATATAAGGAAGACAGCATTTTTGCCAAATTGAAAAGAACACACACACACACACATATATATATGCATATGTACGTACACACGCGCACGCGCGCACGCGCACGCACACACACACACACACATATATATATATATATATATAGATATATATATATGTGTGTGTGTGTGTGTGCACGCCAAAATACAACTTTACACATGAAAGAATAAAATGAAAGTACTTTTCAACATCTTCAATGATCTACAATACACTTTTAAAGAACAAAAATTGATTATCCTAATTATTATCAAAGAATTTCTAAACTTCGACAATGCATAAACAAATTTTCCAAAACAAACGGGATCTCTGCAACAGAAACTGCTCTCATGTTAATCCACCACAAGGAGCTGCCACGACTCACCTATAGGAAGGAAAGATTGAAAAATTAATAATGACTTTGAAGCCTATCCTTGAGCACCTAAAATAGTCGAAAAAAGATGGATAAGAATCTGCTGAAATTGAAACCCAATGATGCAGGGACATACCACAAAGAAATATTTTTTCTCCTTAAAGTAATTTTTTGCATTATTGCGATGAAAAATCTCCTTCAATTGATTCCTGACCTGCCACTAACCGACCAAGCTTCACATAAATCACTTGAAAACTCCAAATATGTTATTATATCAGTCTACTCTAATTCATAGTTTGAGGTGCTCAATGGACAACTTGATAAAGATAGATGTAATTTTAAAAACTAAACTCATTCACTGATCTAATACATTAACAACATGTCTTTTATCATATGTAAAGGACAAATAAATAAAAAAGGTTCCTATCAACTTCTTTTTTCTCCTTTTTGCCATGTTCTTATAGAAGTGCAAGATTGGTAGCCTAAAACTTCTAAAACTTATGAGAATTCCAGTTTCAGTATGATCAGTGAGTAAGACTAAGTTAAATCATTTGACCTAGTCACCTAGAAAACCCAGAGAACAGGTCTCTACAGAAAATAAAATAGGCACCAGAAAGCTTAATAAAAAAGGAACATGTTGAGAACCATAACATGGAAGCAGAGTCTCTAGCTGATATTTGAGAAGTATTTGCATAAGCAACACATATGAACAGCTAGCACTCAGGCCATGCACATGACTACAAAAGAAAAAGTTTCGACCATAACGATCCTTGTTTTTTTAGGAAACGACAAGTTTTACTAAAAATTAGGAAGATCACTGAAGTGGAAAGGCAGTCCACAATGACAAAAATTCGTTCTATAAATAACCTACAAACTAAGATACAATCATTTAACAACAGCCCCCCAATTATGTAAAATAAAAAACAATAGAAATTCTTGAAATTCTTTAGAAACCGAAGCCTCCAACGAAGCTAAATAATGCACTTTATCCCACAAAAAACCTGCAACGTTCTCCTTTAGCTTTTAAAAAAATCATACTATTCCTTTCTGCCCAAATCACCTAAAGACAGCCCCGATGAAGGAGGAGAACAACTTTCTTTAGGATAAAGCTCGTTATCTAGCATCTCTGTGGGCTTATTTATCAAAGGAATTCAAAATACTGCTAGTTTTTATTTTATTTTTTTATTTAGCTTGATTGCAGCCTTGCAGGGTGTCATTTGTTATTTTGTGTTTTTTTTTTCTTGTCTTTGTTTATATATTCTGTTATGGTGGGACTGATTGTCCACTTTTTGAACCTTTTTCTTCTTTCATGAATAAAATTTTGTTGTTTCCTATAAAAAAAAAGCCCCAATGACAACCATAAAATCTTTTTTTTTTTTTTTTTATCTATAGACAACATAAAATTTCTTTAAAAGTAAAAAACAAAAGTAGGAGAAGCCCAACTCAATCCTACAACATTGAATAGATTGTGATTTGTGACAAAGTTTTGATCACAAGAGGCAACTAGAATCCACTAGTAAGAACTCTCACAGGAGTAGATAATGATATTAGTGCTAGAATTTTAATGTGCAACATTTGAATATGTGAAGAGTGCTAAGAACTTGCAATTCACACCAATAGACAACAAACCATTATAAAACCCCATGCCCCCACCACACAACTAGTAGATAATAGTAATATTTCTAGAACCTCAACTTATAGCATTTAAACATTTCAACAATGTCCAGAACTTGCAAAGTTACAAATGATCTTACATTTACGCCTCTAAAACACGGCCTATCTTTTGGCTTTTGTGTTTTCATTTTGTTGTTGATCCTAACTTTTTTGTGAGCTAGGATTGGCTTATCCTCCCTACACTTGTATATGGTTCCTTGATTTATTGAATTTACGTTGGAAACATACTGAAAACAGATATCTGAAAGATCTCTCCTACGCTTTTGAAAGATCTTTCTCCTAAGCATTGATCTCTCTAAAGTAAATGGGATCATAGGCTTTATGAATTATAATGTTTCAACCAGCATTTATATTATCATATAAAAAAAATTCAAACCAGCAGAAAGGATTTTAATAGTTATAAGATATATATGCCAATCACATCAGAAAAAGGTAACAGCACTGATAACATCTAAAATATTGCTTACCTCGAAGATTAGACTGAAAACCACAACCGGTCAAATGTTTTGCAAGTGCCTCTCCTAACAGCTGTTGCCAGTTTGGTGTAACCTTGGCTTCAGATACAGGCCATACTATTGCTGTCTCTGTAGTGAGATTGACACTAGCAGATGACACCTGTGGCTGCACACAAATATGATGCATATGATTCTGGATTAGTGTATGAGAGGAGAAACCAAGCTATCTAAAAGATCAGCGTGCGCCGTTAAAACTACTTTCTATCCAGATTGCAATACTTCTAGTCAATGCAACAACCAGTTATGAAGTTGAATGGCCTGATTTACTTTTTTTTTCTTTAAAACATATTGTTTGACTGCTTTGTATATACAATTTTAAAAGAGTTCCATATTTTTCAAAGGCAATGCTTCCCATAAATTTAGAACTAAATACATAATTTTATAGAACCTAAATACACAAAAGTTGAACTGAAAGTATAATTTTCCATCCCCACAGTTTGGTGAAGAAAAAAAAAAATGAAGCTCTACTCACTTAAATAGTTTCAGTAGATTTTTGTATCAGCTAATTTAAACAAACAATTATCTTTCTTCTCTTTTTATGATAAGTAATCTCATCTGTTGATAAGAAGAATTTCTTTAAGGGACACAACATCCAAACCCTACATTAACATTTACATTTTCAGTAACATTCACATTCACATTTCTTTTAATTAAATGATGTTATTTAAAAGCAGCAAACAATTAATACTAAGAAACAAATGAAAAGAACTCACTTGATTCTCAAGAATTCTCTTGACACTCGCTGCACATCCTCCACATGTCATACCCTGCCAAAAAACAAATTTGAAATCTCAATTTTTGATATAATCACATTACACAAAGAGAAAGAGAAAGAGAGAGAGAGAGGTTCATACTCCAACATCGAGTATAATAACATCAGGAGACCATGCCGAGACGCCTTCAACACCTCCACCAGCCAATTTAGATTTCGAATCTCCACCGTCCGGTCCGCCTCTGCCGCCACCTCCGCCATCATTGCCACCAAAATCTCCTCCGGTACTTCCACCACCGGTGCCAAACGACGCCGCGGAGTTCGACAAACACTGCACACGACGTCGTGTATGTCGTGGCAGTAATGCGCATAAGCTCCTGCTCAGAGAAGAAGAAGAAGAAGAAGAGCTAGAGATGGAAGTGAGTCGGCGAGCTCGAAAATGAAGACATTGATGAGTGGTGGATTGAAATCTTTTGGAGAAGTGGAGGTTTAGGGCTTTAGAGAGGGTCAAGATTGTCAATGTTGATGTTCTTGTTGATATGGATAACGTGGACTCCATTGCTGCATAGAGTTGAGTTCTATCTGATCTTTTCTTTATTTCTTCTACGTCTTATTTTCTCTCATTCAAGCGTTCTTCTTTATCTGTTTCCTTCTGATTTCTGAGACTAGTTAATTTACACATATGCCCTTGCTTTTGTCACTAATTTTTTTCATCAACCTTTCTTCTTTTATTTATTTATTTTTTCAAATATTACAATAATTCAAGACTAGTTGATAGACCGACTCGAACCCACAATTTTATAGTGTAGGCGTGAGGGGCAAATCACTGATCCCCTCATGACTAATTTACATCAAAAAATGAGTATATAAATCTTGTTTTTGGATGACAATAATGACAATAATGACATTGGTATATATTCAAGAATCCTATTACGTGCTCTTAAGGGGATATCTCTTATCACTTCAATATATAAAAAAAAATAATAATAAAAAAATTGGATTGGCTTAATTTTATGGTTAAAGACTTCAAAATGAAACTCTTTGATGGTTCAAAAAATGATATTGTAAATATAATCTCGCTCATTAAACCATAAAGTATGGGGAGACCTCTCCATTATAGTAGTAGTTGTAATGTTTGAAAAACCCAATTTCGTCAGGTCTTGGCAAACCCCTAACTATCAGCTTTCAAAAACATACATAATGGATTGGCTTCAAGGATTGTAAGTTTGTAACCCCTTTAATTTGTTGTGCAAGTGAAAGACGTATGTCCTTGATATATTTACAAATTTACTTTAAAAAGTAGGTATACCACTATACCATCATCAAGAAGAGTAGATGGGTTGATCAAAATTGTCTGTCTTCCATAATTTGTTACACATTTTAAAAGACACTCGTCTAGTTTTCTTCTAGGGGATCCCTTATTTTAACATAAAGTAAAGACCTTAATGAAATTTATCGATTTAAATAATTTTCATCTAAATTTTTTTTTTTTTTTTTTTGTATGAAAAGTTCAATAAAATCTATTTGTAAACAATATTTTAAAAAATTTCAAGTACTAAAACTGTTTTTCCCGATTTTATTGAATCAAAGCATCAGAAAATGAGGTGAAAAACAATAAAAATGAATATATATATATATATATATATAGTTTTGTACTTGAAAATTTTTCAATTTTTGTCTAATTCAAATCAAAATTTATTATAATCGATGAATTTCATAAAGGTCATTATTTTATGTTAAAATAAGGAATTTCTTAGAAGGGAATCACTCTACACTTTTAATAAGTTATAAAATTACATCATATATATATATAGTAACTTTCAAGTGAGGGATCATTTACTTTAATTTTGGTCTACACCTTGATGAAATTACATCGATTTGTGTTAATTTTGATATGAATTTTTGTATGAATGATAAGTTCATTGAAATCTACCCATAAATAAAATTTGAGAATTTTTCAAGCACTAGAACTATTTATCCCGAATTTGTTAAATATAAAGGCATTGGAAAAATAGGAGATATATAGGAAAATTCAAATAAATAGTTCTAGTGTTTGAAAAATTCACAAATTTTATTTATATGTAGATTTCAATGAATTTATCATCCACAAAAAATTCATATCAAAATCCATACAAATCGATATCATTTCATCAAAGTGTGGATCGAAATTAAAGTAAGGGTTCCCTCATTTGAAAGTCACTCTATATATATATAAATCTTTTCGTAATTTGTTTTTTGAAAGAAAGAAATATTATTATAAATAAATAGATATTTAAACAAAATGAAAAATGAAAAAAATAAAAAGAGTAGGTGGGCTTGGTGGAGCAGGTTTGCATGCATCAATTCACCTGCTCCTGTCCCAAGTATGGACATGCATACTCCATAAATGTTCCTCCAAACTTCATCTTCACAAAACTATTAATTAATTTCCAATCAAATTTTTGTCATTTTAGCTAAAAACATTAATTAATAAATAATTAAGCCACATACTCAAACAAAAGATTTTGTTAAAAATGAAATTCTAAACCTTCACAAATTCATATAAATCAACACACACAAGAATCATTAAAAGATTTAAAAAAAATAATGATGTGATTTTTACAATAATAAGATTTATAAGCTAAAATTTATTATATATTAATTAAATTAATTTTAAAAAGTAAATAGATGTAAATGTCAAATAATTATGGAAACAAAGATAAAAATGGAATATAAATTGTCAGGTGTAAACATATAAACTCTAAAACACTTTCTTAGAGGTATAACTTTAAGTTATTATTAGCCACTTTGAACATACAAAAACTCCTTATAGCCACTTCTTTAAAAACTTGCATGCATAACTAAGAGCATTTTTAATGGTATAAGTAAATTTGGATCCTCAAAAGTTGCCACTTCAGCATTTGATGATTGTTTTTAAGGATTACTAAAATTGATGATTGTGTAGTCTACAATGGTACACTTTATATAAATCAAAAATCTACTATATTCAAAACTATATTCTCAGTTAAATCTTAGTTAATAGATAACTTAAAATCAACCATTGATTGTTGTTACAAAATCCTAATAAAATTTTCCTTCAATTTATCATAAGCCAAACAGGGTAAGAAAAAAAAAAAAAAAAAAAAACTATAAAAGACAAAAGAATGTATATGATATAGGTATTGATCCATTTGTAATGAAGAGACGAATTTTACCTGATTGAAATTTTTGGGGTCAAAATAATGATGAGATACATAGGCAATCAAAGAAAAAAAGAGAAAAAAAAAAAAAAAAAAAAAGTCACAAATGAGAGAGGAAGAATAAAATTACAATAGTAGTTATTTTGGGTTAATTTTGTATTTCATGATTGAAAGTCAATCTTCAAATTTGATTATTGAAGATGTAATTTGATTATTGATTAAAGCTATTGCTAAATTTTAGTGACTCTATTGGACAATGTTTTTGAGATAAATAATCAAATTTTGATTGCTCTCTTACTTTTGAGGATACCGTTAAAGATGCTCTAATCTCTGTATTTTGACACCAAACATGGTCATTTTTGGACAACAATGCCCCTATAAGATTCAGTTCCTAATAAAATGTGTTTGTCAAGTGGGGCATATGCAAAAGGTCAAAAATGATGCTAAGAAGTAAAGACATTTTTTTTTTTTCATTTTTCAATTTCATCTTCTTCATCATTGAGCCATTGTAGAGACATTGAGTGGGAACCCTAAATCCCGTAATCCATAATTCGCCACGGCACTAACACCTCATTCAAATCTCCCTTATGCCCCCTGATTTGTCTTCTTTCGTTTTAAAGACAACGTAATTAACCCTAGATCACTAATCCGTACAATCTCTTCTGTGGTAGCGGAGGCAAATCATCAACAAACTATTCAGTATCTTCGCCAACCACTGTTAATCTCAAATCGGAAGTGGACATAGTTTCAATCTTTTTCATCACAATTTTGTTTCGGCTGTTGACTCGGTTGCAATCTTTTTTACTATTATCTCAAATATCAAGTTTGTTTGTTCACGAACTGTAACTCTAAATACGTTATATGATTGATTCCGTAAAAATTTATGTCAGGTTTGAATGTATAAATGATATGTGCAAGAGTCAGTCGTTAGAGTCAGTTGCTAATAAGTTAGAGTCAGTTGTTAATAAGTTAGAGTCAGTTGTTAAGTTCAATTAATGGGTGCTTTATTATATGTTCCACTACTGCACCACTTTCATTTTTAATTGTATCACTGCTTCTATTTTCTAGCATTAGTGGTTTTAGTGGTTTTATGATTTATTGTCAATGTTAGGCTTATATATAGCCAGACAATTGTTGAATGAGAAATATTGAGATATATGACAATTATCTTATCTATCTCTTTTATTTTCTGCTTTCTAACTATATCTCTCTCAGACTTCTTCTTCTTCTTCTACAATTCTGTTTTATATCAAAATTATTCATATCAGTGGTATTAGAGCCGTTCGATTCATGGATGTCGAGTTCCGTAACGAAGTTTACGAAATCTTGACTCAACACGAGTCACGCCTTGATCAAATTAATGCGACCTTGCAAACAATTATGACCAACTTGCAAGCTTTGCGAGTCACTCAATTTCAGAAACCAGTAGACGAAGACATCAATCCCTTCGCTCCAGTCGAAACCTCGCACCAACCGATTATGTCCAACATCTCACGTGCCGATAAAGCACTCCTTGTTCATATTCCAGACCTCTCTCAACCTTCGCTCAACCACACTCATCGTCACAAGGCTCCGATTAGGGATTCAAAATATGCTGGAATTGGAATTCTCTCTCCTCCTTTGGAGCTACAGATTGCTTTTAAGTCAACCAAGTGAGCCTCCATTCTTGAGACTGCTTTTGAGTGTTAATATAAACACATTTCTCATATGCCCACTTGGTCTAAGCTTGAATTTTGTAAATCTACAACCGTTTGGGATGGTTAGGATTGTTATTGACAAAGCAAATTAGATTTTGTTGGTATTGTTGACATTGTAGAAAAGGTGGGTGACAAAATTGTCAAGGATTTGGGACCTTCTGCCAATTTATCTGTATTTTATCCTTGCGGACAAAGATAATTTGAGGAGGAGGGAATGATATATGCAAAAGTCAATTGTTAGACTAAGTCAGAATAAGTTAGAGTCAGTTGTTAATAAGTTAGAGTTAGTTGTTAGGTTCAATTAATGGGTGGATTCCAATCACCTGTCAAAAAATGGTCTCTCAATTTGTGTCTAATAAACCAAACCGGATCATGTGTACACAATCATTTACATTTAATTATTTTTTTTAAAAAAAAGCGTGTACACATGGTTCAATTTAGTTGGTTAGACACAAATTAGGACAACATTTTTTAACAAGTGATTTAACCTTATTGTGTGTTCCACTGCACCACTTTCCTTTTTAATTGCATTACTGCTTCTATTTTCTAGCATTAGTGGTTTTATGATTTGTTGTCAATGTCAGGCTTATATATAGCCAGACAAATGTTGAATGAGAAATATTGAAATATATGACAATTATCTTCTCTGTCTCTCTTATTTTCTTCTTTCTAACTATATCTTTCTCAGACTTATTCTTCTTTTACAATTCTGTCCTATATCAAAATTATCCATATCAATAAACAAATGGTCTGTGCAAGTCCAGCTGCCATCTTTCCCACGTCTTTGCCAATTTATCTTGCAAAACATGGTTGCTTTTCAGCCTCTTACAAATTCACATATACATTTGCACAGCTATTGTTAGACTTATAAAAAATCTGAAATCCACGGCAACCGCTTTTTCTTTGATTTTATAAGCGTTGTATTGCATTTATTGTCCTTACCATATTTATTGACAACTTACGTTGATTGGCTTTTGTTTGATTATTAGATTTTAGGTTTTCATATCTATATCTAGTTAGGTCTTTATGAGCATTCATTTAGACATATTGATATTTAAGATTGATTTTATTGCCATCATTTAATCTCTAGATAAGCATTTAATGGTGCTTAGCATTATTTGCATATTGGATATTGTCATATATTTACATAGGTTATTGATCTCTTCATTAAGAGTTAAGTCTTATGACTACCGGTATGTAGTGCATGAGCATTTTGGTCTAGAATCACTATAAAAGGCCTGCGGGTAGTAGTGGTGGGTTAGTGACCAAGAATGGTATGACCGAAGGTCAACCTAGGCTGTAAACATCATTACATATAGTGGATTTAAGGACCGTGTGTGGCTAACATAATAGCTCATGAGTTTTTCTCTGTTGAGGGTTTCTCACGTAAATCAATCAACGTGATATTTATTGTTTTCCGCACTTTAATTACGTTGATTGTATTTGATTGTTTTAGGTTAATTTCTGTAATATTAACTAATACGAAAAATTGGTAACTAATCGGATTAATAACCCATCCACCCCCGGTTCCCTTTAGGTTGTTTGTGTAGGGAAAAAACGATTGCATGCATCGGAAGCGAGACTAAAATAGGTTTAGTATATTCCAAAAAAATTTCCTTTTTAAAGATGAACCTTAACCCTTTAATTAATTAACATATAATAAAGATATCATACCTTTGTCGCGTGATCCGATTGACGTTGTGTTGATGGTAATCCGTAAGATCTTCCAATCCAATCACGAACGTAAATTACCTAGGAGCATGGTCTCCCTTATCTTTGAATGGTGTACCTGAGAATGGATAACAAAAACTTTTTCTTTTTCGTCAGTCATAATTAGTTCCAAGAGATTACACAGAATGTTCCGGTCACTTTTGAATTCATAATCGTTAAATCAAAACTCGCGTGAACCTTATTCGAAATTGTGCACAAAACTTTTTGATGTAAAAATTACAAGTGCACTATCGAAATAAGAACAATCTTTTCTCTCTTTTCCTCTTGGCCGAAAATATCACACTCTTGTCTAGAGTTGGATTCTATTTTTCTAGCTATAGAAAAATAACACTCTATCAAGCAATTAGGGTTGCTCAATTCTTATTTCCATAAAATATATATCTATTTAGGACCGAATCCTGATTGCCATATATCTAATATATATTAGTGGCGACCAATTCTATATCCCATATAAATAATATATATCTCTTGGCAACCAATTATATTTCTCATATAAATAATATATATATATAGGCCACCAATTCTGCATGCCACAAATAATACATATTAGTAGCCGAAAAATGCTTTCCACATATATTATCTATAATGGCCAAGATTTGCTTTCTACATATATTTAGGATTGCCGAATTCCATTAAAGAACTAAAATTGCACTCTTAAATAAAGATAGAACAAGTAAAAGTTTCTCATTCATACCCTAGACAATCTTATTAGAGATGGTAAATCCTCGTTAATAATATCAGTAATCGCCAAGAGCTCATAGACCGCCTATAGCTTTCCAAGTTACCATATTTACTCATATGACCACATTTTGAACTTTAGATATTTTGACTTGTCCAGAAGCTATGTTTTCAATAGACACTATCGAAAACTCAACGTTGAGATTTAATATCCAATTACCTCAAAACATTCATATGATGATATTATACTCTCATTATATAAATGGAGGCACGATGTCCATATCTATAAATGAAGTCCTCTATCGATTAACAAATGAATACCACCAAACTATCGAGGATAGACTATGCTATATAATCGTACTCATTGATAACTCAAATGATAACACTTGCAACCATAAGTCCATCATTTATCTCAGGATTAAGATAGACTCTCTGATTGTCCTTATAATGAAAAGACTTTTATCTACTGACAGTTCTAGATAAAGGATTTCATTGTGATCCAGTTTAACGCACCTAGTGCACTAGATTCTTTTACTCAAAGCCACTTTGATGATTTAGACCTATCATAACACATTTGATCCCACTCAAATGCTAGCAAAAGAATCTACAATTTTAACAAGATAAAGGTGCCCAACCTTTACCTTAAGTTGTGAACATTATTCAAGACTAACTAAAGAATTGTGTCTCCTTCATACATATCCAAATGTATGAACAATTCTTCTTTTCTCATAGTCTTTTGACCTTATGATTATTTACTTTTGACAATTATAATATTCAATCTATAAATACTATAAGATTTGTTTAAAACATAAATCACTTTATTAATATGAAAAGATTATCAAAAACAATATTACACTCTTGCTATTGAGCATAATCCTAACAATCTCCCACTTGTGTTATAGCAAATGTGTCATATCTCTCATTCTCATGTTCCCTAGGTGCCCATCAAAACTCTTCTATGGTAGAGCCTTTCTGAAGGGATCCGCTAGATTTTCTGTTGACGCGATTTTGGTAATCGTCACGTCTCCCCTATGTACAATATCCCTCAAAAGATGATATTTCCTTTCAATGTGTTTTCCTCTCTTATGACTTCTTGGTTCTCTCGAATTAGCCATTGCTCCACTGTTGTCACAGTAGATAGTGATCTGCTTATTCGCACTGGGAACCACTTCCAAGTCAATCAGGAATTGGCAGAGCCAAACAGCCTCTTTGGTAGCTTCGCATGCAACAACATACTCAATTTCCATGGTGGAATCAGCAATACAAGATTGCTTGATACTCCTCCATATGACTGCTCATCCTCCAAGAGTAAAACACAGATCCTGATGTGGATTTTTTAGAGTCAGAATCCGACTGGAAATCAGAATCTATATACCCAACGGGAATCAAATCCCTTCCTAAGTATACAAGCATATTATCTCTCATTCTCTTGAGATACTTGAAAATATGCTTAACTATCGTCCAGTGATCAGGACTAGGTTTCGATTAAAACCAGCTAACTATGCCCACGGCAAAACAAATATCTGGTCTAGTGCAGAACATTGCATACATGAGACTTCCAACTGCCGAGGCATATGAAATCCTACTCATGAATTGCTCTTTATGCTCATTCTTAGGAACTTGTTCCTTAGAAAGTTTGATTCCATGTCTGCAAGGTAACATACCTTTCTTGGAATCTTTGCATGGAAAACCTAGACAATATTTTATCTATGTATGAAGCTTGGGATAGTGCAATCGTTTTATTCTTTCTATCCCTTATTACTTGGATACTAAGAATATAACTTGCTTCTCCTAAGTCTTTCATATCAAATTGTTTTGCTAACCATTCTTTTACTGATTCAATACACCTACATCATTTCCGATGAGTAGTATATCATCAACATAAAGAATGAGGAAAACCAACTTGTTGCCTTTAATCCTTTTGTAAACACAGGGTTCGTCAAGGTTCTGAATAAATCCAAAACCTTTAACTGCTTAATCGAACCTTATGTTCCAGGATCTAGATGCTTGCTTTAATCCATATATGGATTTTTGCAACTTGCACACCTTTTCCATTTGGCCTTTTTCAATGAATCCTTCTGGTTGCATAATGTATATGCTTTTGTTAAGACTTCCATTTAGGAAAGCTATCTTGACATCCATTTGACAAATCTCTAGATATAGAGATGCCGTAATGGATAAGAGTATCCTAATGGATTTAAGCATGGCCACAAGAGAGAAGGCTTCCTCGTAATTGATACCTTCTTTCTGTGTGTAACCTTTAGCTACTAATCTATCTTTAAAGGTTTCCACCTTTCCATCCATACCTCTTTTCCTCTTGTATACCCACTTGCATCCAATGGGTTTGATCCCTTTAGGCAAGTCTACAAGGGACTAGACTTTGTTATTGAACATGGATTCAATCTTAGATTGCATTGCCTTTTGCCAATGGCGACTATCAACATCCTCTATTGCTTGCTTATACATGTAGGGATCATCGTCGTCCGGGAGATTCTCCACTGATTCTCTCAGACCGATATATCTCTCGGGTTATTTACTAACCCTCCCATTACAACGAGGAATGGTAGGTTGTTGATTTTGTGTTGGTTCGGAACTTACAATTGGGTTAGGTTGTGTAACCTCTTGTGGAATTGTATCTCCTGACATCTCATTTAGGACAATTCTACTTTTAGGTACAAAATCATTCATATAGTCATTTTCCAGAAATTTAGCATTTGTCGAAATAAATACTTTAAGATCTGAAGGACTATATAAATAATATCTTTTAGTTCCTTTTGGATACCCCACAAATATGTATGTTTCCAAACGAGACTCCATCTTTTCTGTCTTCCCTTTTAACACATGCGCAGGACAACCAAATATCCTTAAGCGTTGTAAACTAGGCTTTCGCCCAGTCCATAACTCATGCGGTGTTTGAGGAACTGACTTAGATGGTACATCATTTAGAATGTATATTGCAGTTTGTAAAGCATATCCCCAAAAAGAAATAGGAAGCGTTGAATAACTCAATATAGACATAACCATGTTCAAAAGAGTTCTATTTCTCCTTTCTGCCACCCCCATTTTGTTGAGGTGTTCCTGGTGCAGAATACTGAGAAATGATTTCATTATCAATAAGATATTGCTGAAACTCACCAGATAGATATTCTCCACCACGATCAGATCTCAAGATTTTTATGTGTTTCTCTAGCTAATTTTCCACTTCAGCTTTAAATGCTTTGAACATGTCAAAAGCATCCGACTTATGTCTCATGAGATACACATAGTCAAATCTCGAGTAATCATCTGTGAAAGTGATGAAGTACTCATATCCACCTCTAGCTTGAATGCTCATATGACCACATACATCAGTGTGTATTAATCCTAAACATTCAGTGGCATTTGTGCTTTTGGCCGTAAACGACCTTTTGGTCATCTTGCCTTCCAGACAAGATTCACAAATTGGTAGATCATCAACCTTTAAGTCACTTAAAGGTCCATCACTAACCAATCTTTTAATCTTATCAAGGTTAATATGACCTAGGCGCAAATGCCATAGGTAGGTTTTATCTTTTGATAATTTTACTCTTTTATGATTAGGTTGCGTTAATTCTGTGTCTAACAAGTGAGAGATATTTCTATGCAAAAAGAACATACCGCTTTCCAATATACCTTTACAAATAATTTTGTCATTTTTACTAATAATAAAATTTTTATTAAAAGTAACCGAATATCCAAACTTATTTAAACAAGAAACTGAAATTAAATTCCTCTTGAATTGAGGTACATAATAAACGTCTATCAAATCTAAATGCCTACTAGAATCTAGATTAACTCTAATATCTCCCACTGCACTTGCAGACACTAACGCTCTATTGGCCAAATGCAAGTTGATTTCATTCTTATTCAACTTGCAGCAACAACCCAATTTTCCTTTTCCATGTGACATAATTATTTCCAGTTAAAGTATTATCTTTCAGGATGTTCATTAGGGATGGAGTCATGATTTCTTAATAAAAACAAAAATATATATAAGTAAATAATCATGATAAAGAACTTTCGAATATTTATCTTGAATTAAATTAATAACTCAATCATAAAAATTCAACGATGATCCGACACCCATAAATGTCACGCCTCCTTTGAGAGTTCGCACCATTTATTAGTTGGACTAGGTCCCACCTAATTGTTAACATAACAACCAGCGTTTTCAATTTTAGCCTTGCGATTTTATTGACAAGAACTCTTGGGAGGATATCAATAAAATCACATTGAGTGTGTTACCAAGATATCGACCCTCAATATTTTCTCTCACGAAAATCCCTCCTTTGGGAGTAGATCCCGTTTGAGTCAATTGTCTAGTCTATCCTTGTAAGGAAGTATATTGCTAAATTCCATTCATGGACACCCCTTGGGGGGATTACCAATAAAACATAAAGCTCAACTAACCTTGGAGGCCGTAGGTGTTGCAAAACACTTTCTCTCACTCAATTATTTAAGGCATATGATTAAATTCCATAGAATGATTTACCATGTTATCTAGATGCCAATTAGATACCTAAATCATTCAATGCATGTTCATACCAAAAGAGATATATGAGTGGCACTCCTATTCTATATGACATGTTATCATACAATAACAAATATTGTAATATTTACGAAAAATAAATAGCCACAATTTTGGTCCATCCTAGAAAAGCAAATAAATTACATTTGTTTGAAATACAAAAAACTCCTTTCTTGGCGAACAAGTCTTCAAGCGGCTATCGTCCACTCGCGCACCCCTTGGCTGCTGCCTATAGGCGTGCGCACCCCATAACCCTACAAAGGGCTGCCGTGCGTAGCCTATAGCCCAACATGCATTACTGCGTGCTAACTTACGCGCATGCATGTCGCTATGGTGCGCACCTTCCCATACTTGTTCCGGTTGTATCCAATTCTTCAAATCTTCGAATCTTCGAATCTTCGATACTCGAATATATATTACAGCAGTATATTTACAAATAAATTACTGCAATAATTTTTTTTTTTTAATCACTGTAGTATTTTAATACAACCCAAAAACTGCACTATTTTAATAAAATAAAAACTACAGTACTTTTTAATACAATAAAAACTGCACTACTTTATTACAATAAAAATAAAAGAGAACTTAGCAACTATCAAGAAGGAATTATGGCGATGATAGACCACCCTTCTTGTTACAATTCCGAAACAAAAATTACATTGAAATTCTAGGACCAAAATCGGGCAACAACAATTCATATAATAATAACAACATATATAAATCCATACATTCCAATGTAATTATATATGCGAATACCTATAGTGCTATCTCTTTCTAAAACATGCATAATCACAATAAAAAGAAATCGATTCACGTATATATACATTAATTGATCAAAGGATACAACCAGGGCTCTGACCAATTGTAGGGAAAAATGTACGTGCACGCAGCGGAAGCGAGACTAAAATAGGTTTAGTATATTTCAAAAAAATTTCCTTTTTAAAGATGAATCTTTACCCTTTAATTAATTAACATATAATAAAGATATCGTACCTTTGTCGTGTGATCCGATTGACATTGTGTCGATGGTAATCCGCAAGATCTTCCAATCCAATCACGAACGTGAATCACCTAGGAGCGTGGTGGTCTTCTTTCTCTTAGAATTGTGTACCTGAGGATGGATAACAAAAACTTTTTCTTTTTCGTTAGTCACAATTAGTTCCAAGAGACTACAAAGAATGTTCCAGTCACTTTTGAATTCACAATTGTTAAATCAAAACCCGCGTGAACCTTATTCGAAATTGTGCACAAAACTTTTTGATGTAAAAATTACAAGTGCACTATTGAAATAAGAACAATCTTTTCTCTCTTTTCCTCTTGGCCGAAAATATCACACTCTTGTCTAGAGTTGGATTCTATTTTTCTAGCTATAGAAAAATAACTCTCTATCAAGCAATTAGGGTTGCTCAATTCTTATTGCCATAAAATATATATCTATTTAGGACCGAATCCTGATTGCCATATATCTAATATATATTAGTGGCGACCAATTCTATATCCCATATAAATAATATATATCTCTTGGCAACCAAATATATATATATATATATATATATATATATATATATATATATATCAATATATAGGCCACCAATTCTGCATGCCACATATAATATATATTAGTGGCCGAAAAATGCTTTCCACATATATTATATATATTGGCCGAGATTTGCTTTCCACATATATTTAGGGTTGCCAAATTCTATGATAGGTGATCTAGAAGGTGGCCGAAATCCTCACTATAAGAGGATTTGTGTTTCACCCATACTCCTATCAATCTTTAGAATCCAAACCCTAATCCAACTCTATAGTGTTTTTGTGACTATATAAAAGACTTCCTTATTTGACTAGATAAATAAATCCCTTATTTATCTACTTACCAAATAAAGTCTTTTATTTTAATTATACTACCACAATAATATACTACTAAGAAACATATTTCCTAGTCAGAAAAAGATTTTGATTCTTAATTAAATAATTAATCAATCAATTAATTAATTTCCATTTAATCAAATAATAAAATAAAATAATATATTAAGCTATTTTTCAAGCCTTGCTGCCCATACACAAAGATAGGCCCAAATATTATTTTTCATTTTATTAAATCCATTGGACCTTTAATTAAAAGGTGTACATGTGAACTAAGCCCATTCTTACTAAAAGAAACAAGTCAACATGCCTTAATACAATTCTAGATGGACCCATAAATTAGTCCGGTAGAATATATCAAGTGATCCATGCAAGTCCATGTGGATTGGGGATCTTGGCGGGCTATCTAATTTAAGCTTCAATAGACATAACCTAATCACAATCAACAAATGATTCACTTAGGTTCGATCTATTAATTTTAGTTCATTCCACTAAAAAACTAAAATTGCACTCTTAAATAAAGATAGAACAAGTAAATATTTCTCATTCATACCTTAGACAATCTTATTGGAGATGGTGAATCCTCGTGAATAATATCAGTAATCGCCAAGAGCTCATAGACCGCATATAGCTTTCTAAGTTACCATATTTACTTATATGACCACATTTTGAACTTTAGATATTTTGACTTGTCCAGAAGCCATGTTTTCAATAGACACTATCAAAAACTCAACGTTGAGATTTAATATCCAATTACCTCAAAACATCCATATGATGATATTATACTCTCATTGTATAAATGGAGGCACGATGTCCATATCTATAAATGAAGTCCTCTATCGATTAACAAATGAATACCACCAAACTATCGAGGATAGACTATGCTATATAATCGTACTCATTGATAACTCAAATGATAACTCAAATGATAACACTTGCAACCATAAGTCCATCATTTATCTCAGGATTAAGATAGACTCTCCGATTGTCCTTATAATGAAAAGACTTTTATCTACTGACAGTTCTAGATAAAGTATTTTATTGTGATCCAGTTTAATGCACCTAGTGCACTAGATTCTTTTACTCAAAGCCACTTTGATGATTTAGAGCTATCATAACACATTTGATCCCACTCAAATGCTAGCAAAATAATCTATAATTTTAACAAGATAAAGGTGCCTAACCTTTACCTTAAGTTGTGAACATTATTCAAGACTAACTAAAGAATTGTATCTCCCTCATATATATCCAGATGTACGAACAATTCTTCTTTTCTCATAGTCTTTTGACCTTATGATTATTTACTTTTGACAATTATAATATTCAATCTATAAATGCTATAAGATTTGTTTAAAACATAAATCACTTTATTAATATGAAAAGATTGTCAAAAACAATATTATACTCTTGCTATTGAGCATAATCCTTACAGTTTAGACACACATTATATATATTTTCAGACTTAATCCTCAGCACATGGGGTTGTTAATGATCAATTAATGATGTTGGAAAGCTTCTGAAAAGCTGCAGACCGTGGACCCTCCTTGTCCCCCCAACCCCCCCACCCCCAATGGTGAAAATCTCATTTGTTGTTCCCAATGCAAATCTGACGAGTTCTGATCATATTGACCCATTATTTCTCATGGAATACAACACATATATCATGTTTTAACCTTGACTTTTCATTTGAAATGAGCTTCTCCCTTGGGGGCTTTGGTAATCAAGGATCCGGTGACCTCGATGGAGATTTGCTGCGAAGGGGATCTGCTTCTGAAGTGATGCACCGGTGTAAACCTGTTGTAGGTGAACTACACTGGTGTAGAGCTACTACCAAGAGAGGATCTGCATAGGAAATCCTTATGGAATCTAGTATAGGGGATCTCATAGAGGATATTCTAAGTTCATCTAGTGGAGAGGGGCCATCCCCGGAGCGGTGTCAAGCGGACCTTCTCAGAGAGGATCCCAAAGGGGAGATCCAAAGGGGATTCTTTTGGAGAGGACCAAAAGGGGTCCTCCTAAAAGGGCCCAAATAGTGATTCCCTTTGAAATGTCTTAAAAGTTCTCCCTTAGATAGGTGACGAAAGTTCGGTTTCAACACTAGCGTTTAAGTAAAAATAGTTTAATAGTTTCATAGAAATTAAAGTAAAACATTGAAGATATGGTGATTTAGCATGTAGCAAATTGCTTTGTAGAGTTGCCACTGCCACCCTCTTCATCTCTCTCTCTCTCTCTATGTAAAATGTAATCCCTACTTCCATAGCCTTTGTCAGTTGGCTAATTGGCATTGATGCCCCCTAAACTCTTCCAAAATATGCACTAACCCCCTATATTTTATTTTTTGCCACTAAACCCCCCGAACTCTCACAAATTGGCAACTGTCGGCTGTAAATGCCCCCGCATAGGGACCAAAAACCCAAGTGTTTGCCAAAAAATGAGAGTTCAGGGGGTTTAGTGGCGAAAAAAAAGTATAAAGGGCATAGTGCATATTTTGGAAGAGTTTAGGTGGCATCAGTGCCAATTAGCCTAATAATTATCTGTGATGAATTATTGACCCACTTTTTATTCAAATTAAAAATTACAATAGAAAAAAATAATATAAAAATTACAATTTTTGTTATTTTCTAGTTAACCTACCAGATGCGTATTTCTTGTTCTCATTTTTAGAATACAGCTTTAAGTATATGATACTAAACGCGTTTTCAAAATTTGAAATTGAAACCAAAAACATTGTTTTCATTTTCATTTTTCTTTTCGAAAAACAGCAAATGAAAAACGCTTACATGGCGCGTTAACTTTTCCATTCAGATTTCAGCTACAAAAAAACAAACATGTTGCATAGACTTCAGATTTTAGATTTCAGAATCGTTCAGATTTGGAACAAAAAACAAACACCACCTTACTCTTACTCTTTGGCCTTTGCTGATTTGAAAGATGATGCTACAAACACAAACTCACCTCTTTGTTTTCTTCTTCTTCTTTACATCATTGTACTATTCGATTCTATTTTTCTTAAAAAAAAAAAAAAAAATTGAAATGTAGCCGTTAATCGAATAATTAGGGCTTCAAATCTTGAATAATGTTGTTAGTTATTGAAAAATCCATTGAATTGAAATGTTGTAGACGTGTGATTCATTTTGAAGGATAATTTGGCTTATTTTTGATAAATAAGTAGATAAGTATGACGGCATGTAAGTTATGTAATTTTACAAAGACTTGGTTATTAAGTTATATAATGGAATTGGTGGGTTAGATGTAATTCTACCACATCTACCAAAAAAAAACCTATAGGTTTTGGTCCACATTTTAAAAAAAAAAAAAGGGGGTAATTTCACTAAAGTTCATACTTTTTAGCAAAATGTCACATTCTTTAACGTCTTTGTTATATTATCAACTTAAGTACCTTTATTATTATTATTATTTTTAAATACTTCTCTTTAGTCCATTTGATCAAAACGCTAACGATTAATTCTAACTATATATAAAAGTACAATTTTACCCTTGTCAAAAATGATTTATTGAGTTTCAAAAATAAATAATATTAAAATAGTTTATAAAATTAAATTAACAACAAAAATTTATTTTCTAATATATAATAATAATAATAATAATAATAATAATAATTTTAAGAACATAAAAAAGAACTAATGGATTATGGAAAATATTAAAAAAAAAATACAAATAAATAATAAATTGAAAGTATTTTCAAAAATTCAAATAACAAAAAACAACAGAAAGTATTTCAAAAAATAAAAAGAATGTTTTTTTTTTAAAAATAAAAAATAAATGGATCTCCAACGTTGGATCAATCCCCCATAGAATCCATGAGTAAATTTGTACTTTTGTATATAGTTATAGTTGATCATTAGTGTTTTAATTAAAGGGACTAAAGTGATATATTTTAGAAAAATAAGTGACTTTACAAATACGATAAAGACATTTAAATATGTCATTTAAGAAAAAAAAAAAAAAAACTCATTGAAATTATCCCCTTCACTAAATTAACCCTTTTAAAAAAGGATGGTTGTTACCTGTTTTTGAAAAAATAAAATAAAAAATCAAACCCTAGACGATTTTTGCAAATCTTCCCACTTATGATTCATAAATTTACTGCCTACAGAACTCTACCAAGTTGGATTTTAAATGATTAAATCCACCAATACTATTCACTCTTCCGTATTTATCTTGATATTATTCCAAGAGATTAATCATATTGAAGGTAGAACATTACACCAATCATGTGTTGGTGTGAGTGGTTCGGCGCTCTCATCCCTTAAGCAAGGTCGTAGGTTCAACTCCCCTTGTGAACGGAGCTACACATATTGGGAGCACTTTACCCCTTAGTGGGCCGACCCGGTGCGAGTCCGGATTAGTCGGGGTGTGGTCTGGGCTGATTGCACCGTATGGTGGATCCGCCCCACCCGGAAACCGGATGGTTTAAACCAAAAAAAAAAAAGGTAGAACATTACATTCATTCCTCTGTACTCGGCATATACAAAGCAAAAGACAAATCATCTCATATAGAAATACCACAAGTTAACATAATAGATCTGTCTCTCAATCTCAACATTTCATATACAGACTCAACGATAATCAAGAGGCGCCGGTGCCTCTCTCAATTCCTTTCCTTGATAATGTATATCCTGCAAGGCAAGAACACAGTTACTTCCCATAATAAACAATATATATATATATATATATAGTAAATAATCATTTATTTCTATATCACTTAGTAATTGATTTAAATTAAATTTGTAACTTCAATAGAATCTTCTAATAAAGAAGGGTTATTGGTACTAGACTACTAGTCCCCTCTGAACTTTATACGAGTTTGCATTTTACCCCCTGAACTTTTTTTTAGGCGTTAAACCCCTTAAACTCTCATTAATTGGCAAACATTTTGGTTTATTTTCCTCTGAACACCTGTTTGAGAGGGCATCTACAGTCATGTTTTGCCAATAAATGATAGTTCAAGGGGTTTAACGCCTAAAAAAATTTTCATGGGGTAAAATTCAAACTCGCGTAAAGTTTAGGGGTACTAGTGCCAATAACCCAATAAAGAATCAAAATACTCTATATTTAAGGGTTTAATACTTTTTTCATTTTTCTCAAAGGGTACTACTTGAGTTTCATATCGGGGTTGAACAAGTAGATTTTCTAAAGAAACTAACTCCATTTGGTGTAATCATTATGCTACCATTATTGCCTAAAATAAAGTTTAAGCCTAAAATAAATTTATTATATAATCAGTTATTTGTATTAAGGTTCCATTAAATTGTTTAAGTACTATAGGTTTCATTGCTCAAGTATTTAATTTACTATTTTTATATAATATTTCTACATCTATTGTGATTAATTCACTATCAGCTCTATTTACTTCATTATTTCCTACACAGTTTTTTGCAATAATAATCATTATTATCTTTATAACCTTTACTAAATTCGTTTTTGCATATTTTACAATTTTTTCCGAAAAGTGAAATTATTTCTTCTAAAATGTAAAGTTCAGTTTCAGATTCAGATTCTAAATTATTAAAATTTTCTTCTTCACTATATTCAGATTCTTCACTATCACTTTCACTACCACTTTCGATATATATACTATCATTATTGGAGAGTTCGTTGATATTTAAAATTTCTTCTGTATCTTCTAAATATTCATCATCAGATATTTTTTCTAATATTTTTAGCTTCAGGGCATTCAGGTTTAATATGTCAAGTTTTACCGCATAAATAACATTTACATTTACTATAGTATTTCTTTTATATATCTTTTTACCCTTTTTTTAAAAGCTTGTTTTACTTTTGTTTATTAGGGGCATATTTAAAGAATCTCTTTCTTTTATAGGATTTGTATGGTGTATGTTTCTTAAATTTTTTATTATAATTTTTATGTAATTTATGTTTTTTATATTTATTCCTATATTTTCTATTTGTAATACATCCTAAAGTTGGTATTTCATACAAATCTACACACGTTTTACTAAATTGTTGTTTGGTTTGTAATCTAAGTTTTTCTTCATCACATATTTCTCTTATTCTTTTTCTAACAAATTCTACTGCTGGTATTAATGATATTTGCCATATTAATCTAGCTTCCTCTCTTTTACTACTAAACCACTACTAAACCAATCGGCTAAATCTTTGCATAATTTTTCACCTGTCTTTCCGGGTAATTTATTAACAAATTTTATAAGTAATTCTTCATCATATGGCCTTCCTATTTGGCTCCAGTATTATATTTATAAAATAAATCTACATCTAGCAGAACTAATTAAGAACTAATAAATACGTGGATATTGAAGGCATGGCGCTCAAGATAAATAACATATGACGAGAATTCAGAAAAAGAAAAGGGATTTATTATGCATTTGGAGAGGAAAAAGAGATGCAAAAACATTGGAAGATGCAAGAATATACTAACCGAAGCAAAATGATTGACATCGCGGTGGTGAGCTTCATCAGCGCGGATAACCGTTATAACATCCTTGAGGGATGCATCCTTAGGTAGCATCCAGTAGTCTATTGCGATGGCAGGGGCTCGAACATTTTCAATTGTGCCACTATCAATATCCTTCAAATATTCTGTATAAGAGTGTATAGCCTCCTCCTCTAAGTACCCTACAATTCTATGTGCCAATTTGGGAGAGACTACATAAAGCACAAAGAAGGCATTAAAGAAGACTCCTTGCACAATTAGAACTAGTAGCCTCTCATACCATTTAGGCTTTACAAGCTCCACCATTGTCATCAAATGCATCCTCTCATTCTCTGCTTCTTCAAGCAAGGCTCTGATCCAACCACCGCTATGCTCAAACCTGCGGATAGATCTCAAGTGAAGCACCATCCCTCCCACCATCCCGGGTACAGCTGCCACTGTTTCCAGCATCATTGCACGACAGCCGTATCGTCTCTGCAAAACTTAAACTAGGACAAATTTAGAAAACAGAAATCAGAAGACAACTTTGCAAAACCAACTCTTAATGCAATTATAAAAGTTTGCGAGTGAAAAAGTGTTCCCTAAACAGTACATATTACAAATAAAAATATAAAAAAATAAAAGTGATTCACCAAGAGACAAGAGAAAACATGATCAACATGAATTAGCTACTCAATTGTATTTCGTTCAGGATTTTAATGGATTAATAACCATGAGACCTAAAAGCCTATATATGTGGATAGGAAATGACCCAATAATAATATTCAAGCACTCTAAGACACCCCTCACGTGGAAGCAATAATATTTACACACCCTAACACACTCCTTACATGTAAGACCAACGGTCATAACAAATAACAAATAACAAATAACAAATTTAAATAATCACATAAAGGACTTGAACCTTAAATAATCAGGCTTGGCTATTATACCCACATGGGTACAGTAGAATTAAAATCTGGGAACTAATCACGGTTAAATTTGGAAACCACTTGGATTTTTAGGAACGACTCTCACGTTAAAATTGTTAGCGAACAAACGTCACTAAGCGCGCGGAAGCGTTGCCGGATAAAACACAAACAAATACAGTAACAAAGAAAAGATAAGATGAAGAGAAATAATTAAATCCAATCACAAACAACACAAGAATTTACATGAAAACTCAAATCAGGGAAAAAACCACGGCTGTCAGGACGACAAGAGAAAGTTCCAATATGTAATAAATTATTACAACCACACACTCAAGTTCTCTCTCTAAAATACCCCAAACCCAATTACACCCAATGCTCACTTTGAGATCTCTATAGTATTTGCTATTTTGCTCCACCACTCTTAGGTGTTTTTCACACATAAATAACCTAGTTATTATGGTCTATTTATATGTATTACAGGGAGTTTAAACTAACAAGGAAATCTATCTCCTAGTCATACAAGAATACTTATTCCACATAAATACTATTTCCTATTTAAGACAAGTCTTCTTTCAAGGAGAAATCTTTTTCCTATTCGAACTACAAGAAACAACTTATTTCCTTTTCCATGAATATTTCCTGATTCAACGCATGCTTGTGATTAACTACGATTCAAGTTGCAGTTGGCCACCCGCTTCCTAAACCGTGTTGAACTTGATCACTCAGAAAACCGTGATCTCTATGCGCCATCATCTTTGACCGCTGCCATGACCGTTGCGAAAGCCACAGCGCCACCCGCAGCGTGTAACACTGGAATTGGACCGTTGTTGTTGCGCTGCCGAGAAAATAGTAGCGGTGTTCTACCGCTGCCATTACCGCTGCCAAAGCCACAGCGGCAGAGGCAGCGGTTTGAGCTGTTCTTCGTTTCTTTAGTTCGTTTCGTCCTCAAGCCTCCCTCAAACATAACCTCATACTCCCAAACGTTCTCACGTCTCCAGGAAGTCTCCGCATTGGTAAATCGTGTTTGTTATCCATCGGTAATTCAAGCCATATCTAACAAAAATCAACCAAAAAGTGGTTTCCAATTTTTGGTACTACCATACCCATTTGGGTATAGGAGCCCGTCCATAAATAATCATATAGAGAACTTGAACCTAGGACTTGTGCTCTTTGACAACAAATCACTGATATCATGTTAGTAACCATTAAACTCAAAAGGTCTCCATAAAAGATCTAATTAATGATAAAAATAAAAAATAAATAAATAAATAAATTGACAGTAGCAACTTGAAACAAGTACAAGTAATAGCAGTTCAAAATTGAGGGACTAGCAAAGCGATTAAGCAAATAGGATTAATACAAAAGTGGACAAATGCAAAATTCAAAATATATTCGTACGTACATGTGATTGAAGTCAAGAAATCAACCAACAAAGAAGGCAAAAATGAAAATAAATACAGACCTGAAAAAACAAATCAGTTGGAATTCGAAGGATCTTGACAGTGGTGTAGGCAACTTTATCGAGATATGTTGTGGGCTTATGGTGCTTACTCAAATCGATTGATAAGTCAGCTCGATAAGCTTCCCATGGCTATAATAAGCACATAAAATACAAAAATAAACAAAAAAATAAAACAGAGAATAAAAAAAAAAAAATCCAAATAAAGAGAGAAAGATGTTAATTAAGACCATGAAAGAGTTCCAAGGCCAGTGAGTGCCATCCTCTCTCTTGATCTTTGGCCTCGAAATCCCCCAATAACTCGACGCTTGTATTTTATTGTCTTCTTCTTCTCTACCTTTGTTTTTCTCTCTCTCTCTCAATGATGATTCAGTGTTGTAAGAGCAGTAGAACATGACAAAAACATTTTCTCCAGTAGCAGGCCGAAAGCAAGTGTTCCTGCAGTTGACCAGACCTCTCAATCTCATTACCCACCTCGCCATTTTTCAATCCAACTGTTTTCTTCTTCTTCCTTTTTTCTTTTTTCTTTTGTTTAAAATGGTAACTTGGGTTACAAGTCATTCATGTAATATGCAAGTCGGTCAAAACTCACGAGAAACAAGTCGGTGTGTATTTAAAACAGAGCTATCATTCTTTGCTTTCGGTGCGGTGATTTCAATTTAAAATAATGGATGGGGCTGACTCAACTCGTGTACGACAGTGCTTGATTTCGGACAACACAACACGTGTTTGTGTTGTACACCCTACATTTTCGACAGGTATCTATCGCTGGATTTGAATGGAAAAGTTAACCGGTTTGTTACTATCTGTGCCTGTGGGGGCTTGGCTACTATACTCTATGTTTAGAGTACACCAAAATCCGGGAACCACCCGATTTTCAATTTGAAAACTATTCCCACGTTAAAATTAACTAAAAAGTGGTTCTTAATTTCTTATGCTACCATACCTATATGGGTATAGTAGCTAGACCCTATTTATGGACAGTAAATTTGAACTCTTTATTAAAATTTTATTATTGAAAAGTGTATGATAACGTATTACAGGCACGTCACCTCTTAGGCCTTAGCACCTGTTGTAGTGCAAATCTCACTATGTGTATTTTACAAATATGTGTAAGGATTTTTCTTTCAGATTTGTGGGAGTAGTTATCGTCTGTTATGAGAGTAGATATCCGAACCGCACATGTATTGTTTGATCTTGACAGGTTTCGACAGTCCTATTGTAATAATTCTTATAATATTTTAGAAAAAAAAAAAAGTACTACAAAATAATTACAAAATAATTATTAAATTAGTTTAATAGGGGGTAACAAGTTATTTTCTGATTCTTCACAAAAAAAATGTTTTTTTTTTATTTTTAAATTTTATTATAAATAACATACATTATTTATAATTCATTATTTTTTGTTTACACTTTTTTTTTTAAGATGCTTCATTTTTTTTTTAAAATCAAATTTATAAACTCTGAAGTTTGAAGCCACTTTTTATGTTGAGTAATGCTACTTTGCCCAAATTTGGTGCCCAAATCTGGTGCCTAAATGACGTGGCAACACTCTCGTCTATTCATTTAGATTGTATTAGATTTGTTTGATTTAAATGAATGGATGAGAATGTTGCCACGTCATTTGGACACTGGATTTGGGCACCGAATTTGGGCAAAGTAGCATTACTCTTTTATGTTTCAAATAACTTTTTTTTTTTATCCTTTTCATTCTCTTTTACCAAAGACATTTCATTTTTGAAAAGTTAAATTTGTAAATATCCTTATTCAAAAAAAAAAAAAAATAAAGTCATTGTTGTTTTTATATTCAAATTTTAAATTGTGTTAATATTTCATAGACATTACATTTTAAAAAAGAAACTCATTTTTTTAAAAATTTCTGTTTTCTTGTAAAAAAAATAAAAATAATAAAATTGCAAGTTTGAAGCTAGTTAAAACTTACTTCAAAGCTTATTTTTGAGTCTTTGTTTTTTTTTTTAGTTATACTTTTCCAAATTTTGAAAAGTTTTCTGAAAGGTATATTTGCAAAATTTGTTTTTCAAAAATTGGAAATAAAATGATTTTTTTTTTATTACAACACTTGACTTGACATAATTACATAAACTCAAACATTCGCCACCTTTAGGTCATTCAAATGGATTAGGATCTTCTACTGAGCTTATTCTCCGTTGGACTATGCTGATTTTTTTGGATCTCCGTACACATGGCACATTAACAAAATTGATAGTCAAGATTTAGTTTATTTTATTTTTGTCCCTCCCGGTCTCAAAACTCTGTCGTTTCAAATCAAAACATTGAAAACCTTTTCAAGTTTCAAAGTCTTCTCCTAGTTGCTTCACTCATGATTTCCGTGAATGAAATTCTTTTTTCTTTTTCTTTTTTTAATTGGAAAAGAATCACATGATTATGAATGGTAACCATATTCATTTATCTTTTGATTATTTGACAACAAATATATATTTCTCTTGGTTCAAGGTTCTTTATCCAACAACACCCAAACTCAAAGTTTTGAGTTTTCTAGGTTCCGGAAGATTTTGGGTTTCTTGAATTAAATTGGAAAAAAAAAAATGGAAATGGACTGTAAGCTTCAATCGAAATATGTAAGAAACAAGAAAGCAAATGTGGGGTTGAAGTAATTGTTGAAGAAAGGGTGTGTTTTTGAAGGTTCAGTTTCGGAGAAAATGGAATGGAGAGAGAGGAGACCATTGTTGATGTGGTTTGAGTTGCCATCTTGTTTGAAAAAAAAAAAGTATTCATGTTTTGAGACTTGAATAGATAAAAATAAACTAAAATAAATCTTGACTATCGAAGTTGTTAATGTTCCACGTATACGGAGATCCATAAAGATCAGCATAGTTCAACAGATAAAAAGCTCAGTAGAGGATCCTGATCCTGTCCAAATACCTCGGTAAATTGGTGAACTCGTTATCTTAGCAGGAAAGAGCATTGTTGAATGAATTATGGTAACCTAAATGGTAAAGACATCCTCTTGGGCAATCACATGTGGCCATGACTATAAATTAACTTCATGTGTGTAGTATTCTATTAAGTGTAATTATAAAAAGGTTCTTTTTCACAGCACCTATTGTTGCTTGATTGGTGCAATTGTCACCTAAAATACGTTTGAGACAAATGTAACCCTTTAAAAAAGGCTTTTGCGACAAATGTATTTCTGATTTTCCCTCTCACATGAAAACCTATTACAATTTAAAGTTGGAAACATTTGTTTAGCAAAAACACTCCCTTGCCTTAATCTCGAGGGAAATTTTCTAATTAAAATGACATGTAATTTGCAATACAAAATAAAAGATAACCTATCACACACTCAAACTAAATAATCGAGTGTTGGCTCCCTTATAATATAAAAGAATGAGATTCCCTGTAAACTAAATATCTCTCACTTTAAATCGATGTTAATTTGATCATTGGAGTATAAA
Source organism: Acer saccharum (assembly GCA_030490815.1). Lineage (NCBI taxonomy): Eukaryota > Viridiplantae > Streptophyta > Magnoliopsida > Sapindales > Sapindaceae > Acer > Acer saccharum. Next base: position 16,533,409 of record CM059874.1, read on the forward strand.
TACCGACCACCCGTTGGCGGTCCTTATGGTGTGAGCCTTGACATGAGTGACTCGAGCAACCCAATCATTACTATCGAGATTCACTCATCCGAGAGAGACCATCTCAACGTTAGAGAGCCTTGACCCGAGTGACTCGAGATATCAAGATCATCCAAACGAGATTTACGTGTCAACAAAGGTTATTGTTAGTTTTTGAATAAATTGATTTCGATTGTAAAAGAGAAAACCTTATGTATATTGGTTGGTCGTAATTTGTTAAAGGCAAAATTATACTTTAAACTAATGCAATTAAAGTCATTGGTAAAATCATCGGTTTTAAAATTCGGTAATTTGAAAGGAATCTTTGTAATTTGAAAGGAATCTTTGTCAAGGACAATGTCAACCATATGGTCTTATATTTTGCTTTTTATTTGAATTTAGAAGTACAATAAGGAATCCCTAACTCAACTCAACAACCCATATAAACCAAATTTGGTAATTACTCAAAATGAAATAAAAAATGGTCGTTTGTTTTTTTATCTGAAAATTGAACAATCTTGAATTTTACTGACAATTGAATAGTGACTGAATCCTGAAAGTGAATAACATGTTTATTTTTTATTTTTATCATATCTGAATAAAGAGTCAACTTATTTGTTTTTTAAAGATAAAATGGTTTAAAAACAAGTAATTTGACATTTATACCCTTATTACTATCAATTATGTATTTTTATTTTATATGATACAAACAACTAATAAATTTTTTTTAGCAAATCCTAAACCATTTTTATGTAATAATGATAAGATAGGATTCACGATTAAGATATGATATATATATATATTTTTAAATGATATAATGATTTAGAAATGATTTTGGTTTTACAATATATATATATATATATATATATATATATATTTATTTATATATATTATTGAAGGCTCAATGATGGTGTTGAAAGTGATAATGTGAATAATGTTATTTTTTTTTTTTTATAAATAAAATTGTTTATCATGAGTAATAGGTTAAAAGAAATAAATTTGTATAATATATAATTATGATAAAATTGGAAATATGTTATCTTTAGAAGGATAATCTTGGAAGATAATATATTAAATGCAATCCAATGAATAGTAATTAAGTTAAAAGTCAGGATTTCTTATTTTTTATTTTAAGTTTTTTTTTTTGTTTTTTTGTTTTTTTTGTATTTTTAAGTTGTTTGACCATTTAAAAAAAAAAAACTTAATAATTTCAATTCAGATCTATTAAGTTTTAATTGAAAAAAACAAATGACCCCTAATTGTTATATTTTTTATATTTACGAGAAATGGAATATAAAAGATAAATTTTTTGATGTATTATTTATTTATTTATAAACTATAGGACTGAATGAGTCAAAAGTAAAAAGATAAGTAAAAACAACAATTAAAAAGAGAGAAAGGACCAAAATGAATCCATCATGTAATAAATGAAAAAGGAAAACCAGTAAACAAGTTGAAAAAAATGAGTTGACTTGTGGAAAGTAAGGTCCCCACCTCAGTAGCAGAACCAAACCACATTACAATTAATTTATTATATAAACCTCAACAACAACAGCTGTAACAACGATCAAAACAAAAAAGAAAAAGAAACCAAACAGTATTTCTTTTTATCTCTCTCTCAATTACAATATCAAAAACAAAACCTGCAGAAAGTCAACAAGGGTAAGCTCTGCCTTTTGGCAGCCATTCTTTGTCTCTCTCAAGACCTCCCCAAATAAAGTTTTTACTCCTTTGACATCACCTTCTTGTTCCTTGAGAATACTTCAAACATTTTAAATTATATATCTCAGTTTTTGTATATATTTATTGTTTTCGAGAATTGGCGATTCAATTCCTGTACAGCTGTGTTCTTTCTTGGAAAATCAGGAGCTTAATTCATCGGTCAGTGAAATTCAACCATACACAGTTGATCAAAATTTGTTTTTTTTTTTTTTTTTTTTTTTTTTTTTTTTTTCATGTCATTTTGATTACTTAAATTTATGTGGGTTGGGGGCTTGTGGGTTTCTTTTCTTTTTATTTGATGATCATAATTTTTGTTTGATTTTACAGGTTGTGGGATTTTTATAGTGGGATTTCTGGTTAGTTGTAAAGGTAGATGTTAACTGATACCAGAAGAAAGTGAATTATATGGATAATTTGTGCTGCTTCAATTCTGTCTATTCTCAGGTGATTATAATTCTATCAGTTTAAAGTTTTCTTTTATGTTTTATACATCTATATCTGTTTGAGGAAATTCCTTAAATTTTGCTTTTTTCACTTAGGTCGTTGATGTGTTATTTTGATTAGATTTCCAGAAGGAACATGATTCACTTAGAATACAGTTGACTTTGCAATGAATTTTATGTACTTTTTTTTAGGTAGACTATTTGAAACTTGAATTATTGTTGCATGATGAGGAATATTAATTTTATGGGGGTGCTTGTGATGATGAAAAAGCATAACCTTTGTGCTATGATCATCTGAAAATTTGTTGTTTTTATCTTTCCCACATAAAATGTATAGGAGATGATTGGTTACGACAATGTGTTTTTAACAATTTAAGGATTTTGAAGACTTTCAAGAATGCTTAACTGGAAGTATATTTTCTATCCATCTGTTTTTTTCGCTGTCGTATGAACAGAATGCTGCAATCAAATTGGTGACTGGTGTTTTCAAATAACTTTTTGGAAGGAGTTCTTTTGTAACAGTTTGTCAAGTGCAATCTCGATTATCAATTGCATATATTCAGATCTTAAGTACATGAACTTTCTTTCAGAAGTGATGCAAATCCCTTGCCTTCTTTTTTTTCTTCGTAAAATTACTATTTGCTATTTGTTATTGCACCTCTGATCTTTATGTTCAGATAGTCTTGTTCTTCCATGTTTCTATTTTCATTAACGATCCTGTAACAGATAAATACTTAAAATTGTTATAATCGGAATATAAAGATTAATTTCCACAGGAACTATCTCTCTTCTTATTCTGCACAATTTTTTTTCATTTATATGGATCAAGTATCATGAAGTAATGCACAGTCCCATCTATAACTTTCCTATCGATTCTTGTTCCTGGAAGCACGCAAGTTTTAAAGGTTATATGTTTTTCTTCTCTTTAGGTTGTAGGGGGGCGTTCTTCATTTAGCTCCGGCAAGGGTAGGAGCCATCAGTGCCCAGTCAAGTATGGATTTAGCCTAGTTAAAGGGAAAGCAAATCATCCTATGGAGGATTTTCATGTTGCAAAGTTTGTTCAATTCCAAGGACGTGAGCTTGGACTTTTTGCTATATATGATGGGCATTTGGGTGATAGCGTGCCTGCCTATCTACAAAAGCATCTGTTTTCCAATATCTTAAAGGATGTAAGTTGTTGATTTTAAATTATTTTCTAGTTGTGTGAATAATCTTTAAGAGGCATATGGACACAATGAGGAATTGAAAATGTTCAATTAATGAATTACTAATATAAATTCCTTTGGGTTGAGGTGGCGGGGAACTGGATACTGAAGAGATTCTGTTTCGATTAGCCTTTGTTATACTCATTTCTAATACTCTGATTTGACGAGTAAAATTATACTAAAATGGTTTCCAAATGGTGGTATTGTTGCCAAAAGTCATGGTTTAATATCATTGATTTTTGATGTCATATATTAATGCCAAGTTGTCAACTATATTTGGTGATTTGCAAAGTTCACTTATGTACCATCATATCATCAATTACAGGAGGAGTTTTGGACTGATCCCAGTAGGTCTATTTCTAAATCATATGAGAAGACAGACCAGGCAATTCTTTCGCACAATCCTAGCCTTGGACGAGGTGGGTCTACTGCTGTCACTGCAATTCTAATAAATGGGCAGAAGTTGTGGATAGCTAACGTTGGAGATTCACGGGCAGTTATTTCGAGGAAAGGGGAGGCAATCCAGATGTCTATTGATCATGAACCCAACACTGAGCGGGTCAGCATTGAGGACAGAGGAGGTTTTGTCTCAAATATGCCAGGTAGTTTAACAAAATTACCTGTAGCGTAATTGCTTATTATATGTGTTTGCATTTGGTTACCTAAATTCTACAGATGCTGCGTTATGAGAAATGTGGTTTGTAGATTAGTATGGTAATATGGTGCCATTAGGATCAGCTTAAAACTGCATAGATGAACCATTTTGTTAAATTCTTGAAAAATAAATATTTCACATTTTTCTTCTTTTACCAAACATGTTCACTGCATATAAGTTTGTTTTTTGGTCAAAACTAACCTTATTTGAGGTGTTATAATAAACGCTAGCATTACTTTTTACTTCTTATAATTTTATCCAAAACACTGTTTTTCTGAACAAAATTACCCCCAAAATAAAAGTCATATTTGGATAATTGGATCTAGTGATTTAGGAGCCTTGTCCTGCAACTTAGATCCCGCAAGGTGCAACTTAACAACCTCTTCTAGTGACTAGATCCCACGATAAAAGAGCCTTATCCTGAGAAAACTTATCCCTTCTTTTTCTAATTCTTATACTGTATAAAAACACTGATATTTTCATATGGAGATAATAGATAATCAACCTTGTGTATAGATGTACAATTAGTAAATTTTTTTTTTCAATTCCATAATTGTTGGACCCGTTTGGTTCAAGATCTTGCTAGATTGGTACAGGATTTATAAGGAATTTTACGCATTCATATCGGGCTTATTACTTCTTGTTGATGTGTTTTGTGCCATCAAGATCATGTCTGACGTTTATCTCATCAAGCGACAACCGTACTTTCTAGTGTCTAGGTGTTTATTGTTGTTAGGGCTGTATTTGAAGAGGAAGTTGATGTTGGTTGCCAGGTCAATGTGAAGAAGCAATGAGTGAACTCTTTCATTAGGTTCAACTTGTGAAAGGATCCTTGGGTGTTTTGTCTTGGGGGTATTTTTCTCCGTGCAATATGGGTTTTGGCTAGAATTAAAATAATTAAAAGACGTAGTTTTCATTACATCAATTAAAAAAAGGCTCTTTTTGATAAAACCTTATAAGTGTACTCTTCTTTCAATATTTAAGAATTTCTTGATGACATCTAATGATTTAAAATTCCTTTTGACTTTGGATTTGTCACTATGAAACCCTGTTGAAGTTTAATGTTTGCAAACATTGTAGCTAATGCCTTGTTGATTTCATTCAAACCATAGCAAATTATTAGCAAAGATTTGGTTGTTTTCCATATTATGATATGGCCATGCATTCAGCTTTGTAGGATGTCATTCCTTTTATGAGTTAATAAAATATCCGTTTGGAAGATTATGATAGATCATGATGCAATCAATAATTAAGGTTTAAACTGGGGGGGGGGGGGAATCTAATCTTATATATCCCCAAACACATTTATTATTGCTAAAAAGCACGACAAAGATAATTGCATTATTGTATCATACTGCTCATGCATAGTGGCTTTGTTTTTCTATTCATTCAGAATAAAAATAGTTGATGTAAGTTGTGATTTTTATTGTAAGTCTTCTTTCATCATTGTGAGGCTAAGATTTCCATGCTGTGCCATTCTGAGTTGTGATCTATTATTGGATTACAGGGTCTAATTTTTTGGCTATTGTGGGAATTTAATTTTGATTAGTAAATACTATTATTGTTGGAAAACATACTGAAAAACAAAAACAAAAAGGATCAAAAACCTGATCTGAAACTGGTTACTTGAATTTTTCATTCTATTTTATTGTTTACTTCATTGAAAAGATTGTAGAACTCCTTTGATTGCGCCTTCAAGGTGCACCAAGTTAGTGATTGCAAATCAAGTAACCAAAAAGATTTTTTGTGTCCATAAATTTTCTTTAAGGCTTGATTCTGCAGTCTATGGGTTGGAATTCAATTCTGAGAATGTTAAGTATTGATTTTTTTATATATTTTTTTTATGTTATTGGCTTATTTCTGAAAAGTCAAGAGTCTGGTCAAAGTCAATGTTTTTTTTTTTTTTTTTCTTGACAAGTAGTCAATGTTAATTATATAAAACAGTAGTAAATGTAATCTAGGAAAATGAATTAAATGAGTGCTAGGAAAAAGTCAAGAGTCTGGTCAAAGTCAATGTTTTTTTTTTTTTTTTTTTGACAAGTAGTCAATGTTAATTATACAAGACAGTAGTAAATGTAATCTAGGAAAATGAATTAAATGAGTGCTAGGAACCATAAGTGGATTAAAGAGTGTAATTAAACTGTTAAAGTCTAGCACTAAGTTTTATTTCTTGTTTAAAGTATTGGAAGATTTGGGTTTTGTGGAGTTGAACCTGTGGCATCTTCCAGTCCCTTTACCACTACATTTTCCATGAGAGGACGTCATTTACCACTCATTTTGCTTACTGTTCCAAATTTTGTTTTGTAGAGTTTTCGTGTTGCTTCTTCAATACTGATCTTAATATATTTGTGAGAGGTTTTGTATTGTTTGTTTGCTGGAAATATGTTTGTATTGAACTTGGTTCACATCAAATTGGTAGCATAACAAGTTGTTTTCGTTGTGGTTATTTTTTGGGGATTACGCAAAGAAATCATGGTCAAAGGGTTATAAATTACGCAACTCTTCAAATGTTTCAGGAACTACAAGGCAGATTCAACTCTAATGAATTTGTATTTAATTTAAGTAGAAGCTATAGAATTTAAATGTGGCATTCGTAGTTTCCAAGGGGTATCTATTGGAAAACCTCATTGCAATTAAATATTCTTTTAGAGGTTGCTGTAATCTCTCAAATCTTTTATTAATTATCCTTATGAATCCAGTCTGAAAGCACATTCATCTTTTGAGTACCAAAGAGTTGATGGTGGTACTGTAATGCTGTTATCTGTGAAGTAATGATAAGTAATATTTTTCCATGCTATGTCAGGAGATGTTGCTAGAGTGAATGGGCAACTTGCAGTTTCGCGTGCTTTTGGAGACATGAACCTCAAATCACACCTACGATCCGATCCTGACGTACGAGGTGCTGATATTGATGAAGATACCGATCTTCTCATCCTTGCAAGTGACGGTCTTTGGAAGGTGATGCATCTCTCTCTCTCTCTCTCCTCCCAAACCATTTAGTTATGTCGATTGTTTATCATTATGGTATTTTGGTTATAAATCTAGGTAATGTCGAATCAAGAAGCAGTTGATATTGCAAGAAAGATAAAAGACCCACAGAAGGCAGCCAAGCAACTAGTAGCAGAGGCATTAAATAAAGATAGCAAGGATGACATCTCCTGTATTGTAGTGCGTTTCAAGGTATGAAACATAAGTGAAAAAAAAAAAATCCACAGATTAAGGAATTTGTTTATAAGGATATGTGTAAGCTGAGATGCAATTCCATGGGAGAACCCCATCAGTTATTTTCATGAAAATCTTGCGTAAGTTTGGAAATGCTTTTTAAAATAGCATATTCTTTCAGCTGTCCATCATTTGTAAAATTTAAGTCCTAGCACCTTCGGTTGTGAGGTTATGATGTCGCTTTGATATCTTCAATGTGTAGATTTATACCGTGGTTCTTTGTAATTTTGATTGCAAATTTAAAGATGTTAGATGGCTTGATTTATATAAATCTACATTGGATTAATGCAATTGTGTTAATGGAGAAATACCCACAGTTGTATAAGTGTCCGTTTGAAAGAGCTTGTCTACTGACTAAAAGAGTTTTTTTAATTAAAAAAGCTCTTTTCAATTTTTTTGTATCTTTTGGTTGTCACTCAGTAAAGTTTTTAGATGATTAAGAGCTTTTTTGGTCGAGCTTTTGAAAAATCTCTATTGGTAAAAGATCTACTTTCAGTAGATCTATTAGAAATAGAGTTTTTGAAAAAAAAAAATTATAATTGTTTGGTTGGTAGGCTTTTTAAAAAAAAAATATCTATTCGGAGAAGCAACTTACCATGAGCTTTTGTCTAGTAGAAGTTTAAACTTTACTAACCTCTACTCAATTTAAAATAGATAATCTCAAAAGTTCAACAAAACAGCTCAAAAAAACTCGAATAGATGTTGGTAGGCCTTTTGAGGCAGTAGAAAGCTCAACCAAATAAGCATTAAAAAGACTGTTTTACGTCTACTTGTAGAAACTCAAATTTAAAGCTTTTCTATGTAGATCTTTTTAGAGTTTTTTTAATAACATTAAAATCCCCGATATAACCCTATAATTTAATATTTGTTAGAGTATTTTGGTAATTCTTGAATTAAAAAAGCTATTTTTTAATTGACAATCAAACGATCGATGACTTTCATTTAAAAGTTCTACCTTTAAAAGATCTACTGTAAAAAGATCTACTTGAGAAGCTCTGTTAAACGTACTTTATAAGAACTTTCAATCTTATAAGGTTGAAATGCCTTTGCTAGTTTCCTCGGATAGTTTCCAAGAATAATCATCTCATCTTCATCTGTTTTGGCCCCTTGGAATGCTTGGGAAATCATCTCCTGTTTTGTGTTTTGAATGCATTTTACAAGTTTCTACTAAATAGACTATATTTTTTTGGTATTACTAAAAACTTTTTAAATGATTTAAAATGCTTTTGTGTAGGTTTTTTGGTAGGTGAAATTACAGTTACTTCCCTTGAGGATGGGGGTTATTTCGGTTTTTCAAAAGTTTTTAGAAAGATTGGTAAAACTACTAAAAAAAATGTATGGAGTACTATGGACAGTTTACATTTTTGCCCACACAATTAATATTTTTTTTTTTTTTTTTTTTTTTTTGGGGGGGGGGGGGGGGGGGGGGGGCGGGGGGGGGGGGGTGTGCCAATATTAGAGACATGAAGGCTTTGAAAGAACATAAATTAGAAGTGACAATGTGACATGGACATTTCACTGAATCTTTCCATCAATCTTGACATTGATCATGAGGATGAATTCCACATGTACGCATATTTCATTCGATCCATTTGACACTGGGATTTGGATCCTCTCCTCAACTATTTCTCTCCTCAATTGTCCTCAACTTTTCAAGATATGATGCCACATGTATTTTATGGCATTTAACGAACATGATTATTTCCATTATTTTTATTTTCCTTTTTATAACTGATACGACAACGTATTAAAAGAAAAAACACAATTTTATTAGACCTAAAACGTGTTTCATTGCAAAATTCTATCTTCTCCGTTTGACTCACTCTTCTCTTCTCCATTGGCATCGACGACTTCAAGCTTCTAGATTGTTTCCTTTGATTTTTTTTTCTCACTTCAATATTGAACACATCAGTTGTTTCTCTAACTACCCTTGAGGCTAAACTTCACTTTTCTTCAAATTTCAGTTCTTCTTTTGCTTGAACCCAGTCAGCTCACAAATTACAGATTACAATACCAGATCTATGTTTAGAGTCATCAAACCAAGAAGCCCCGTGACCATCAAAGAAAAAAAAAAAATGGAGCCTGCTAAACCATTTGCTACCAAATATATGTTTATTTTTCTTTTGTTAGTCTACTAAATCTCATCCTTTTTCATCTACATATGAAAACAAATCACACATAAATCATATAATTATTGTGTTCAAGATTTGAATGTTAAAATTGTGGTGGTGATTTTTGATGGGATAATGTTTTTGGAGTGATTGGGAAAGTGGGTTTTGTGAGGCGGAAAAAATCACTTGTGACGAGATGAATTACAACTTACTTTTTCAGGTATGATATTGACACCAATTGGCAATTATGTGTGGGTTGTGGTATGGGTGGAATTTACTTTTCCATACCTGAGTTTTCTTGTTTTCAATCAATCGAAATTGTATCAGTTGAAAAATGTTTTACAATGCAAATGAAATATTAATTGTTCGCACTTGAGGGATTGGAGGGTGTGAGGCCTCTGGCTTGAAGTTGTTCACGGCGAGGTCAACGACGAAGAAGATAAAAGAGTGACACACTTTTAGGTTGTGTTTGTTGCACAGGATTGGACTGGGATTGGACTATTTTTAGTCCAATCCCATGTTTGGTGAGGCCTGGCAATCAGGACTATTTTTAGTCCATACTTTTTTTTATCCCATCAGAGGAGGATAAATAAACCCCTCCAAATCAACGGGATTATTTTATCCCCTGCAAATTTGGCTGTTCTTCTTCAATCAATTAAAAAAAAAAAAACAGAAAAAAAATAATTTCAGATGAACTCTGATGAACACAGACCACCACACCAGTCATCACCCAACTTCCACATCAGCTCCCATAGACCACCACCACCAACAAGAAATAGAAACCCAGAAATTAACATCCCACCAGAAAAAAAAAAAAAAAAAAAAAAAAAAACGAAACCGAATCCACCCAACACCCCCACCTGCAACTCCATTCAACACCAGATTCTAGGTAATTTAAAAAAAAGAGTCAAACTAAAACCAAAATCAAAAAAATTAAAAGTAAATCCAAAAAAATTCAACACTTAAATCCAACCATCATCCCCAACAACCGGAAGCACCCAACCACCCTCATCAGTTGATCTCTCATCTCAGCGGAGGAGAGCTCTCATCGCCGGCGACCACCCCCAACCTAAACCCAAAAATATATCCATTCACCACAATCGCCACTACCCCTTGATGAGAGACGGGAAGAAGAAGAAGGGGAAAGAGAGAGAGAAGGGACTCGGCAGCAGATCAATTAAAAAAAAAACAAGAAAAAACGTGGTAATCAGGAGAAGAAGAGAGAGTTGGAAGAGTGAGAATAGAAAGCTACAGAGAAAGGAGTAAAAGAGATGGGAGAGAGAGAGAGACAGAGAAGGAAAGATCTAGATAAAGAGAAAGAGATGGATCTAATTTTTAATTGGATTTTTTTTTTTAAATAACTTAATATTTTTATTATTTATCATTACATTTTTATTATTTATTATTACCTTATCTTTATCCAATCCTACCACATACCAAACACATGATTGGATTATTTAGTCTAATCCCAGGTTGCTCCAAACACTGGAAACACTATAATTATTCCAATCCAATCCAATCCAATCCCATGTCTTAAAAATAGTCCAATCCTATCCCGCGCAACAAACATACCCTTAGAGTTTTAGGTCTGATAAAACTGAGAGTTTTCATTTAATGCGTCGAGGCCCGAGGGTATAAAAAGGAAGTTAAAAACAAAAGAAATAATCCAGACCGTCAAATACCATAATATACATGTGGCATTAGATCTACAAAAGCTGAGGAGAGAAGCAGGTGAGGAGAGGATCCTAATCCTTGACACTGATCATGAAGACGACTTTCACAAAGGGGCATGTACACACATTGGCACACACCTCCTTAACAAGAGTCACGTGCCTCTCGCACACCGTCGATTGCCACCATCTGTGAAGGTGTACTACCATCGCTAAAATGTGTGGACTCTTATCTTAAACAAAGTCTGAAGGTATGTTGCCAAAGGAGCAACGAAATGCCATCAAAACTCACCTTGAAGACTAAGGGATTGTTTGTTATTTTCACTTAAAATTTAATGGGTCTGAATTATAATTATTCAGTTGTTTTGTTTGTTTTTTTAAGTGGTCAAATAACTTTAAAATAACAATTTAAAATAAAAAGTAAAAAATCATGACTTTTCACTTAATTGTAAATCATTGAATTGCATTAAATGCAATCCAAAATCTTTTCTTCCGATATTATCCCCTATATATAACATATTTCCAATTTCATCATAATTATATATGGTATATAAATCTTAATTTTAATATATTAATTATTTTAAATAGCTTTAAAAATAAAAAAAGAACCCTAATCACTTCTTATATTGGTGTTTAATATCAATACTTTATTATGTTATTAGAGTGATGTATTTATATATATATATATTATTTTTTTTACAGTTTGTGTGAGTTTTCCTACTGCCCCTTTTAATTTTTGAAAAAAAAAAACCTTTTCTTTTCTTAGTAAAAATGAAGTTTATTTGTAATCGAAGAAGAAGATCATGATCATATTTGTTCTATATAATTATTATTTTTTTATTGTTTTTATTCCATATTATATGTATTGTTTAACATGGGTATACATGTAAAATTACTTATTTTTAGACAATTTTACTTTTAAAAATCAAACGTGTTGACAATATATTTAGATGTGAGGAAAAAAAAAAACATGTCATTCAAGTTCATATTTCAGTCCCGATTCAATCTTTAGAAAGATTCAGGACTATTCAGTATTCAGACAAAAAAACAAACGACCCCCAAGTGTCGCCCCTCCTGGTCACCTCGTAGACATTGGTGATTTGACCGTCACCGCCAGAAACACAATTAACATATGTCGATCATTCAAAACCAAGTGCCCTTGTCAAGTTTCAAGTTGTGTTGAGATAAAAACAAAGTTGAAATTGAATCGTCGTTAGATCAGTTGCAATTCATCGTGAATCTAACGATCGACCATACGAAAGTCTTGTCAAGATTTTCTACACAAAATTTTATGGTCAATAATTCGCTTATATCTTTGCATTTACTTTTATTTGATTGAGTTGTGCGTTAAAGAAATCGGCCTATTCACTCCCTATGTTTGTTGTGGTTGATAATTGACACTTTCAATAAGCATCGTAAGTCTTTTTTGGAATTTTCAGATATGTTGATGAACACCTACAAATGAGTAGATATGGTGAAAAAGATGCGTTTGCAGATCATGTCCATACTGTAAGTTCCTCATATTTTAATTGACTTATTTCGTTAACAAACCACATTTGAGATTTAAATGTGTAAGGGTAGACTAGGCATTCATTGTGCTTGCTCAGGCTTCAAAGGCACTCTCAAGTCATTAAGTTCAAGAGCAGTTCAAAGGTATATTACTTGTGCTTAACTCCTTAAAGAGAACTAATTGAACACACACACACACACACACACACTGTGCTTAACTCCTTAAAGAGAACTAGTTGAACACACACACACACACACACACACACACACACACACACTTCTTCATGTATGCTTTGCTCATCTTGTATTTGTGTGTTAATTCTAGTATGTGTGCTTTCTTTACACTTTTCATATGTGTACTTGATTGTTAGATCTAAGTATGGTTTTGTGTGTTGTAATTTGTTTCCCGATGATTGATCAAAAATGTCCGTGCATGCACAATGGTGTGTTTGTTTCTAGCACGATGAGTGTCCACCGGGGATGGTCCCGGTGCACGGGTCCCAGTGCGTGGGTCCCTACCCATGCACAACCTACGTAGTGCACACTCAGGTTGTTTTCCAACTCTCAGTGTGCGGGTCCTTACCTGCACAGTCACTAGAGAAGTGACTTATGGTGTTCTTCCAGGTCCTGGTGTGCTGGTTATGTGCAGGTCCTTACTAGCAAGTGACCACCCAGTGCGCGGGTAGTGCACGAGTCCATACCTATGCACCAGACCCCCACATTGTCTAGTTTCAGCCTAAATTTTCCAAAATGTCGTAGTTTTATTTAGGGCTCTTATATATGATGTCATCTTCTCCCTTCGTTTTTTAGAGCTTCAGAATTGATTTTTAGAGAGAGGAAAATTTCCCTAAGAGAGAGAAGCTCCAAGAGTTGTTCTTTAACTCTCCAAACTCAAAACCCATCATCTTCATGCATCTTTAAGCTTCTTTAAGTTATGGGTCTTCATCATTAGCTAACTTAGTAAGTTGAACAACCATTCCATCTTTGTTTAATGTTCATATTTTCCAAGAAAGTGTTTTTATTGCATTTATTAGTTGATTAAATGCTAGGACTCTTTTTATTGTATATTTTTATGAGTTTCATTGTATGTTTGGGTTTGTATTGTTGATAGCTTGTATCTAGGACAATATTGCCCTTCTAGCTAAGTCTCTATGCCTTGTATTTAGACATTGTTGGTTAGGACTCATTAATTGCATTTATTGTCCTTGCCATATTTTGTGACGACTTGTGTTGATTGACTTTTTGTTTGATGACAAGATTTTAGATTCTTATATCTATATATAGTTAGATCTTTATGAGCATTCATATAGACATTGATATTTATGATTACTTTTATTGCCATTATTTAATCTTTAGATAATCATTTAGTGTTGCCTAACATTAATTGCATTTAGAATATTTTCATATATTCACATAGGTTGTTTAATCTCTTTATTGAGAGTTAAGTATTGTGGTTAAGTGGTTTAGTGCATAAGCAATTGGTCTAGAATCACTATAAAAGGCCCGCAGGGCAGTAGTGTAGGTTAGTGACCGAGAATGGTATAACTAGAGGTCAACCTAGGTTGTAAACATCATTACATATAGTGAATTTGAGGACCGTGTGTTGTTAGATGGATAGCTCGTGAGTTTTGCCCAGTTGGAGGGTTTCTTGCATAAATCAATCATCGTGTTATTTAGGGTGCGTTTGGCACAGAGATGGGACAGGACATGACAAGATGGGATAGTTGTTCTGTATTGTGTTTGGAATATCTGAGACATAATTGTTAACTGTACTGTTATGTGTTTGGTATGGCTGGGACAAGACGGGACAAGAGATTCAAATGACTAGAGTGCCCCTCATATGTATATATGATATTTTAAAAATATAATTATATATATTATTGCATATGAACTAATTTATATTATATATTATTATATATAACAATAAAATATAATATATATAATATATAATAATATTAAATTTATTTATATATTATTAATATTTATAATAATATATAATATTATTATATAATAATAATATATAATATATATTGTATATCCATAATATGGGACAATCTATAGAACACCGGTGTACCCGTACACCGTGTAGAAAATAATGCGATTGAAGCTTGAATCACACTTTTTCAAATTACGATCAAAATATTTTCTACACGGTGTTCGGAAACACCGATGTTCTATAGCCTAACCCTTATAATATATATATATATATATATATATATGATATATTAAATATTATTATATATAATATTTATATAAGATATATATAATATATTAAATATCATTATATAATATATATATATCTTATATATATTATTATATATTAATAAAATATAATATATATTATTAATATATAATATTATTATATAATATATATATATATATATATATATATAATATATATATACACAAATTATATAATATATATTATTATAATATATAGGTTCTGTTTTATGACTATTCCCAACTGTTGTGAGGAAGCCAGAACAGTGTTGGATAGGGATGAGTCAATAAGGATATAAGGGGAGCAGGTCATGGTTTCAGACGCTCTAGGAACCTCTAGGTCTTCATTTTCCATCTCTATTTCATATGTCCGTGGAGGAGGATGGAAAAGTGTCTCTTCCCCTCTCCTGGTCTTATAAGTTCTGAATGTTGATCGGTCCATGACAAGGCATTGACATTCATTCTCTATGCTTTTTCTGTCATTATACCATTCAAAGAAGGGTATGCTCTTGTTAAGGGTTTTGACATTCTGGAGCCACCTTATCCTGAACTGGTCACGCTTTTTCTGGCTATAACTGGATTCATATTTGGTTCTGGATTCATAGCTAAGATAATCTGCTATAAGAATTTCATAATTGATAGGGTTGGTGTCAAGAACATTTATGGTTCTAATTTGTGGTTCTATGTCAGGTATTTCTGTAAGGACTTGCGATGGAGTGGGAGAGCTTGGTCCTTCTTGGTCATATGTATGGATAGGATGAGCAACTTGTTCTGGAGTTTTATGGACTCTGGAGATATGAGTGGGTATTTCCACAGTAGGTATTTCAATAGTAGTGGGAATAGGTGGACATCTTTGTCTAGGTACCAGGTTTATGGGTTTGGATAATTCACTAGTACCTGGCTTGTATCTGTTTTCAAGGCTAGGTAATTGATTTCTAGTGTTTGGATTGGGTTTATATTGGTATTGTTCCACTAGGCTGGGAATTTGGTTTCTGATATTAAGTCTGGATAGGCTAGATAGGGAATTTCTAGCTGATTGGAGTTCATCATCATAATTTGGGTTTCGTAATGAAGGCTCTCTGGATGATAGAGATCGGTCTCTGAAAGAGATTCGAAGAGTCCCATCTTGGTCTGATATATAATTTTTGAGATTTCTCATAGGTGGTTGATAAGTGGGCCTATCAGCATGTTCCTTCAACCAAGTTTCAGGGAAGTTGATATCTTCCCACTTAACTGGTGTAGGAACCATCAGGTTAACTGTAGGATTATAACATATAGTTTGTCCAGCAGGAACAACATGAGGAATATAACTAGGGATAAGTCCAGTGGTTAGTACACGATAATGAATTCTATAAATGAGTTTATAAGGGCTTGAACTAGAGGTGGCACGGTTCCGGTTCTACAGGAACCGGCGGTTTTGAACCGGATTTTATTTATTTATTTATTTATTTTTTTAACAAACAAAAAAAATCTTTCTAAGTTCTAACTTGTAACTTATAAGTTGTAGATTGTAATTGAATAAAATAAAATATATAAATGACAAATTACAAAATAAAATTCATTGGGTTCATAAGTTCATTGGATGTTGGAAGTTAGATCATCGTCATCCGACTATCCGAGTATCCAACCGAAAATAAAATAAAATAAACAAATGACAAATTACAAAATTAAATTAAAATAAAAGTAAACAAAATTACAATTTACATTTCATTGGGTATTTGGAAATTGAGTCACCCAAATTTCAAAAATAACATAAAATAAATAAATGACAAATTACAAAATTAAATTAAAATAAAATAAAACTAAAAAAAAAATGTAAAGTTATTAGCCTTACACTTAATTTTTACCACAATTAAGTTGCCTACGTATCCTCTTAGGGGGGTTTAGAGGAATCAAAGGCCACGTAGTTCTCATACCTTTTATTACAGATTTACAGATTTACAGATTTACGGTTCCGCTGCTCAGCTTGCTCCAGAGCCTTCGCCCGCTTCGGGTTCGTCTTCTTTAAAGAAATCGTATGTTGGCTCTTGTTGGATTTCTTGTTGTCTGTATTCTGCTTTCGTCCAATCGTCAACACAAACCTGTATCTGTAGTGCTTTTGGAGTCAAGAACGAACGTTTTTCATCCAAAATATTCCCCCCGGCGCTGAACTCTTGTTCCACCGCCACAGTAGAAACCGGTGTTAAAAAAATATTTTTGGCTATCATATCCATAATTGGATAGTATTTTGTAGCGTCACTCCAATATTTTAAGAGGTCAAATTCTTCAGGAAAGTCACAAGAAGAAGCTAGATAAGATTCAAGCTCGGCATGCGAATCGGAGCTTGATGAAGAACATCTTGGTTTTTTGTTTTTTTTTTTGAGAACATACTATACCCTAAATTCATAAATCCAGAGGAAGATGATGGAGGCTGAGATGCAGTTTTTGTTCGTGTAACATCTATGTTCGGAGTACCGGATCCATAAATATAACATATTCATCATATAAATCATACAATAATTTCTTAACTCTACCGCAACATGCTTCAACATCATATTCAATATTTAAACCTTCTTTGCCATAATAACCGTCTAGATAATAAGACAAAGATTGTAATTTGTGTCGTGGATCAAAAACCATACCAATCAAATAAATATTTAGAAAATCCGTATAATAATTTAACTATTTTTGCTTCATAGCACTAACGGCTTCCTTTATTGCTGGGTCAGATTCACAATAAAAAAATGCACCAGCAATATTAATACTCTCAATAACAAATAAATGTGTTGTAGGAAAATAAATTTTAGAAAAATTTTGTGTAGCATTATAAAAAACTTTTAACAAATTGAAAACATTGTAACAAGCATCCCAATGAGCTTCAAAAAGTTGAATGTTAGGAACATGAAATTGAATAAAAGAAACTAATAAATCCCTATACTCATAACTTTGAGCAAGCAATTTATAAGTAGAATTCCAACGTGTTGGAACATCACGAGCAAATTTAATGGCATGTCTATCATTTTGTTTACAATATCTTGCCCATGCTTTCATTGTAGAAGGATTTCTCCATAAAAACATTAGGGCTTTTTTAATAGGTTCAATAAAACATTGAAGAGTTTCTAATCCTTTTTGAACACATATATTTAAAACATGGCATGCACATCTTTAATGAAAAAATGTACCACCAAGAAAGGGTTTGCATAAATCAATTAAAAGTGGAATAGCAGCGGTATTGGCAGAAGCATTATCAAAACCAATTGCAAAAATTTTGTTTTCAATATTATACTCTGAAAAAATAATTCTAAGCTGTCTAAAAATATTTTGAGCATTGTGTGAATCATCAAAAACTCTAAAAGCAAGAATTCTTTTTTGGATTGTCCATGCATTATCCATAAAATGGCAAGTGACACCCAAGTATGAATGCGATTGCCAATGGTCAGTCCATATGTCGGCACATACGGTAACACGACCATTATATTTTTCAAAATATTTTTCTAACTTTTTTTTGTCTCTCACATAAATCTTTTCAAGTGTTTGTGTGAGCGTGGATCTAGGGACACGACATGCAGCAGGGTTTAATGCTCGTTGACAATAGTTAATAAAGCCAACCCTCTCACCAAAACTGAATGATAAATGTTCTACTGCTACCATCCTAGCTAATTCTTCTCTATTTTGTTCATCATTATAACGAAATAATTATTGGTTAGGAGTAGCGTACTTGGGAATTTGTGTTTGTGACCTCATTCTGATCACTGCTTCTGGATGTTTGGCTTCAATATGCTTCCAATAAGTGCCATATCCTCCGGATCTGCTCCATTTATATACTTTGTTGCAGTAATTGCAAGCTACTGTAATGCTTCCATCTTCACTCCTAATTTTCTTCATATGTTTGACGAAGAGATCAGATTTGCTCTGCTTCTGTATCAGATCTTCCTCCCTTTCTAGATCCACTTCCGGTGTATCAAAACCAAAATCCGGAGGTGTATCAATATCATGCATATTTTCTGACTGGCTTGTCAAATTGGGGGTGTTGTCATTGGGATCGGATTCAGAAATTATTAGAGGGGGAGTAGGACAGTTTCGGCCTAGGTCTTCAGCATAGGCCCGACGTTGCAGATATTCGTGATAGGTGGAGTCGTTATGACCGAGATTATCGACCATAGGACCCTTACCTTTCATCGAAATCGAATGCTTAGGACCTTCACGGCCGTGACCCCTTCCACTTCCACTTTCCATTTAAAAATAAATTTGGGAGAGAATTGGAAACTTAGAACTTAGAAGAATAATTGACTAATTGGAAATTAAATAAATTGAAAATAAAATAAATTACAAATAAAATAAATTGGATATAAAATTAATTGAAAATAAAATATATTGGAATTTGGAAATAAAATAAATTGCAAATAAAATAAATTGGATATAAAATTAATTGAAAATAAAATATATTGGGAATAAAATAAATTGCAAATTGGAAATAAAATTAATTTCAAATACAATAATTAAAAATGAAATAAATATTAAAAACCTTGGAAACTTGGAGATTGAGAGACTTATCACTTGAGAGTTGAGAGTTGAGAGTGTTGGAGAGAAATTAGAGAGAATTGAGAAGAAATTGGTGTGAGGAAAAATGAAAAGGGGGGGGGGGGGGGGGGGGGGGGGGGTGGGGGGTGTGTTTTTTTTAATTCATGGAACCTTCGGTTCGAACTGGAACCGGAACCGTCGGTTCCAATCCGGTTCGACCAAACTAATGAACCTGAACCGGAACCGGTCCACTCCGGTTCAGGTTCCGGTTCCGGTTCTTGAACTGGAACCAGAAATTCGGTTCCGGTTCTGGTTTTTTCGGTTCCGGCCAGTTCCGACGGTTCCAACCGGAACCGTGCCAGGTCTAGCTTGAACCCCTTAAAAACTGATAATTATGTGTCTAGATATCAATAGCAAGGCATTTTTCTTTATGCTCATCCGAATTTAAAGCAACAGTGAAATTTGGATAACATTGAAATAAATAGGTCCATAAGTCAAACTGGTTTCAGCAATTCCTAAAATAGATTCTTTATAGTTGGTAATTCTTTTGTCACGGAGTACTACTAAAAGGGAATTATTGAGACCAATCTTTGCTAAGGGTTTCAAACCAATTTGAACGCTACCTATATGCAAATCATTATAACCAATCTTATGATAATGGTTCAAGCTATTTTTATTCAACAAATTTGTGCTAAAGGCATTGTTATGGAATTTGACATTAATTTCTTTACTCTTTTATCCTAAAATAGTCCTAAAATCTAGGGTTTTGCTTTTTCTATAAATGCTATACTGTTGAATATTAGGCAATTGCCAGTTTACTAAGTCTTTATCATCCCAATTTGTCTCATAATTTGCTATAGATTGACATGCAGTACTGTTATTATCGTCAGGCTCTATTCCAGACCTAGAACTACTTGCAGACATGGTAAAGAAAAGACTAATATAGACTTAGACCTATGTTTTGACTCACAGCTTGTTTGGAGGTCTACCTATGCCTTCCTTGGCCAACGGAAAACCTGGTGACTACTGACTTTTGCACTTAGAGAATAAATCTATCTCAACTCTTCTTCAACAAGTCTCAAGGCTTTGATACCAAAATAGAGAATCAACAAATATAACAGAATGCACAAGACAATATGTAGAAAATAATAAAACATGAAATTGAAATGAATTCCGACTTGAATAATAGAAAATAAAATGAACATAAACTTACTGTAGTCAGTATTAGTCTGACAACAATGAAGATATACAAAAATAAGTCGCACACTTTTATTAACTTCAAACTTTTTACAACGGAGAGAAAGGTTGGAGAGGAAGATTACAGAGTAGTACAAAGTAGAAAGAAACTTAAAAACAGAACCTACCCTCTCATTCGGAGAAGGGTTCCTTAAATAGAAAAAGTAATTAACCATGGTAAGGATTACTAAGGTTAATAATAACTCTAGTTCAAAAGATGAGAATGGCTCGTTGCACAAGTTTTTCACATAGAGGAAATATTCCTGCTGAGTCATAGTTCACGGGAGTGAGGAATCATTGCTTGCTGAGTCATAATTCACTAAGGTGACTGATAATAAGTACTTCAATGTTTTTATCCACCGACACTTTTTTTTTTTTTTTTTTTTTTTTTTTTTTGTCATTGTCTGCCGACATATGGTTGATGATGAAAAATGCTAATGATGGATCCCATGTTCTTTTAGAATAAGTTTGGTGAACTCTGTCGGGCTAAAGCCCTTGAAATTGTGATAAGTCGTGGTCGAAAGTGTTCCCACACTATTGTTGAGAAAAGCTGTTGCTTTCGGTGGGATCGTCTTCACTGAGGAAATCATCATGATCATCTGAATCTGAGTCTTTTTGTGAAATAGCTGTCCTAGTTTTCTCATTTCATCAGCAATGGCTAATAGTTCTTCAGGAGTCTTTGCTGCTGCGATTCTGTGTAGGGAAAAATACGGTCAACGCAGCGGAAGCGAGACTAAAAACAAGTTTAGTATATTTTAAAATTTTTCCTTTGATGAACCTTAACCCTTTAAATTAATTAAACATATATATATATATACTAATAAAGTAGAATACCTTTTGTCGCGTGATCCGATTGACTTGCGTCGATGGTAATCCGTAAGATCTTCAATCCTAGCATGAACGTGAATCACCTAGGAGCGTGATCTCCCTTTTCTTTGAATTGCGTACCTGAGGATGAATAAACAAAATCTCTTTTTCTTATCGTTAGTCACAAAACATCCAAAAGACTACAAAGATTATTCCGGTCACTTTTGAGTTCTCAATCTAATGATCGAAACTCGTGTGAACTTTATTCGAAGTTGTACACAAAAGCCTATTGATGTATAAACAATTAGTGTACTATCGAAATAGAATAATCTCTTCTCTCTTGTGTCTTGGCTGAAAAAATCAAACACTTGTCTATGAGAATGATTCAAGATAGAAGAAGAAGAAGTTGATCAAGTGAATCAAATTGAGAGTCTAAGGTGGCCGAACCCTATAATGTGTATTATATAGGGTGGCCGAATTCTTCTTCTCTCTCTGCTAGGGTTGGCTGAATTCTCCTTTTGATTTCAATTAGGGTTGGCCGAATTCTCTACTAAAGAGAGTTTGTGCTTTACCCTAATTACTATCAACTTTAGAATCCTAACCCTAATTCAACTCATAAGTGTTTAATTCTTAATAAAAGACTTCCTTATTTGATTAAATAAATAAACCTTATTATTTATTTTCTTACCAAATAAGTCTTTTACTTTTAGTATACTACTACCAATAGTATAACTCAAGGAAAAATATTTCCTGATCAGAAAAAGATTTTCTTTCTTAATTAAATAATTAATTAATAAATTAATTAATTCTCATTTAATTAAACAATAAAATAAAATAATATATTAGACTAATAAATTAGCCTTGCCGCCCCATATACTCATATATGGGTCAAATATTATTTTCTTATTTTATTTAATCCATTGGACTTTAAATAAAAAGCCCACATGTGAACCAGACCCATTCTTACTAAAAGAAACAAGCCCACATGCCTTTCATTAATATATTAATATAATTGATCAGCCCATTAAATAAATAATGTGCAAATTATATTCTTAATATATTAAATGCAATTCTAGATGGACCCATAAATTGGTCCGGTAGAATATATCAAGTGATCCATGCAAATCCGTGTGGATTAGGGATCTTGGCGGGCTATCTAAATTTAAGCTTCAATAGACATAACCTAATCACAATCAACAAATGATTCACTTATGTCCGATCCATTAATTTTAACTCATTCCACTAAAGAGCTAAAATTGAACTCTTAAATAAAGATAAAATAAGAAGATGTTCCTCATTCATACCCTAGACAATCATATTGGAGATAGTGTATCCTCGTGATTAATATCAGTAATTACCATATTTACTCATATGACCACGTTTTGAACTTGGATATTTTGACTTATCCAGAAGCCATGTTTTCAATAGTCACTATCTAAAACTCAACGTTGAGATTTAATATCCAATTACCTCAAAACATCCATATGATGATATTATACTCTCATTTAATAAATGGAGCCATGATGTCCATATCTATAAATGAAGTCTTCTATCGATTAACAAATGAATATCACCAAACTATCGAGGATAGACTATGCTATATAATCGTACTCATTGATAACTCAAATGATACCACTTGCAACCATAAGTCCATCATTTATCTCAAGATTAAGATAGACTCTCCGATTGTCCTGATAATGAAAAGACTATTATCTATTGACGGTTCTAGATAAAGCTTTTCATTGTGATCCAGTTCAATGCACCCAGTGCATTAGATTCTTTTACTCGAAGACCCTCCGATGATTTTAGACTCATCATAACTCATTTGATCCCACTCAAATGCTAGCAAAAGAATTCTACAACTTTAACAAGGTAAAGGTGCCCAACCTTTAACTTAAGTTGTGAACATTATTCAAGACTAACTAAAGAATTGTGTCTACCTCATACATATCCAGATGTACGAACAATTCTTCTTTTCTCATAGTCTTTAGACCTTATGATTATTTACTTTGACAATTATAATATTAAACTATAAATGTTATAAGATTTGTTAAACCAGAAATAACTTTATTAATATGAAAAAGATTGTCAATTACAATATTACACTCTTGCTATTGAGCATAATCCTAACATTCTGGCCCGGTTCTAGGATTTGGCCATTAAAAACTGAGATTGGTCATTGCTTGTGCTGCAGAAACTAGGGTTTTCGTTAAACCATTTCGCCATTATGTTTTTTCCATGGTCAGCCATGTTCATACCGCTCCACCATTTGATCTTGGTTTGTCTTCCAAAATAGGAACGTTGACATTGCCAATAAGTTGTTTTTGAATCTTATAACCAAGCATCAAAATCTAAGTGAGGCTAAAAATCCTGAAAAAGATTAATAAGTCAGGAATAAAATCTCAATCTTTGGGTTTATCAATATGTGAGACCCAATACTGATATCCTTCTTTGATAATGGTTGGAAGAAAATCAATATTTGGCCCATATTTGTCCCACCATTCTAGAAACCAGAACGGAATATCTAGAGGGAAATCTTTGTCAAAGTAGATAAACCAGGATAAAGAGTTTCCCGGGTTTTGGCCATACAAAACATATGTCCAAGCATCAATATAATCCCAATAGGAAAATTCGGAGATGTGGAAAGGTCTGGAAAATCTTCTTTTCTTGTTTGGATCATTTCCCCATTGCTTTAGGGTAATGATTTTGCAAAACTTTATTTTTCTAAAAATTAATTTTTTCGTGTCAATTTTGTCAAAAACGTCTGAAATATAGATTGAATCTATATCTACAAGAATGAATTCATAAAAAATATGTTTTTTTAATCTGTCTTCAGGAATCCTACAAAACAGTGGATCAATGATTGCATTCGCCAATTTTTTAGGTTCCTTGAAATAAGTCTCGAGTAGTAGTGGGGTTTCTACTTCAAAAATTTGTCAAAATAGGGTTTTTCATGATAATGATAAGTCAAGTTATTGATTTTAGGGAATGATGATGATGTGGAAGGGGCATAAGACTTTTGTTTTTCAATCATCTTGTCTTGTTTTACTGAATGTGGGCTGATATGGGAAGATGCTATGGTTTTAAAAGATAATGAGTCTAATTTTAAATGGGAAAAACTATTTGTGATTTGTAATAGGGTTGACAAGGTGGGTCTTGTTGGTGAGGAATGGGTTGGAGCGGCCAAATGACTGGATGCAATAGAGTATTTGTCTTTATGGTTGGGCTTTCTTTCTAGGCTAGACTTTTGTTCATCATAAGTCACAATAGCAGCAGTGTTGTTGCTATGATAAGTCACCAAAGCACTATTTTCACTTGTTAGGTCATTTGATAAGTCAGGCATGGATTCGAACATAGATGGGTTCATAGTGGGTCTAGGACCCTGGCTCATTGTGGGCTTGAGGCCCTGCATCTTTGTAAGGTTTATAGTTTGTGTTGGCATCAATTCCATATCAAAACGTGTTTCTCTTGTATTGTTTAGTGGTTAGTAATTGAAGAATTAAGAAGACAAAGGACGTCTCAACCACAATTCATTCAAGAAGCCGGCTTTTAAAAGATTCGTGCATCATTGGTCAACAAAGGTATTAAAGGACCTCATATCTCTTACAAGGCTAGACACACACACACACACACACATAGCATTCTTGTGTGTTCCTTCATGATTTAATTTCATTTATATATCAATTTCACACACTTGGCAAAATATGCTCATGCATTCATATTATGTTGATAAACTTTGTGTTTTGTATTTTCTAGGACTATGTCCGGAAACTAGCATATGTGTGTGTCTTTGTGTTTGTATGTTTCCGTATTTTTGTATTTGGACTTGAATATGCTCTATTATGATTCCTTATTGAGTTCCGGTCGTTTCGGTTACTCATTCATGTAGTTTCGAGTCCAAACGATGTAGCTACGCTACTTTTCGTTCTCATTCGTTGAGTTGACTTCATCGACGTTTTCAGAGATGATTTCTCAACCGTTTTTCAAAGTTGTGTAGTCATCGTCGTGTAGTCATTGTTGTGCGTGAGAGAGTCACGATTCGTAATCTAGAAACGGATTCAAAATCGGAGTTCGGATGCCCAAGATACGGGCTGAAGAACCGAGGGAGCGCGCGAGAAGACAGCCCAGGTCGTGAGGCCACTTGGGCTGGCCGTGTGTGAGGCCGTGGGCCCCACGGCCAAGGGGGCTCTCTATCCCCGTGTGGGCCACGCGCCCCCCACGGTCAGGGGGTGACGTGGCCTCACACCATTGGCCGGTTTTGTCTTCTCTCTCCTTCTATTTCTTCCCTCTCTCTCTCCATTTGAAATTTTTAAGAAGAAAAAATTGTTTTTCCCGTCAGAATTTTCTCTCTAGTTTTCAGAACTTCAAAACACCATATCTTCCTCATCCGGAGTCGGATTTGAGTGATTCAAATTGGAGAGTGTTCGTATTTGAGTCCTCTATCATCGCCAAGTGGTTTGGTGGCTGTTTGATCGTGATTTCTGGTGGTTCCACACTGATTTCCGAACCAGCTCGTGAAACCAAGGTATTGGACTTAACTTAGGGATTTCTTTCTTTTTAACCTTCCATTTGCTTGGGGTTTCTTCTTCTATATCTATGTTTATGTTTGGTAAAAGCTATTGAGAAAGATAGCTTGATTATCATTCTAATTGAAAGTCAATTTGTGGACTAATGTTGACTAGTTTCTATGATTCTAGGTTTTACATATGTTTGTGAGTTGTATTGTGATTAGAATGGCATCTTAGGTTGTTTGAAACTTAATTGAATTAATTTTGTGATAAATGACTTTGAGATTTGATTTGATCCTTTGATTGATAAAATCTAGGATTTGTGTATTTGTTTGTGATTTAGAGAATCTAGGTTTTGATTGATGTAAATCTCAAATCCTTGCTCTATATTTTTTGCTAGAATATTGATTGATTTAATTCTCATATATCTAGTATTTAATTGTATATTGATAGCATCTTGAATTTGTACTTCATGAATATATTTTGATTCAAGTGTTGTATATGTGAATGAGACTTTGAGCTTATGTGTTTGGTGTTTCACATGCTTAGGTTTTTATTCTCGTATTTTGCATCTAGACTTGATTACTTGTGATATCACATGTTTAGGTCTATTTGTGCCATAGAATGTATTGATAACATGTTCTATGTTGAATTGATTGTTTGCATCATTTGCATTCACATGATCACACTAGGAAGTTCTTGTAAAAGGCATGAAGTCTTGGTTAGAGTCGGGGTGACTCGGATAGCCAAGCAAGAAGTCTTGCCTAGAGTCGGGATGACTCGGATAGGTAAGCAATGAGTCATGGCTAGAGTCGGGAGGACTCAGATAGTCATGCATGGGAGGCTCCCTAGAGGCAAGAGTGCCTTGGATAGGGAGTTGGCTATTGTATTGGTAGGCCTAGGCGTATGGTTAGATATAGACTCCGATAGAGCGGGGTACACGGGAGGTGTATGCACTCTTGAGGAATTTCTAATCTACTATCGATGTTGGTTGTGTGTGGTGTCCAATATATGGTGGTTTCGCATCATTGAGGGATTTCACACTTTCCAATAGGGTTGGGTAGGCTTAGACTTCACTAGGTTGGGTGAGCTAAAGATTGGTCACTTTGTGAATGTTCTATGTTTACTTTCCAATAATATAGTACCCAATGGTTGTAGTTCAACCCGTGGATGTTTCCTCCTTGGAGGTTTTACCACATTAAAAAATCTCTTGTGTTAATTCTTCCTATCTCTTTCTCTTATATTTCAATTGTATATTTTATTATCTTGATTCATAATATTCACATGTGATGTATTGTGAAGCAAGACTTTGTATAGTGTGATTAGTGAATTCATTCTTTTGATCATTTTTGTATCTATGATTCTATTGTATATTGTAATTTTTTGTATAGTGATATTTTGATCACTCTTGTAACTCATTGAACATCTATTGAAATACAAGCTTACTTTGTTGTTGTGTTTATTTGTTCTTATACCTCACACAACTAGTTGATATACTTAGATTTTGCTCTTATGATTATATTATCGTATTGTCTATGTATGTCTTCCTTGGCTTATTTTTGTTGTGTGTAAGGCTACCTTGAGGGACAAACGAAAGTTTGTTCAAGGGATTGAAAAAGGTGTAAAAACCTATTCACCTTCCCTCTAGGTATGCTTTAAGCAATTTAACTACGTTTGTATACTTTTAATCTTCTTTTTGCTGCTACTCATGGGTTTCCCTGCAAAAATTTTCTGGTCAAAAAATCTGGTAGACTATTATCTGATCCTTTAATATGTTCAATAGTAAAATCAAATGCAGATAATAAGGTTTGCCATCTAGCAAATATTTGTTTAGAAGCAAGATTTTTAACATCATTTTTCAAAATGAATTTTGCTGATTGACAATCAACTTTCAAAACAAATTTTTGGTTGATTAGATCGTCTTGTAATTTTTGGATAGTTAGAACAATAGTCAGGATTTCTTTCTTGACAGTGGAGTACTTTTGTTGGGTATCATTCCAGACACACGAAACGTATCTAACGAGACATTCTTGGTTGTTGATGACTTGTTTTAAGATGCCACCATAACCAAGCTCAGAAGCATCAGTTTCAACTATTTTGGGAGCAGTGGGATGACAGATAACAAGACATCAGAGACTTTTGACTTGGGCTTTTATCTTTTGGACAGCTAAGGTATGCTCGTCGGTCCAAGGTGTTGGATTTTTCTTTTGTCTTTGAAAAAGAGGTTTGCAGATGATACGCAGTTGTTGACAGAAGTTAGCTATATAATTGAGACATCCTAGAAACCTCTGTAGCTGGGTTTTGTCTTTGATAACATCTGGAAATTTATCAGCAAACTCAAAACTTCTTTGGATGGGTATAATAGTTCCTCTTTCGATGTTTGACTTAGGAATCAGATTTTTGTTTGGTATAAAACGATCTTGGGTGTGGAGACAACTAGACCTTGGTGTTTGGCTGTTTAGAGGAAAATATCTAAGTGCTTCCAGTGTTGGTCAATGTTATCGGAATAGATTAGGACATCATCTATATATACAATAGAAAATTCAGTATAAGGGTTGAAAATCTCATTCATGATAGATTGGAATTCACTAGGGGCATTTTTGAGACCAAAAGGCATAACATTCTACTCATACTGGCCAAAAGGCACAATAAAAGCAGTTTTATAGCGGTCCTTCATCTATATTTGCCAAAAACCTGACTTCATGTCAAACTTAGAAAAAATATTAAAATTATAAAGTCTTTTCAATAAGTTAGATTTGTTAGGGATAGAATACCGAATCCATTGAAGAGCATCATTCATAGATTTATAGTTGATGACCAGTCTGGGGACTCCTCTTTCGATTTCTGCATTCTTTTGTACATAGAAAACTGGGCAACTCCAAGGGGATTTAGAAGGCCTAATCAGGCCTTTTTGCAATAAGTCAGCAATTTCTTTTTTGCAATGTTCAAGGAGGGATGAGGACATTTGAATAGGCCTAGCTTTGGTGGGAATTCCTCTTTCGGAGAATTCTTTGTTATAAGGAAGGGAGACTATATGTCCTTTTCTGTTCCAAAAAGCATTTGGAAAAGAGGCGCAAACTTCACCTTCGAGTTTCTTTTTGAAGGTTTGGATTTTTTGTCGAAGTTTGGGATCTTCTAGTTGTTTCTTTTGTCTTTCAAAATGTAGGTCATCTTTTAGAAAAGATAAATAGTCCTACTTTATGTTGATATTGGCGATTTGTTGTTCTAGGAAGACTGATTTGTTTTTGAGGGCATTTAGGTCTCGAATGAGGACAGGGAAAGTGAAAGGGAAAAGTATTTCTTTTTCTAGGTATTCTGAAATAAGTCCTTTTGAGGTAACCTTAAAAGGAGATATAAGATGGATGAAGGGTAATCCGAGAATTACGTTTTGGGAAAGGTTTTTGACCATAAGGAAACTAGTGTTGTAACAGACTCCACTATTGCAAACTTTAGCATTGGTCAATTTGTATTGTATGCTAAGCTGCTGTTTGTTAGCACCATAAAGAGTTTTTGTGGTTTTTTCGAAGTATTTGGTGGGAATAAGGGCTTCCCTCATGCAGTTGAGATCAGCTCCTATGTCGATCAATAAGTTGACTCTAAGATTGAAATTGGAAGAGACACGTATGTCTACCTCCGTATACCACTTCTGGATCTTGGTTTCTCTGACAATGAAGGTTTCTTGTTGTTGGATAAGATTAGGATGGAGGAGACTGGCCAATTCATGATTGTACTGATCTCCTTCTTGTGCTTCTTCTTCTGATTCATCAAAACTCTTGAAACTGTTTTGTTTGGATGATTTTTCTTTTTCCTTTGAAGAATGTTCTAGCAATTGTGCTTGGAGTTTTTGGGTAGTGAGCTTCAAGCCTTTTATTTCTTCTTTGACTAGGTTGATTTCTTTTTATAAGTTAGGGATGGTCACTTTTCTTTGTTTAGGGGAAAATAGTTTCATTACATTTTCTTCGAAATCTGGAATAGCTGGGTCTTTTTGGCTGGTTGATGGTTTATTGGCTTCTTGAGTGGATATTTTCTCCTAGATTTGTTTGATGTAGTTTGCTTTAAGAATAGGGTCACTGATACTATCGATCATACTAATAAGCATGGAATAGTCTGATTGATCCAAGACATTGACTTGGTTGCAGAGACAGACTTAAATATGATCTGATTCTGGTTGCGTTGAAGCTTCTGTGCTAGATTGGCCAAGGATTATGAGCTTCTCCTCTGAGCTTGATGAATCTTCACAGGAATCTGAGGTATATTGTTGTTCGAAGATCACCTGGATAAGTTTGTCCTTGAATTCTTTTTCAATATTTAAGGACTTGATTTTGTTTTTAAGGTCAAGGCATTTGTTGGCAAAATGTCCCCTTTTTCCGCATCCATAACAGGTTTTGGAGTTTCTTGCAAAGGACCTACGAAAAGGTTTCTTGCCTTTCTTCTCTGTTTTCTCTTTCCTGTTTGGTTTGTCTCCACCAGTGCGCTTCTTCCTTTTGGGGGGTTGATAGTTAGATTTGTGAGACTTGCGATTTTTCTGGCTTGGGAGCTTATCAAATCCGAATTGTTCACACCACGAGCCAAGTTCTCTTCTGGTGGTTAATTTCTGCTGTTTCAATTGGCTTTTGAGTCTGATATCATTGCATAGTTGTAAGGCAACAACGTTGATTGTTGCAATGATTTCTCCATAAGTCCATGTTTCAAAGTCGATTTGGGACCAGTCTGAACTAGCCGTCTGTTCCCTCATCTTGTCTCAGACTTTGTTGGCAAAAAGGGATAGTAGCCCTGATATAAACTTTTCTTTCCAGTATGCTTTGGCATTGTCTTCTCTCTGTAATACTCTGGTTAAAAATATGTCTTTATACCACTTAAAGTCGCTCAACTTCTTGCACTTCAAGTTTTGGAGTTTGGAATAGTCTTTATCTTGGAATCGATTTGGATTTCCAATAAAATGTAGAACGATGGTATAACAAAACACATCTATACCATTAGGCTGAGAGGTGGTGGTGGTAATAGTGGGAAGCAAAGAGCCTGGGCCGGTAGATGTAGAGGGAACTGATATGGTTTTTGTGTGGTTAATAATATTGACTCTGGCTGCCGGAGATAGGGTATGTGTCCACCATCCAAGTAGTTGGCCCTCAAAACCATCGGTTAGTGCTGTGACGGCATCAGCATGGGCCATGCTTTGTTTCTTGATGTAAATATAGTCAACAGTGTGGATTTGCCTGACGATGGTCATAATTTGGTACTCCGATAGGCCATCAAAATTAAATTGATAATAAACATTGCCACTGTATGCTCTATAGGGAACAGTTTCTTCATATTGAAGGTCAGGTGGTGTAGGCTTTGGATAATATGGTTTTGTACCGTGATAAAATCGGGTATATTTATTGTTGTCAGCTATATTTTGGTTGGTTAATTTGTATATCATTTGGTCAAAGTCTTTTGTAGGCTCATTGTTGCTAGGTTCTGAGGAAGTGTCAATATATGTGTCTAGGGTTTGGACTTCTGATTGGGACCGGGTCTGGTTTTCTGGTTTAGGAATTTGTGTTTGTGATAGTTTTTCTTCTAGGAGTTTCAGAAGTTCTTCTGTGTCAAGAAGGTTGTGGTTATCAAAACATTTCTCAATTCCTGTGGTGTCAGGAAACAAGAGGACACCGGGTTGATACGATGACTGGGGATCTTGGGATATGCTTTCAGAGGCAGATTTGGTCAGAACTTGGTATTGGTTGATTTCGATTATGTCGAGCTGGTCTCCAACAGTTCTTAGATATATATTATTATATTATTATAACATATACATATTATAATATATATTAAAATAATATATATATATATATATATATATATAATATTGTACAAGTTTGTGATTTTTTGAAGATTTAAGGGTAAAAGGTCTTTTTGAGACTTGTCCCATGCATGGGACAAGTCTGGCCTAGGGTCTTGGGTGGGACATAATTTGGTGATTTTGGTCCCACCTTGTCCCGTTCTGTCCCATACTAAAGTCACGGCAAACGTGGGACAATAAGAAACTGTCCCACGTTGTCTTGTCCCGTCCCGTGTATTAAACGCACCCTTATTGTTTTCCGCACTTTAATTATGTTGATTGTATTTGATTGTATTGGGTCATATTTTATAATATTGAAAAATCCGAAAAGTTTGTAACTAATTGGATTAACAACCCATTCACCCCCAGGTTGTATTAGACACATTTATATATTTTCACACACAATTTGAGTTTCTTCAAAGGTCAAAAAAAAAAAAAAAAAAAAAAGTTAGAACATTATTTTTCAAAGGCATTGGCTCTTGCCAAACAAATGAGTCCAAAGAAAACATTTTTTTTATAAAAAAAAAACCGAAGAAAGCTTTTTTTTTTTTTTTTTTTTTTGAA
Source organism: Acer saccharum (assembly GCA_030490815.1). Lineage (NCBI taxonomy): Eukaryota > Viridiplantae > Streptophyta > Magnoliopsida > Sapindales > Sapindaceae > Acer > Acer saccharum. Next base: position 16,565,614 of record CM059874.1, read on the forward strand.
ATACAACTACTGCCAAGATCTAGTGAGATTAATTAGACTCTACAAACATGACCCAGAATACTACTCCCACTATCGGGGAAATGTTACATATGGACTATAACTTTCATAACCGGAGAGAGGGCTGCTCCCACAAACCGGGAGAAAAACTCCCCACACATGCGCATGGTAGGACTTGAACCCCTAACCACAAGGTGTGGAAGGGAGGTGCACACCTATCTCTACTAAAAGGTGATATGCAAAAAAGAAAGCATTTTAAATGTCAAAATTATGGAGTATGTATCCAAACTATGAATTCAAAATTTGGCTATTATATAACTGTCATTGAAGAGTCGAAAGATCTCAATGTCATGATGCTAAATGAATTCATGGGTTCATTACATGCCCATGAACATCACCTTGTTGAGAAAGCTAATATCAAGGTTGAAGAAGCTCTACAAAGCCAAATAAATATCAAAAAAGAGAGAACAATTCAGAGAATAGTGATAGTTCAAATAAACCTCATTTCATTGAAGGCAGAGTCCATCATCGGTTTTTTGTTCTCTATTTTTTTTTTGTTGACATGTGGTAAGTTCCTTTTTTAAAGATAAAAATACTAAGGCTATGTTTGGTAGGGAGGAAAAGGGAGAGGAAAGAAAGGGGTGGAGGGAAAAGTAGAGGGAAAAGGGAGAAGTGTGTGTTTGGTATGGAGAGAAAAATGGAGAGAAAGGAAAAGTGGAGAGAAAAATGGGTGTGGGGCCCACCAATTTCTTTCCTCCCAAAAGTGGAAGGAAATGGGAGGGAAAGAAATGGGGAAAAAAGAAATGGGGCCCACCATTTGGGTAATTACAATTTTATCCAAAAAAATTTAATATATAAAATATAATATAAGGGTAAAATAGTAAAATTGATAAAATGATTTTTTCTTTCCTTTCTGTTTACCAAACAACACGAGGGAAAATCATTTTCCTTTCTTTCCCTCATATTTTCTATCCCTCCAAATCTTTCCATCCTTCCTATTTTCTTTCCTCCCTACCAAACGGACCCTAGAATTGTTACGTTTAACTAACAGTGGAACCTTACTCGAAGGTCCACTAGGATTGCACGCAGACTAGCTTCTTATAAGTCCGGGTCCCGGGCTTTTTCGAGGGTTTCTGATGATTAGTGTCATATATTGGAATTGTCGTGGGATTGAGAATGGTTCTTTGAGGCAGGTTCTCAGTGATCTGAGTTGACTGCATGGGTTGGGAGTCTTTTCGTTTTTCTTTTTGTTTTTATTTTCTTGTGTGGCCTGCGCGCCACTTTTCTTGTTGGGGCTTTTGCTCGTGGTGTTTTTGTGGTTGGTTTAGCCTTTGCTACTTTTTGTTCTTTTCTTTTTATTTATTTATATAGTTTTATTTGATTGAAAAAAAAAAAAAAACTAACAGTGGAACCTATTACCTATTTGATATATTTTAAAAAAGTTAGGGATCATGAGTACTATAAAAACAAACACGGTTAAATAACTCATAATTCGACAAACACTAGGGACTAAATTATAATTCACTCAATAGAATAAATGGAGTCGGCCATTGTGAAAATCGGCGCACGATAGCAGTAACCAAGTCCTCTCGGCTGTCAGAATTCCTAAAACCCTCACAAAACCCTCTTCTCTCTCTCTACGTTTCTTTCCTTTTTCTCTTCAAAAACCATTTTCTCTCGAATCAAATCATGTCAAAATCATTGAATTCAATGAAGAACCATGCCTCGAATCCGAAAATGTGGGTAGTGATCGGTGTGAGCGTGGTAGGGATCGTGGTTCTGGCGGAGACGATGCGGCGGCGTAGAAGGAAGGTGAAAATGAGTGCATCATTGGATTTTGGGGCTTTTGTCGAAAGATTTGAACTCCTTCCATTCCCTCAACCGCCTCCTCCTGCTGCTAGGCAGTCGCTTTCTGGCCTCACATTTGCCATCAATGATATGTAAGTCTCTTTTGCATGTATCATCTCCGTGTCTATATATATATATATATATGTTTTGTACTCATGTTTATGAATGCGTATTAGTAGTATTAGGGAGTGGGATACTTTAACATAATTACAAAACGGTTCAGAGGTTTTTAGATAGCTCATTTTACAAATGTACAAATTATTAAGTTTGGGATCCCTGGAATAAGATTCTTACATCGACGATCAAGACTCTAATAAGGAGGATCTAGACTTTCCGTGCATAGGGATCGGAGTAGTTAAGGACTATATATATTGTGAGACTCAAATATGGCAAATAGATCAATTGGAAGCTTTGTAGAAATATAGCTATATTGAGTTTTGATGTCATTTTTTTTTTAATATAGTTTGCATTAATTAAAAAAATTCGTTCATCCAAAAAATAATAATAATTTTGCAGTTTGGTTCTGGGTATGGCAGGTTCGATCTGAAGGGGTATGTGACGGGGTTTGGGAGTCTGGACTGGGTGAGAACACATGAGGAAGCAGGGAAAACGGCAGTGGTGGTGACTCTTCTGTTGAAAAATGGGGCTACTTGTGTTGGCAAGACTGTTATAGATGAAATGGCTTTTGGGTTAGTTCTTGTTATCTCTTGCTCTCCATATATCCGAAGAAAGATATGTTAATTTTTGTTATTGTGTGTTTTTAACTTTTGTATCAGGATAACCGGGGAGAACAAGCATTATGGAACTCCTATCAATCCGCAAATGCCGTCCCATATCCCTGGAGGTTCTTCTAGTGGTTCGGCAGTGGCTGTTGCAACTGAGATTGTTGACTTTGCTCTAGGTAAGTTTAATTACTCATTTTTTGACTCATAGATGCACATTTGCCTTCTCTTTTTTCTGTAAACTTGATAAAATTCTTATTGGATGTAATATATATATATATATATTTATAGAGTCACTTTCTAATGTGGGATCCTGCACGATTTTTTCTTGTGGGATCACGGTTTATCACATGTGATAAATTGTGATCTTGCAAGAAAAAATCCTGCAGGATCCCGCACTTGATAATAATTATATATATATATATATATTAATTTATTTCACCTATTGTCAAAATTCACAGCTTGCAGATGCATAATCCTTGCTCACTGTATAAGCCCTATAGTATTTTACTTGTTACCTTTCTTTTCTCACAGAAAATGCTTCATAAACTTTGTTTATGGGTTATTTGGTTTATTAACCATGTTACCTGATCTACGAAACTCTCATATTTCTTAGGTACTGATACAATTGGGGGCGTGAGAATTCCAGCATCATTCTGTGGGATCCTTGGTTACCGACCATCTCAGGGGGCTGTTTGTACAATAGGGATTCTTCCAAATTCACAAACTCTAGACACTGTTGGTATGATACATATCTAATAGTTCTTTGGCAAAGTTATAGAGAATGGCATGCATTCAAGATTCCTTTGACTTGTTATCAATTACTATAGCAAAATATAATTCCTACTCCTCTGATCGGTTTTGAATTTTGTCTAGTTTGACATATTATATCTGCTGCAACTGAAATATTGATTGAATATTGAGATGCACTCCTTAATTGTCTCATGTGAGTGTGTAAGGTGCTTTTGAATATTTCTTTCCATTATGCAATTTGGGTATTTGAAATGATAATAGTTGGTTGTCAGTTGTCTTACCAGCACTGAGATTTTTTATGCCTTCAATTTTCCTCTTAGTTTTGATATTTTTTGGTAGTCTTTCTTGCTTTGTTGTTGTTGTTTTTTTATCCTTTTATTTTTCATTTCATCAAATGGCGACTCGTCAGGATGGTTCGCTCGTAATCCATCTGTTTTACATCGTGTTGGACATGTTCTTCTTCAACTAAATGCGGTCGAACCTAGGAGATCTAGACGTCTTGTTTTTGCTGACGATCTCTTCCAGCTTTCTAAGGTTCCCAAGCAAAAGACAGTACATGTTATTAGCAAAGCAATCGAAAGTCTATCTGGTTGTAAGTTGCAGGGCTTCATTATATATCTGATGTAGTTTCTGTATTAGGATGCAATGTTTTATGGTTTAATCTTAAAGAACATGATGCTAACATTTCTGTTGATTGCTATATTGTTTTGATTGGACAGACCAGCCTCCAAAGCATATCAATTTTGGTCAGCATATTGCTTCAAATGTGCCCAGTCTAAAAGGCTTTTGTGAGCAATCTACAAACTTGGAACATGGAACATCTATTTTGAAAGCCCTGTCTTCTGTTATGGTTTCATTACAAAGGTAAATTAGTATATTAGTGCAATTTGTTATTTCTTTATATAATATTTTTTTCCAGTAACTGATCCATGTTCTATTTTAATGAACAACTGAATTAAGAAATAGTTTTCTTTTCCATTGACTGATATGTGTATACAAATGGAACAGTTGAGCTTTAGTAAGAAAGTTGACTCTGAGTCTCTGACTGCTATACAATGTAAAATATTTGATTTCCTGGAAATAGGGCAAGGTTTTCTTTGTCAGAATAGTTTATTTTTAATGATCTTTACAATATCTAAGGAAATTCAATTCCTAATAAAATAAAATAAAATACTAGTTCTTACAATACAATTCCTTACAAATTAATATCATAACATAAATAATTGATTCCTAAAGATCATTGTAGTAACTAGTAAGTCATAATCATTTTGAGAATTGTTTTGAATGCAACACACTACTATGATCAAAAGTTAGACAACTAATATTAAGAAGATAGTGATTAACTACATATAGTATGGAGCCATTGCAAGATAATTGTGATATTCTAATAAATTAAATATGGGACTACCAAGTTAAAATTTATAGTTTTATACTCACATTTATAATTCTTTATAATACTTATCCTTCGTAGGAGTTACTTATCTTCCTTTTCATCATCACTTTGTCTTTGTGCTATTTTTCATCTGTCATTTGTTTTGTCCTGTGAAAAACCCACCATAGTAGTTATTAGGAGCTTTAGAAATGTTCTTAAAAATTTCATTGGGGCAGTAGTCCCCACTCAAGTCAAAAAGCTTCTATCCCCTGTTGTAAGGGATTATGAATTAAAAAATATAAGTACAAGTTGGCACTAAGTGCCTGAACATATGTCCTGGATATGTATATTAATATTTGTCACTGTATGATAAGATTTTAAATTGAGGGCAAAGTTTTCCCATCTCCAGTCATCTCCACTGATTTTATCAGCTGAGGTGCAATAACTAGTACCCCAGATGTGTGTGTTTCTTCAGCAAAGGATTCTCACTGCTATGTGTTCTGAGAGAGGTTAAACGAATGATGAAAGCAAAATGTTCACTATAGTTTTTCTTATAAATAGATTGGTTGCGCTGTGGAGCATATTGTTTATTTAGTATAATTGACTAATACTCTGGTGTCTTTATGCTGAGAGTGACTACTGACTACTGTAGTATGGTAACAGTACAATCACTTGTGGATCAACATAATTGCTTTACGTAAAGTCAGAAAATCTATGCTCAATGAGTGTACTTGATGGACTACTGTAGTATGGTAACAGTACAATCACTTGTGGATCAACATAATGGCTTTACATAAAGTCAGAAAATCTATGCTCAATGAGCGTACTTGAGGGCCTCTTTTTCATTTTGTTACTTGGATACAATGGAATACAGAAAGAAAATAATTTTAAGCTGTACTAGGAAATATTACCTGCCAAATGTTTCAGAGCTAACATTCTTTGTGCTGCAAACTTTGCTTCCCATTTACTGATTTATGTATGTAGTCAATCTTGGAAGTCATTTTCTAAACTGTTTTGATTTAATGCAGCCTGGTTATAGCTGTGGAAAAATCATCTTAACCCTTTTATTTCTTTTGCATGCCTTGTCCAGAGTCTGGTTTATTGTCCTCGAGTCATGCACTTCTTGTTCAGAGTCTGGTTTATTAGTACCTACCTTGGTTTGAGTTGCTTTCAAGGTTTACCTTTAGTATTCATTTTGAGAATGATTCTATGACAAATCCATTTGCTTCAGATTGGGCACGTCAACATTTATTGTGCTGGGTAGTTAATGCTGGGTTGGGTTGTTTGCCTGCTTTACTAAAATGGGGGCGTGATTATGACACCTATTATCAGTTGTTTTATTTCTAGGTTTGACATTTGACAAGTTTTCTCTTTCATAAAAAATCTTCGAATTTTTTTTTAAAGAAAAGAAGTGGGGACCAGTACCACTATAGGGGTTTTACAATCCAAAAAGAAGAAACCTATATCCATACAAAAATAGTATTAGACCATATACCAAAAACACAAAAGAGTCATTGAATGGTACCTTCTTTGTATGACATGTCCGGTCAATAATTGAATTTTAGGATGGACTTTTGCCTTCCAAAACGATTTATAGAGTGTGGAGTTTTGATGGATTATCATCTACAATCTCCAAATTTCAATTTTAGTTTCTTCAATTTGGATTGTGCTTTATTTCTAGTGGACTTTTATTTGGGCCTTGTGTCAATTTTAGTATCAATTAATTATCTATCACTGTTTTTTAGATGTGAATTTAAGACGAATCATGAAGAATGGGTCAAATCGGTAAAACCAAGGTTAGGACCTAACGTCTCTGGTCATGTTCTTGAAGCAGTCAACACAACACATGACAATAAGAAAATCTTATATAAAGTCCGGAATGAGATGCGAGTAGCACTTCAAAGTCTTTTAAAGGTACTCCCAACTTATTGTTAGTATTTATCTCTTCTGCATTTCCATTGTGTTGATATTAATTTTTAACATCATAATCCTTGCCCTGCTTTATCATAGAAATATCTCTGAGCTGTAATATTAACTTTTATTTATTGTAATGTTCCTATCTGCTTCAAGTTTACATTCTACTTGCTACTTTGGTTTAATAGTAATCTTGTTGTGTTTTATTATCACTAGAAGTCCTTGGATGCCAGTCATACCATGACTTTATAGTCAGTTGGGGAATTGTGTATTAGTTATTACTTGTTGCTGCAGAGTTGCGGAGTGATGCTCTTTTTTGGCTTATGATAGCAGTTCAAATTAGCCCTTTTCAAATAAGTTCTGTCAGATAAATTATGATAGCAGTTCTGTCAGTTCAAATTAGCCTTTTCCATGCTATTTAGGCTTAATTCTATATAATTAATTAATTATTGTTTTATTCTAAAATTAATGTCCTTCATCAGCTCACCTGCCTTTTCATGGTATTTCTTGCAATCTATCTTGCACCTTATTGATCCCAATTAATAGTGTTACTAGACTGTCAGTTTTTTCTTCTTGTTTGGTCACTAAGTTATGCTCGGTTCTAATGAGTCTAGAATTATTTCTTCACGAGTCTTTCATTGTTTTTATTTCATCCTTTACAACTTCTCGTCTGAGCTACCTTTATTTAATGGATATGATAGTGTGTGCTTCCAATTTTCCATATTTTTTTTTCTCTTCAGCTTTCTTTATTTATATTTCTTTTGAAATCTTATTGCATCTCGACTTATTTGATTTTTCCTCTATTTGATATTTAAGTTGTGAGATATCACAGTTTGTCCTTCAGAAACCCCTCAATTGCATTTGTGTCCATGTTTGTTATTTATTTACTTAACTATAAAACTGTGAATTTTGGAGAGAGAGTATCCAAAATCTTATTTAGTAAAATAAACTGATACAGAACTTATATCATTCAAGGTACCAGACTCCCTTGACTGTAGGACAGCAGCCGGCTTAGTTCTAAGCTTGAGATAAAGAATAATCTTTATCTCTTATTTTAAATAAAACTCTATCCTATAAACAGTAAATAATAAAGATAAATACAAAGATAAATACTAATAATTCTACACCCCCCCTCAAGCTGGTTGATATATGTTCATCAAACCCAGCTTGGTACATAATTCATCAAAACTTGTCCTAGCTAAGGGTTTTGTTAAAATATCTGCTGTCTGAGAAGTAAATGGAATATAGCTCAAATTGACACTTCCTTCTTCAAGCTTCCCTTTGATGAAGTGTCTGTTGATTTCAACATGCTTCGTCCGGTCATGAAGCACTGGATTCCTAGCAATTAGAATAGCAGATTGGTTATCACAATACAGTTGCACAGCACCTTCTTGTGGCATCCTCAATTCAGTTAACACCCTTTTCAGCCAAACTCCTTCACAGATTCCTTGTGCCATTGCCCTAAACTCTGCTTCTTGAAACTACAGACTGTTTCTTGCTTCTCCAGGTCACAAGATTGCCCCACACAGAAGTACAGTAACCAGATGTGGACCTTCTATCAATAACTGACCCTGCCCAATCTGCATCTGTAAAAATCTCAGTAGCCTTACGATTATTTTTCTTAAAAAATAATCCTCTACCAGGGGTCAATTTCAAGTACCTTAGAATCCTGTTCACTGCCTCCATATGCTCCTCAGTAGGTCTGTTCATGAATTGGCTAACGGCACTAACCGGAAAACCTATGTCTGGCCGTGTATGTGAAAGGTAGATTAACTTCCCTACTAATCTTTGATACCTCCCTTTATCAACTGGAGCACTTCCCTCAACACTTCCTAACTTCACAGTGTAGTCCATTGGAGTGTCTACTGGCTTACAATCCTCCATGCCTGTTTCTTTCAACAAGTCCAGAACATATTTACGTTGTGAGACTGCTATCCCTTCTTTAGACCGTGCTATCTCCATGCCTAGAAAGTATTTAAGACTTCCTAGGTCTTTTATTTCGAACTCTCTTGCCAAAACCTGCTTCAAAGCTTGTATTTCTTCTTCACAATTACCTGTGAGAATGATATCATCTACATATACTATAAGAATGGTTATTTTACCTCCAATTGAATGCTTAACAAACATGGTGTGGTCGGTTTGGCACTGTATGAACTTGCATTTCTTGATAGCCTTGGTAAAACGATCAAACCAAGCACGCGGGGACTGTTTCAGTCCATACAAACTCTTCTGAAGTTTGCAAACCAGATTGTTGCCCCATTTCTTCTTCAAACCCGGTGGAACACTCATATAAACCTCCTCCTCAAGGTCACCATTTAGGTACGCATTTTTGACGCCCAGTTGGTGAAGTTTCCAATCCAAACTAGCTGCCAAGGAAAGTAAAATCCGAATTGTATTAAGCTTGGCGACCGGTGCGAAGGTCTCCTCATAGTCTATTCCGTACGTTTGAGTAAAACCCTTCGCTACCAGCCTTGCTTTATACCTTTCCACTGTTCCATCAGCTTTGTATTTAATCGTGAACACCCATTTACATCCAACTGGGCATTTTCCTTCTGGCAGTTCTGTTACAAGCCAAGTCCGGTTTTTCTCCAAAGCCTTGAGTTCCTCATTAACAGCAGCCTTCCATTCCGGTACCTGTAGTGCTTCCTCAACACTATTTGGTATTTGTGTCTGCATAAGATTTGTAGAGAATGCTTGAAACTGTGAAGATAGATCTGTGTAAGAGATATACTTACAGAGTGGATATAAAGGCCTACTGCGACATTCTCTAACCCCCTTTCTGAGTGCAATTGGTTCCTCAATTTTATCTATTTCATGGCTGCTATCTGTTTTCTCTTCTGTTTGTTCTTCAGGTCTGTTTTCAAGAACTGTTTTGCTCGGATCAGATTCATGACTCTGTCTGTCTTGAAGTGGGTCTGCTACTTGTTTCAAGTTTCTTCCTTTCCGTGAAAAGACAATGAGAGGCTTTTCAGTATGGATTTGATTGTGTTTAAGGCAAGGAAAAATTTCATCACACACAGGACTCTCTTGAGTGTCTAAATGTAAATCGGATTGATAAAAAATAATCTGATTTTCTGATTGTCTCGGTTCAGATAGGATTGGTTCAGGAGTCTTTTGCTGAATTTGATCTTCTTGAATATGACTTTGGCTAGGACTGTGAGGTGTTTGAGTTTGTGGACTCTGAAATGTTTGGGTTTGAGTGGGATTCCTAGTCATTCTATTAGGAGAATCATCAATAGGATAAAACACAATTTCTTGCTGAATTTTAGGCTGACCAGAATACCTAGAAATAGAAGGAATAACAGACTCTTCAAATATTGAATTACCCAAATCACGGTAGAACCTTGAATCCCAAAAACATACAGAATCGTTCTCCCCCTTGTTTTTGGTATAAAATGGCTGTGTTTCCAAAAAGGTGACATCTTTGGAACAATAAAATTTATGTGCAGAGGGAGAATAACATTTAAACCCTTTTTGTGTTGGAGAGTATCCAACAAACACACACTTAAGAGATTTTGGGTCTAACTTACTTCTATGAATTTGATTTATGTGAACAAAAACAGTACATCCAAATACTCTAATAGGAAGATCTGAAATCAATTTGGTATTTGGATAATTTTTCAGAAAAACATTGTGAGGAGTTTGAAAACTAAGAACTCTAGAGGGCAGCCTGTTAATTAAAAAGGTTGCTGTCAAGACTGCTTCCCCCCAAAGATACTTAGGCACATTACTAGTGAACATTAATGACCTAGCTACTTCCAGCATATGTCTATTTTTCCTTTCTGAGACTCCATTTTGTTGTGGAGTCTCAATACAGGAACTTTGATGGACAATACCTTCTTGTAGCAAAAAATTGTTTAAAACAGTATTAAAAAACTCCTTCCCATTATCTGTTCTGAAAACTTTAACCGTTGTTTCAAATTGATTTTGTATCATTCTGACAAAATTTGGCTTCATTTTTCTCTTTCATAAGATAGACCCAAGTGAGTCTAGCATGGTCATCAATAAATGTGACAAACCATCTAGCTCTAGTGATATGTGGAACCCTAGCAGGACCCCACACATCACTATGTATTACTGTGAAAGGATGAGATTCTTTATAATTCTGATTTGGATAAAAAGAACGAGTCTGTTTTGAAAGATTGCAAATTTCACAATGAAAGAATTGAGGCTTTTTATTGTGGAATAATTCAGGAAATAGTTTCTCTAGGTACAAAAAGTTAGGATGTCCTAATCTATAATGCCATAGAAAAACTTCTCTATCATTATTCAAATTGGAAACACTATCCTTATTTAAAGAAACACTGCTAACAAGATTCCTAGGGAAAGACACACTCCTTGCTGAATAAGGTTGCTTGCTAGAATCGGATTTCACCTGAAACAAGTAAAGTCCAGCATTCAATTCAGCATTGCCAATTGTCTTCCCCGAGCTCAAGTCCTGAAACATACAACCAGCAGTAGAAAACTTAACCTCACAGTTCATATCATCAATTAACTTACTTATTGAGAGGAGATTACAATCCAAATCTGGTACGTATAGAACTGATTGCAAAGTAATATGAGGAGAGATAACAATCAAACCTATTCCAGCCACTTTAGACAATGAACCGTTGGCTATTTTCACAGCTGATCCACCATGACTAGGAGATAATCTCTCAAACAATGACTTGTCTCCAGTCATGTGATCAGTAGCTCCTGAGTTGACAATCCAAGACCCCTGTGTATTTCTTCTAGAGTATAAAGCAGACAAGAAATTACCTTTTTGAGCCACTGTCCCAGTTCCAATGATTGAATGCTTCGGATTGAAGAGCTTTTGCAGCAAGTCCATTTGTTCCTTGCTGAAAAGACTCTGCTCGTTGGACTGTGATGAATCACTACCTACTACATTTCCTTTTCCTTGAATAAACCAGGACACAGACTGAGACCATTGAAGGTAATTGTGTCCTGTGAGTTTATGCCCGGTGATTGGCATATGGGGAATGTTATTATTATTCCGAATGTTAGATCCACCACCACTGTTTGAAGATGATGGTTCTGGTTCTTTAGAAGAAGATGCAGAAGACTTCTCTGAAGGGGAAAGAGTAGTCATTCTGTATTTTGTTATTTTAGGTTTTCAGAGGAGGCTCTGATACCATGTGAATTTTGGAGAGAGAGTATCCAAAATCTTATTTAGTAAAATAAACTGATACAGAACTTATATCATTCAAGGTACCAGACTCCCTTGAATGTAGGACAGCAGTTGGCTAAGTTCTAAGCTTGAGATAAAGAATAATCTTTATCTCTTATTTTAAATAAAACTCTACCCTATAAACAGTAAATAATAAAGATAAATACAAAGATAAATACTAATAATTCTACAAAAACATATATACTTCTCATCACCTATGGACAACTTAGTGTTGCTTATTTGTGGATTTTGTTCATGAATATTTATAAGCACATGGTCCTTATCTCTTTAGTTTGTTTTACTTTTAACAAAAAATAGTTACATTTTGATCATCCGTATAAAAGTTTTGGAAGTCTCAAAAGTTGATTAAGACCCATCAAAATTGTGAAGCTTTCATCAAGAATTTCATAAGAACAGTCAAGACAGTCTTGTCTTGATAGTTCACACGCACACAAACACAAACGGTGGTTTCTAGTGAGAGGGTCCTCTTGTAACCTTATGTGAGGAAGTTAATAAAATTTAATGAATTTTGATAAGTCTTTTTTAATGGATGATAAAAAAGGATGAATTATACTTTTGATAAAAATTTGAAAATTCGTTGGGCTCTGGAACTTAAAAAAAATAAAATAAAATATTTCAATATTAAACATTGAAAAAAGGGGAATACAGGAAAACTTAGAAAAAAGTAGTTCAAGTCCAGAAAACTTTGAAATGTTTTTCCAAAGTATATTTCATTTTATTATCATCCATAAACAAAACTCATAAAAAATTAATTAAAATTCATTAAATTTCATCAAAGTGCTCTCATAACTTTATATAAAGGTGTCCTCTCCAGTTACTAGAGAACCACTGAATGTATGTATGTAAGTCAAAAATAAATTCCGTCCTTTATTAAAGTCTTGACAATCTTGAAAAGTTGATCAAGACTTTAAGAACAGCGATGAAGCCTCTAATGAAAGCGATCAAAACAGAACTGCTTTCTTAAAATCAGGGCTTTTCTGACTGAATAATTTATGTATATATAGATTATCCAATAAGGATTCCTTGTCTTCCTCGTATATATAACTTAAAGTTGAAATTGTTATCGTGGCCAAAAAAGGAAATGTGCTCAATTAATTAAAGTGCGGGGGTGCTCAAGTAATATAAGTTATAGACCACACATGCATATGCTCAAACACGGTGGTTCTCTACTAAGGGCTCCCTTATATAATAATATATGAGATGATTCAATCAAGGTCCTCACTCCTCACAGTGGTTTCCTACTGCCCAAATTTGTATACAACTCAAGTGTGTGTAGAAGTCTTTGGATCCAGTAAACAGTCAAGATGTAATGAATTAAAATAAAATATTTGAAGCTTTATAAAAGCTAAATCAACAAAATACTGTCACTTTTAAAGTCTAACATGCCTCGTGTACCCCACCCCTTTCTCTCCCTCCTCCCTCCTCTCTCCTCTCTTATTCATCTTCATTCTTCCCCTCTATTCTTTCACATGATAATCTGCCAGATAAATCGTAACGGGTTTATCCCTTCATCCCTTCAACACCAACCGCATGGTGTGTTCATTCTCTGTTCTCATCAATCAAATAATACTTTAAAATTGTTTAAGAAATAAGAATAAAGATGGTAGATGAAATTAGCATTAATTCATGCAGCAGATTTGATAGTGGAATGAAAGGTGTTAACCGAAAATTGTCACTGGGATGACTTTCTCAATTAACAATTCAAGGGACCGGGATCGCAGTAGATCTCGATCGGAGGGGTATCACGTAGTTCGATACCTTTAGCTTCCTAGAGATTCAATAAAGATGGTGTATTGATAGTAGTTAGAAAAAGGTTCACATAAACAATAGATCGAATATATAACTCATATTATTGATAGCGAATACATGGTGGGGGTTACAATGAAGATCTATCATGGTTATGGTTATGAGAAAAAATAAACTCAATGGGCGATGGCGATGGAGCCCTCGTGCACGTTGATAAGTGGAAAAGTATCAAGTCGCGACCCCCTTTCTATGTGATCATATGATAAATATATAGGTCTCGTTTTTTGCCATGCACTCCTAGAACTTTGGCCTAGGGTTTTAGCAAATCACGGGACTTTCCTTGGTGAACCACGAATTTGTCGGGGGATTTGATCCCTAAAATCAAGTGATTCCCTCTTTAACAGATTGAGTGGGAGTTGACTCCCCTTTCAACTAGGACTCTGTGTGGCGGGAATGTGTGTAATATTCTGTCTTGAACGATGGCGTTTAGTGCTTGTCCTTCTACTCGGCTTGCTATTCGGTGTGCCCGCTCTTGTTTAAGGCGAGGTTGGGGTACTGAGACTTTTATATTGATACGTGGTCGTTTCTTCACTTGGTGCTTTATTGCTTGCTTTAAGTGGATCGGGGTACTCAGATGCCTTGCCTCCTTCTGGTTTTCTTTGAACTATGTATGAACGTAACGGGGTACTGGGGTATTGGGGTGCCGACTAGGATGCTGAAAAGTGCCAGGATCTTGTAACAGTGGTGTCCTTGGAGCCTTTTTTTCCGGGCTTCCCGGTACCTTCTGAGCCTAGGAAGCCTTAGACCTGATCAAGGTGGATAGAAGTTTGTACTCGGCCATTTTTAGTAGAATGGCGGGATATCGGGATACTTCTTCCACGGTACCTTTTTTACCTCGGCTTTTCTTCAAGGATTGGTGGAAAATTTTTCTTTGACCCCTGCCATTTTTAGCGGTTAACAAAAGGATTTCATGGGAGCAGAGTTTTATTACTAAGTTGAAGTCAAAAGTCAGTCTTGTTTCATCAATAGCAAATGAAGTCTAGGAATATTTAAGGTATAATAGATATGTCCTAGTTACAAACTTACAATAAGAACCATTAAGAAGATAATTTAGGGCTTGCATTATAAAAAGACAAATGCTATTCAATGTAATCAATTTTCAAGCCGTAATATATTGATTATTTCTCTAGAATGTTTTGTGTTTAGTTTATTCAAGGCTTTTCACATATTTCTCCTTTAAGAAATCTTGGTTCTGATGGTGTTCATTTTACAAAAGTATCCTCAGAAATGCATGATTTTTATCAGCCATCTAGTGATTTTATTCCATTGAGAAGGTGAACTTGCTTTATTTCTGTGAAATGGACCCACCTCATAGTCATAGAGTAATCTTTCTCTCCTAATCTTACCACAAATGAAAGGGGAGGCTAAGTGTAAAAATGTATTTCTTCTATCTGTCCTGGGAGGTCAATATTGTACAACCTTTTGCTTTTAACTTGGCTGAATTGATTTGTTAATAAACTGATTCGATATGGGTTTCTTTACATGATTTGAGCAAGAATGAAGAAAACTTATGTCACTGGAAACTGAAAAGCTTTACATGATTCAGTCTTATTTTTCACCATCTAATTATCTTACTTTTGTTTCCAGGATGATGGAATATTGGTGATTCCCACAACTGCAGATCCTCCATTAAAGCTTAATACAAAGAAGGGGCATGCTACTGAATTTCATGATAGAGCATATGTACTATCAAGCATTACAAGCATGTCTGGTTGCTGTCAGGTAACTCAGCATCGTGCTTTAGCTTTAATCTATATTTTTTATTTTCATGATCTAGCTTATTACTTATGTTCTACATTTATTTTTACATTTTATTACCAGGTTGCCATTCCATTAGGGAAGCATAATGACCATTCTGTCTCTATTTCATTTATTGCGTACAACGGGAGTGATAAATTTCTTCTTGATACGATCTTGGATATGTATGCATCCCTTCAAGAACAAGCCAGCATTGCATCTAATTCAGTGCTATTGCCAGACATGAATGGTAGCATGGATGCTTCTGAACTATTGAAAGAAAAGGTTAGTTCCCCTCATTTATTTTTGTAACTGTAAATAATAATGCGCAATCTTATAAATTTATGGTGTATTTTTTTCCTTCATCTTGTTATTATGTAGCTTTCATGCGTTACCATTACTTGCCAGCATTTTATGTGTAAGCTAGTGTGTTGAGTCATAGACACCTGTCAGTTCCACCATTAGTATCCTGCTGTTGGTTTGTTTTATTCTTTTGCAATCATATGCATACCTGTGATAAATTGAACTAAGATTTAATGATCTCCACCTCACTTATATGGAATTAAGTAGGAGTACTTGTTGTAGCAACATTATATCTTGTTGTTGCATTACTAGCAAGTAAAATTAAGTAGAGTACTAGTAATATTGAAGATTTGTATTGTCTTTCTTTGCTTTTAAGTAAGGACAATCTTGTATGGATGGATTTTTATAAAACCAGGTCGATACATTTAATTGGTTGACTACTTCTCTCTCTTTGTCATTCCAAACTTCCCTTCAGCCTTTTTCTCATGTGAGGTTCTGAGGTAAATGTCCTAGTATTTTGTGTCAATTTGGAAATTTCATCTGTAGTTTTTTACAGCTTCCTTCCCTGTTCCTATTTCTTGCCTTCAGTATTGTAATGTATAATATATTCAACCATGCAAAGGCTTGATCAGTGCTATTCAGGGGCGCACCGTAGAAGAGAGGGGTAGCATGGCCCCTGCAAAACATTTGAAAAACAAAAATTATAAAAGTTATTGGCATAAAAAAATTATGGAAGTTGTATTATAGCACTATCAATATATAAGCCAAACAAAACTAGTTTTATTTAATTTTTTTGAAACTATCAAAACTAGTTTTATAACCCATACCAAAAAACCCAAAATAACCTTCATTTCATTTTTCCTTATTGCATGGGTTTTTACTTGTTTTAAAATGCAAATCGTTGTCTTTTAGTAAGTTTTTGATTTTAAAATTTCATTAAAACACATAATAATGGGTTTCACAAGTAACCGTTGGATCCTGGATCGGATCCGATCTGATCCATTGGGTTTTACAGAATCAAATATCTGATCATCCAATCCAATTGGCTCCAGAATCCAATAATAAGTGTAAGGAGAATAAGCCCATCCCAGCTCAAAAAAACTGATAGGATCAGCAGCAAAATGAAAAAATAACAGCCCAAAGATAGGCCTATACAAGGAGCCTACATAACACAAGACAAGACCCTCTCTAGGTAACAGCAGCCTCCCCTCATGAAAAATGTTGGAGGTCAAACTTTGAAGCATGTGTGTAACTTTTGACTGTTGCATTGATTTATTGTTTGCCATGACTATTACATGGGTGTAATATTGGTGTTATTGATTGCTAACAAATTTTGTTGTAGGGAAATGCTGCATTTAAGGGAAGGCAGTGGAATAAGGCTGTTAATTACTACAGTGAAGCAATTAAGTTGAATGGAAAAAACACAACTTACTTTTGCAACCGGGCAGCAGCTTACTTGGAATTAGGGTGGTATGATAATCTTTGGACAGTTATATTGCATTGCTTTATCTACAAATGCTTGTTCTACCAATTGATATTTCTTTGTGTAGCTTTCAACAAGCTGAAGAAGATTGCAGTGAGGCAATATCCCTTGACAAAAAGGTGAGAGGACATGCTTTTGACGTTTACTGCTATTTGCAATATATTATTTTGTCATGTTACATTTAGTATTATCTTCAACTTTGTCGGTGGACCTACATATGATTGGTTGATGGGTATTCCCAAAAAAGATTGCTACTTCACTTTTTAGGTTTTCTGGACAAATGGAATGTGAATGTGTGCACATATGTACTAAAATGTCAATAGTATTCATAAATACGAGCATAACATTCTATTATCTCCATGCAGAATGTGAAGGCTTATTTGAGACGTGGAACAGCTAGGGAGACACTTATCTGTTATAAAGAGGCTCTTCAGGGTGAGAATCCCAATTTTACTCCAATTGTTTTACATGTGGAGATGTCAAACGAGTGGAGTGGCTGGTCAATATATACTTAGGTTGAAGTGGGGTTGCAGGTTGGGCTGGCTTGGTTGAGCCTGGGCAGCCTAGCTGGCTTTAGCTTGTATTATGTGTTTTATTATTTATTTATTTTCATTCTCTGGGTCCAATTCACTAGCCAAAATATCCAATCCTGGCTCGCCCAACCGCTTGGCTTGATTTTAGGCTAGGTTTGTGGGCTACCGAGCTGTTTGACATCTCTATTACATGTGATGTGAGTTGCACCGTCTTGGTTTAGGATTAGGAATGTACATAACCTGTGGCACATCTATTTACTATATCTAAAAGGTCAGGACTTTAAGTAATAACATTATGGCTTCAGAGACCACAACCATCATCTTAGTTCACGGAGTAGTTGACCTGTACAGAATTGTTGGTTCTAAATGTAAGAGCTTAAATAGAAGTTGGTGTTAAAATCCCTTGCAAAAATAAGTATAAAACTTTTTATTTACTAAACTTTCAAGTTGTTTTGCAGTAAATTTATACTTATATATAATCACAGTGTTTCTTGCCGTATAAAATTAGTTTTCTAATTTTCGGTCATGGTAATATCCATTACAGTACATGAATTCATACCATCATTTCATGAATAGTATAATTATTTGTTAATCATACCATGTTTCCTTTTGCAGAAAGTATATAGTAAAAGTATTGTTCTTTGAATTTGCAGATTTCAAACATGCCCTTGTTCTTGAACCTCAGAATAAGGTAGCTAATCTTGCTGAGAAAAGACTAAGAAAGCTGATGTGTTGAGAATTTTGCTCTCTACATTCTTACAATTTTGGTTTGGATGAGGAACCGGTTTTAAACTTATAAGATACGAGAGGTGCCTTTTTTCTCTTTTTTCTTTTCCCTCTCTTAAAAGTAATGTCTGTACATAGCTTTTTATTGTAATTATTCTACTTTCAAACTAGTAATTTGAAAAGCATTAAAACAGCTTCTCAGGTATTTAAACTCATTGCAGTAGTATTTCCTTATGTGTTTTTGTCCATGATAAGAGCTAGAGAGAAGCTCTTCCGAGTCTAATGTTTGTACAAACTTGAAGTTCATCGCATAATTTCTTTAGCCTTTAGATTTTCCACGTAAAATCTTTATGTTACTAGTTTGATCATATCAAAAGACCAATCACTTTCTATCCGTATCAATTATCAAATGCCAACTTTTATTGAAAGCAAAATGTACATAAGATAAATTATTATTATTATTATTATTATTAATTAACAAAGAAATTAAAGAAGACGGACGGACTAAAGTATTCACAAAGACGTCCCTTGAAAAGAAGTATCCCGCAAGCCTATTGAGTATTACAGATTTTCTATTATCAGTTCGAACTGATAATAAATATATTAGGACGAAGAATGTGGACCACTAAATTTACATACTTTGACTTAAAGTGTATGCACTTATCAAAACTTCTTCATAATCTGTGCTCTACATTCTTCGTCATGATATATTTATTGTCAGTTCGAACTAATAGAACTGATAATAGAAAGACCGTTGAGTATTGACCTATAATTTTATCTTTGGAGAGACGATAACACTATGCATGGAAACCACTTGGGAAATTGTATGACCGAAAGTTGAGAAGAGAATCTAGAATTTCAACTTGTACTTGTCATCTTCATTCTTATCAAACAAGCTGAATTCTGATGCAAAGACAGTGGAAAAGCAAAAATATTCGTCATCTCTTATTATCTACCAAATGGGTGTGTGGCCCCTTTCGGGGAGGGGAAGCGTTTAGGACAATCAATGGATTCACCCCTTTTGTTTTGTATGTTTCAATCTTTCATATGTCTACTCGTCGTGGAAGGCTGGAAGCCTATATGGATTTCAATTTGGACTTGATGCCGACTGCTAAGATTACTACGGTGGTTAAAAAGACCTTGACTTACGCTTCACTTCATCACCTGCTTGTGCTTTCTCGTATTCTTCATAGTTTTAGGATTCGGTATAGCCTCTCTCGGAATAGTATTCCTTTCTTTTTGTAGACATTGAAATCTTAAACGGTTCTGCTATGACTTTGACTTTTGAAAAGAAGAATAAGATAAGGTAGTTTACTTGCTTATTTGTTATAAGGGATGATCCTAAAAAAGTATGCTAAGTGAGTGGCTAGGAGAGATCTCTCTTTAAAGCCTTAGCTCAAGCATAGACGGAGAGATCTCTCTTCAAAATATATATTTTGTGACACGTAATTAATACATGTATCATTCATAATATAAAATAACTAATATGTTAATTCTTAAATAAAAATTTGATTAGAGATTAGAGAGAGAATCATTTCCTTGTCAAAGTGACCACTCAGCTATTTTTCCTAGTCAAAAAAGCATAGTCTGAACACGAACCTAATCATATACAAAGAAACGCTATCCCCTCAAAATAAAGCAGCGAATTGAATCTGGTTCTATCACCATTACTTGTTTAATGTTCAAATATGCCTGAAAATGACACAGTTGGTATATTAAATTATTAATTCAACCTAGTTGTTGCCCAAAATCTTGTTATATTGGCCTTTCCACCCTCTCAATTGTATACCAGAAATAACACATTAATGGCAACTAGAGGCGAAAGGTGCAGTGGATGTGGACGGCAGCTAGCCATCCCCGCGGGGGCACAATTCATCCGATGCGGCGTGTGCCAAGCTGTCACAAGGGTTCGACCCTTTGACCGTTGGGGTCAAGCCTACGACTTCAAAATCCGTCCAACTGGCAACAACCCCAACAATATGCCCCGTCCGGTGAACAACCGCCCAATTGGCCGTCCAAAATATAATAATGGTTTCAATAATCTGCAACGTCCGGCTCAGTACAATGAACCACCGCTAGGTCCCAATCCGTACAATGAACAACCACTAAGTCCCAGTCCATACACTGAACAACCACCACGTCCGGCTCAATACGCTGAACCACCACCGCCTCAGTACACTGAACAACCACTACGCCCGGCTCAATATGCTGTACCAACACCGGCTCAGTACATTGAGCCACCACCACGTCTGGCTTTGCCTTCTCCTCCAGTTCACGGAAGGAAAAGGGCTCTGCTTTGTGGAGTGAATTATCGTCAAAAAAGTTACAGGCTGAAAGGAAGTGTCAACGATGCTAAGTGCATGAAGTATCTTCTGGTTGAGAGGTTGGGGTTTCCTATTGACTGCATCCTCATGCTTACAGGTACTACCGTGCATGAATTTTCTCTAAACAATACTTAATATACAAACCCAAAACAATAATCAAATAAACACATATGAAAGCAAAATAATAAAGAGACGAGATTGTTTCAACGTAAGCCTAAATTCACACATCGTATCAACACTCAACTTTCACTATCAAACTATCGTTTACAATTTTCCATTAGTAAATCAAAAACGCTAAACACATATCAAATACGTGTTACAGGATATGAAACCCCAAAACAATAATATTCCAAACACACATGAAAGAAAAAGACAAAAGAGAGACATTAAATTTTACGTTAAGCATAAACATAAATTTACGAAACACACCGACACTCAACTACCACTATTAGACTGTTGTTTACAATAATGAATCAAAAACACTAGGATTATTATTATTTTTTTCTTCATCACTCAAACCCTAAGAATACAAGAATTTAAATAATAAAACTACGGGTTAAAACTAAGGATTCTTTAAATTTATAGCACTCTTTATTTATATACTTTTGGGACTAGCATTAGCTTAATAATTTGAGTTTAAATGACACCAAACTATGGTGATGGACAAAAATGTCCTCATTTTTACTTTTATTCTTCTTTCTATCCTTTATCTTTGATTTTTGGCAGAATTTCACGTAAGTTCCACTTTTTGACGATTTGTCACATTTATAAATGTCTTTCTATATTCATCACTTTAGTCTCTATTTTTTCCAAAACTCATTACTTTAGTCCATTTGACTAAATATTTGAAGGCCAACTATTTTAAAACTTGTAAAAGTATATTTTTGCCCTTGTTACTATTTAATTTAGCTAAAATGATTATCTTAGCTTTAAATTAAAATGAAAAACAATAAAATTTTCAATAATAAAATCTTAAATAAATAGATTACAAAAAAAAATAAAAAAAATCTTAAATAAATAATAATAATAAATCCATTAATTTTTTCTTATTTTGTATTTTTTTTTCATAATGGATATTTATTTAGCTAAAATGATTGTCTTATATTTAAATGATTATTTTTCATAATTGTTTTTTGGTAATATATTTATTTAAGATTTTATTATTGAGATTTTTTTTTTTTTTGTTTTTCATTTTAATTTAAAGCTAAGATAATCATTTTAGCTAAATAAAAATCCATTATGAAAAAAAAAAAAATACAAAATAAGAAAAAGTAAATGGATTTTTTTATTATTTATTTAAGATTTTTTTTTTTTTTTTTTTTTTTTGTAATCTATTTATTTAAGATTTTATTATTGATAATTTTATTGTTTTTCATTTTAATTTAAAGCTAAGATAATCATTTTAGCTAAATTAAATAGTAATAAGAGCAAAAGTGTACTTTCACAGGTTTTAAAATAGTTGACTTTCAAATATTTGGTCAAATGGATTAAAGTGATGAGTTTTAAAAAAAAAATAGGGACTAAAGTGATAAATATGGAAAAATATTTATAAAGGTGATAAATCGCCAAAAAAGTGGGACTTATGTGAAATTTTGCCTTGATTTTTTTTTTTTTTTTTTTTTTTTTTTTTTTTTTTTTTTTCATAATCCTCCATACCTCCATCAATGGAGTTTGAACAAAGACCTTCATTGGAGGTTGATGAAGAACATTAAAAAAAAATATATATATATATATATATATATATTTTTGTTTGGGGGGCAATAAGTCTCGGGTGGGGCACCGAGACTTATTGCCCAAATTTTTTGTTTTGTTTTGTTTTGTTTTTTTTGTTTTTTTGTTTTTTTGTTTTTTTGTTTTTTTGTTTTTTGTTTTTGCATTCCCACCATTAATTTAATAAGTCTCAGAAAGACCAAAATAAGCCTCGAAAAAATCAAAATAAGTCTCGGAGATTTATTTTCTGGAAATTTTTCTAGATCCGTTACTTTGTTTTTCTTCTGATTTATGTTCTTTCGCGATTTTTTTGTTCCCTCTTCTTGTCAATTCCTTTTCTTCGTCTCAAACACTTATAAAAGAGATAAAATCACAATTCCTCTACTACTTTCTTGAGAGATTCTTCCTTTTTTTCTTGAGAAAAAGTGAAAGAAAAAGTTTTTTTTTTTTTCCTTGAGAGAAAGAGAAAGAAGAAAGAAAAGTGAAGTTAAGGTTATTTTTGTCCCATTGCATACTTTGGAGCTAAAAAACTTTAAATTATAAACTTGGTGCTATCCCCACTGGATCCAACACATTTGGTGCTATTTGCCACTATTCTCAATAAAACTATTACTCCTCGATATAAAAATTAAAAAAAAATTGATTCAAGCTTCCAACAATATGAATCACCATTCACCAAGAATTCATGTAGAGCTTGTCTTGTTAAGTTGTTATATAGATCATATGCACACGTTAACCATTTGAATCAAATATAAATGATGGATACAGATGAGGAGACGAATCCACTTAGGATCCCGACAAAACAGAACATCCGATCAGCAATGAGATGGCTAGTTCAAGGGTGTCAGTCAGGGGATTCGTTGGTGTTTCATTTCTCAGGGCATGGTTCAAGGCAACGTGACTTTAACAATGATGAGATTGATGGCTACGACGAGACACTGTGTCCTCTTGATTATGAGACTGAGGGTTCCATAATTGATGATGAAATCAATGAAACCATTGTAAGGCCCTTGACTCATGGTGTCAAACTTCATGCCATTGTTGATTCCTGCCACAGTGGAACTGTACTTGACCTACCATTTGTCTGCAGGATGAACATGTCAGTCACTCTATTAATCACTTCAATTCATGCTAATTTTTCTTATATTTTCATATTCATTTTGCAAGAAATTCATATACTAGTCGTATATATGTCTTGATTATTGTTTGATAAATCTAACTAATACGAATTGTCCTTGGAATCAAAGAGTGGGGGACCAATTTGAAAAACTATTAGAACTTTGATAGCAAAATGTAAATAATAAATAAATTAGGGTAAACTTTAAATAAACTCTTTTTCCAAAAAATTATGCTTGAGCTTTAACAATAGAGGATAGTTACAAGAGAGTCATTGGCCATTTGATTTAACTATTATGCATGAACTTTAACTCTATTTTTATTTTTTAAATTCCTTATTTATTTGAGTCATTGAATTAAAATCTAATAGATGTTAACTAAATCTGTGTAGTTATTGATCTAGTACAGTAGCATGACCCGTTTTACACATACATATATTTTTTTGAAATATATATTCCTGAAAATGTGATATTTTCTATATTGTCCTCCCCTTAGTTATTTTCCTTATATATTTATCTCCATAATTAAAATTTAATTAGTTGTTAATTATTGTACAAGTTAAGAGGACCTATTAATTATGTTAAAATGTTACATGAGTAACTTTTTGATTAATTGTGTATGAGAGTAGGGAAGGTTACTATAGGTGGGAAGATCAACGACTTCCAACGGCTGGTTACAAAGGTACAAGCGGTGGGATAGCCATCTCTATAACTGCTTGTGATGATCATGGAACCTCATCAGATACCACTGTGAGTAATCATCATTACTAATTAATCATGCAAAACCATTTTGTTTTGATATTTTGTTAATTGTATTTGATGAATACGTCCAGGCATTTTTAGAAAATCTATCAACGGGTGCGTTAACATTCAGCTTCATCCAAGCAATGGAAAATGAAAGAGGCATAACATATGGGCGGTTGCTTAATGCCATGCGCCAATCAGTTCGTCAGGCTAAATCCGGAATTCGCCTAGACGGTGCCATTGCAAATATTGTTAACAAAACTGTCTTTAAGTCCGATTCATCACAGGTACGTACTATTTTTCTTAAGTTTATAATATGGTTAACACAAAAAACAATTTATCATAAACTGTCTTTAAGGGATGATTAATTAGTGATTTCTGCAGGAGCCTCAATTGTCCTCGTCTGAGAATTTCAACATTTACTCAAAGCAAGTCATGGTGTAATGTTTTATTTTCTTCTTTTTCTATATATATTGAAAACTACAACTATGTACACGAAAGAAATAAATGTACCTGGTTTTATTTATTGAAGAATATGTATTTTCTACTGAATTATATATTAATTATTACTAGATTGAATATATAGACTCCATATTATACTTCACATGCATACATCATATCCCTCAGTCATATGTAATATTGATCTGTTAACTGCCCTATACATACATTAATTCATGGTATTTAGATGTTAATGTATGTACCATGCAATATCCATCCATACATCTTTACAAAACTTACAAAAAGGCTAGTACTTGTTGATTTTTTGTTTAAGAATGTCCAAGTGCATCTCTACAACTATCATTTATAAATCTAAATATGTAATAGAAGGTCTAACTTAAATATGATAGCTCACTCCTGCTACTCCTATAAAAGGACAATCAAAGCACAACCATTTGATCTAATCCGTTGGTAGTGAATTTTTTTTTTTTAATATTTGAATAATAATTATAATAATAAAAGAAGGTAACATGTTGTTAGGATTATCAACGATCCGGAATACAACTCCTAGAACGGGGGAGTAGGGATGTCAAAAAAATCCAAATCCGCGTGATCCCGCCCTGCCTCGACCTTGTCTTCATCTGCATATTATTTATTTATTAATACATTAATATTTAATCAATAAAAAATAAAATAATATATATTTTATTAGAAATATTTAATAGTCTATAAAAATTAAACATTTAAAATTAAAAACTAAAAGATCAAGACTCTCTCATAACTATTCTTGCAATTATGCAGATTATTATGTATAGTAGGTAAATCCTTTATTTAATAGAAAAGTAATGAATCACCTATAGGAATTTTTGTTCTATGTAACACCCTTGAAATGGGTTAAGCCCAGTTGAACAATTTCAATACTCAATAGAACTCTGCTTAAGACCCAAGAGAAGTAATGATCTGTATTGAACAAATTCAATACTCGTTGGGTTTTATGGTTTTGTCTTTAAGGCACCGTTTGGTGCGCGGGATTGGATTGGATTAAGATGGGATTGAGATTAAATGGGATTGGATTGGATTGGATTGGATTGGATTGGACTGGACTAAATTAATACTATACTATGTTTGGAGAAACATGGGACTATACTGAATTAATACCGTGTTTTGTTTGTTGAAACATTGGATTGGAGTGAATTAATAATTTTTTTTTAAAGGAAAACATAATAATATTTTGAATTTGATAATATAAACACATTATTTCGATAAACCCAGATCCAAAAATTTGACAAACCCAGATCATCAATCTTCATCAACAAACCCAGTCATTTATTATATTGTTTTTGCTCATTTGGTTTGCTTAGCCTCAACATCTCTCCTGTCAAAATAACGAGAACAAAAAATTTGACAATAAACCCAGATCATAATTTTTTCCTAAAACAATGTAATAATTTTTAAACCCATATCCAAAAATTTGAGAAACCCAGATCACCAATAATCATCAATCATCATCAATAAATCCAGATCCAAAACCCTTTAGTTTCAATTTTTTTTTCGAAAATCTAGATCCAAAACAATGAGAAAATACAACAAATTTTCTTTCAAAACAACAATCTGGGTTTGAAGAATATGGGTGTTGATATATCAGAATGGTCGGCAAGGCTAATTAATTATAGCCCATTACGGCGAACAAGACCAAGATATAATCTTCACAATCTCTTTATTTCTTTAAAAAAAGAGAGAGAAATCTGTTCATGAAACGTAATTAACAAATTATGCGCATGAACCCTAAATTAATTGTAAATCAATTACTATTCAAAAACAAAGAATTTAAAAAGCAGTGGAAAGGAGAACTTCAGAATCATCATCATCATCACCAACACGGCCACCATCTCACAAACCCCATAATCAACCCTAGAATCATCACCACCACCACCACCATCCATGACCAATTTCAGAATCATCATCATCACCACCACCACAACCACCATCCATGACCATCATCATCATCATAATAAAGAAAAAAAAAAAAAAAAAACCCCAAGATCTGGTGAGACGAAAGGTTGAAGAAAGAGAGAGGAAATTTGGGTTTGGTTTCAGAGAAAAAGAGAAACGTTGGAAAAAATTAAGTGAATGGGTGGGGTCCACATAAAATAGTCCTGGGACAAATAGAGATGGGGTTGGAGGTGGGTATATTTAATCCCACTATCATGTGATTATTTTGTTGGTGGGACTAATAATCCCATGTCCTGAAACGTCACCAAACGTGGGATTGGGACTAAAATAGTCTAATCCCAGTCCAATCCCATGCGCCAAACACGCCTTAATAGGACTATCGTGGGGTTAAATGCTAGCATTTGCTTATGAGTGACGATAATGGTATCCTTTAAAAACCGTATGTACACCCTTTCGTAATCACACTCATTATTTATTTTATTTTTTTAAAAAAAAAATCAATAGTTTACAATTAAACCCTACTAAATGCAAAAAATATAATTTCTTTAATTTTAATATATTGTATTTTTGTAAGTACACAAACACACCATCTAAATCAATTATTATATTATTCAATCAACTTTATTATTATTTATAATTTTGTTATTGTATTTAATTCTCTCTATTTTTTTTTTTCTCTCCACTCACTTTTTTTCCTGTCTTTGTTTTACTTCCTCAAAATTAGACTCCATTTTTCTTTTTTTCTTTTACTTCCTCAAAAGAGTTGATGAAAAGCTTGTTTGAAAGAAAAAAAATTACCAATATTATAGAGAAAACAATGCATGATGATTTGTTCTTCTAATAAAAATAATAATAATAAATATAAAATTTACTTTTTTACAACCAATCTGTTTGATGACTTTGATTCATTCTCTATACTTATAGCATCTATAAGATCTTCCAACATATGAATCTTGTTTAGAAGGTAAGATGTCCAAAAGGCCATTTATGGCAAAAGGAACAAGGATCATAGAATGTCTAGGACTCGTACATACAGATGTATGTGGTCCGATAAACATTCAAGCAAAGGGGAGGATACGAGTACTTCATCACTTTCACAAATGATTTCTCGAGATTTGGATATGTGTATCTCATGCGACATAAGTCAGATGCTTTTGAAATGTTCAAAGCATTTAAAGTTGAAATTGAAAATCAACTTGAGAAATGCATTAAACTCTTGAGATTTAATCGTGGTGAGGAGTATCTCACTGGTGTTTCTGTAATATCTTATAGACAATGGAATTCTATCTCAACTTTCTGCGCTAGGAATGCCTCAGCAAAATGACATGGCAGAAAGAAGAAATAGAACTCTCTTGAATATGGTTAGATTTATGCTAAACTATTCAACACTTTCAAAGTCAAAGGGGATATGCCTTACAAACAACTATATACATCTTGAACAATGTATCGTTTAAATCTGTTCCTAAAACAACACATGAGTTGTGGAGTGTGCGAAAGTCTATTATATGACACATGAGCATATTTGGATGTCCAGCACATGTGTTGAAGGAAAAGACAAAAAATATGGAATCACGTTCAGAGACGTGTTTGTTTGTTGGATATCCAAAAGGAACTAAGGGATAATGTTTCTATAATCCCTCAAATAATAAGGTATTTGTTTCAACAAATGCAATCATCTTAAAAGAGGACTATATGAATAAATTTGTGCCTAAGTGTAGAGTTTTCTTGAATGAACTTTGAGGAGAGACAACTTAACAGAGTGTTTCATCTAATGAAACACAAACAATGTCAACGGATGACGTAGCGCTCATTTGAAAATCAATAACTATTATTTTCTAGACGTAGTGGGAGTTGTAAGACAACCAACTAGATGTCTTGGAGAATCCTTGATAATCTCTTCGATGTTATTGATCCATAACTGCTCCAGAACGGGCACTCGCAATAGTACGAGGCCATTGGAGTAGTATAATGATAAGTTAAGTTCATTCCCATGAGGAGGTGTAATCCGCCAACTATCCTTATTTTGGCTTTATTGGTCAACACGAATAGAGATATGTGTTGTGTGTGAATTAAATGTAAATATTGCTATGAAAACATAAATTATATACAATAATATTTACAAGGATAGAATGGATTGGAGAGATGCAGGAAATGTATGGTAACACTAAGAAGATGACTCCACCGTAACAATCCTTCTAATTAAGTGCTAGACTCACCTAGTCTCTCAAGTGTGCAAGTATATGTTATAGGCTCGTGTCCCCTCAAATAATCTCTACTCTCTCTCAAGCAATAGAAATCACACCTATACAATGCATGGATTCATTAACTGATGTGACACACACACAAGAGCCCTATATGTCAGCCTCGCGTATCTCTACCTTACCGATCATATATAGTTAACATCTCGTTGAGCATGTTTAGTGCAACACCGCGTGGATAACATCACACAACCAATATATCATTCACAAGATGGCTAACTAAGTACGAGATGGTTAACCAAGTAAAAGCATTTAGCATACGAAATACCCATATAACAACACAAGCGTGCAAGTATATGTTATAAGCTTGTGTCCTCTTAACTAATCTCTACTCTCTTTCAAGTCGTAGAGATCACACCCACACATACAAAATATGCATGGATTCATTAAGTGCTGGGACACATGCGTGAGCCCTATACGCCAGCCTCATGTATCTCTACCTTACTAATTATATATAGTGGATATTTCGATGAGTATGTTTAGTACGACACCATGTGCAGTAGTTATTAAAATGATCATAACTTCGTCTAGAAAACCCGGAATCATAATTCGTAAAAAGTGCTAGAAACTAGACATCTGGGGCTTTCCGAATATATGTGGATCTCAATGTGGTTCAATCTGAGAAGGGAGATATGACCATCCGAAGTTGGGTGTTCTGCATGAGCCTTTACAATATCAACCCTTTAACCTCCAAAACTCTTCAATTAAGCAATAACACTTTATTTTAGGGTATATAACCTATACAAGGCTCACAAAACACATTATACACACAAACATGCTCAAAAACAAGCACAAAAGCTAGAAAATATGGACCTCAAATATATATATAAATCGTCCGATCAATCCCTATACGTATAAGGAAACAATAGAGGATGTTGATGTTAGCCATTGGTAAAAGGCAATGGAATCCGAGAAAGAGTGTACTCTAATCAAGTCTGAACTCTTGTAAACTTGCCTGATAGGATCAAACCCATAAGATGCAAGTGGGTATACAAAAGAAAAAGAAGAATAGATGGAAAAGTAGAAACCTTCAAAGCTAGATTAGTAGCTAGAGGTTGCACACAAAAAAAGGTATCGATTATGAGGAAACCTTCTCTCATGTGGCAATGCTAAACTCCATTAGGATCCTCTTATCCATAGCAGTGTCTCTAGACCTAGAGATATGTCAAATGGACGTCAAGACAACATTCTATATGGTGCAACCACAAGGATTCATTGAAAGTGTCAAAAGCAGAAAGTCTGTAAGTGAAAAAGGTTCATTTATGGACTTAAGCAATCATCCAGATCTTGGAACATAAGGTTCGACCAAGCTATAAAAGGTTATGGCTTTATTCAAAATGTTGACTAACCTTGTGTATACAAAAGTGTAAAAGGCAACAAGATGGCATTTCTAGTTCTTTATATTGATGACATCTTACTAATTGGGAATGATGTAGGAGAGTTGACAACAATTAAATAATGACTAGCAAAACGGTTTAGCATGAATGACTTGGGAGAAGCAAGTTTTATTCTTGGCATAAAAGTTATACGAGACAGGAAGAATAAAATGATTGCATTATCCCAAGCTTCCTACATAGACAAGATATTGTCTAGGTTCTCGTTATAAGATTCCAAGAAAGGAAACTTACTTCTTAGGCATGGAATCAAGCTCTCTATGGAGTAAGCTTCTAAGAATGAGCAAAAAGAGCA